>CM030359.1:330037487-330494781 GCA_017893485.1 Hemerocallis citrina | reverse complement strand
CGCAAACGCCGCAATCCCTTTAGCTGAGGGGAATTCTGCAACCCATAACTCTTTCACCTTACGGAGCTCCCACGATCTACGGTTGAAGCTCTCCGATAATTTTAGAAGCCCCATAATGATCTCCTCCATCGATGGCCATCCTCTAAAAGCTCTAATAACGGCCATTTTAGCTTTAAAAAGCTCTCTGTTCTTCCTCATAATTCCAGTAACTGATACAACGGTGCTATGAACATTGCTGGACCTAGCCACAGATCTAGTTATCGTCCCCTGACTTCCTCGTCTCTTATCACCTCTAACTGCACATGCATTCACCTTCTGGCCAGTAGCCTTACATTCAAAGTAAACGAAAACGCCATAGGTATCATGAATGTAGGGTGGCAATAAAATACGTCAAGTAACGGATAAACATAGAGGGACAGAAAAACATGAAAGATAAAATTTTAAGACTGAAAAACACATAAAACAAATTTAAAAGATCAAGGCTAAGGAAGATAGACAAAACAATACATATTCAAGTTATTGAAAAATATTGAATGTTGAAAAAATACTATGATAAAATCCACGAAAAAATAATTTGAAATGGAAGTGTCCCTACGTGTAATGTATCATGAATGTAGAGTCAACCAACCACGCTTTCACTACGCCACTCTGATACCCAGAGAAAATGTACTCGCATACAATCTCACATCAATGTATACGAGGAGAACATCATGAATGAAGGTTCAATAACTACTTCATTCACGACTCCAGCCATCTAATAGGGAAAAGGGAAGAGAAAACATCAGTGTAGAGAGCAACACAAATGTAAACCACTTACATTTAAATCTCTATAAGCTGAAAACTCACACTCTAATGTCCACTCTAGGGTGTCGTTCCTTGTAAATTTGTACTATTTATGAAGCGTGCTCTGATACCATCTGTAACGCCCCGAATTCCAAATAAGACCGAATTCGAGATTCCACAGGATCTTTAGACTTCACTTCGTATAATTTTACAAGGAAATTTTAAACTTTTCAACATACATCAGATTTCATTACATTGATTACACAGCGGAAGATAAAAAGAAATACAGCAATGAAAATAGAATACAACTTATAAAACTTTAGCATCATAACATCTTTATTTCTTCATGAAAATGTCCATTACCTGCATAATAAGCTGTGGGCACGTCAGTTACTTACAACTGACGAAAATGTTATACTCGGTCATCCTCTCTATGCCGTACATATAACGATATCAATACTTTAACAAACCACAATATTTGAATGAACAATAAAGTGCCAAAAGTGATTATTCTAAACATGTAAGTGTATGCGATGCCTTAATGCCTAATGCACACATTTTATACTAAGATGACACTAATGCATACTTGTTCGGATTCTATGCATCCCATACTACATAGGTCCGAGGGCAAGCACCTACGTACTCCACAATAAAGGGTTCGATCCCTCGCCATGACAAACTACCCAGTAATAAAACAAAGTTGAGACGTTCCACGAGTATGGATCCCAGTCCCGGAGAACCGCAGCAGCAAGACCCCCACCTGACTGTTATACAGACTCCTCGTCGTGCGAACTTCCCGCAAGTGCCCCTCTAGCTCCGGTATATGTATATACATTGGAGAATGGTAAACTGTCCACCCGACTATGCATAGTTCCAAATTTAAAATAAAAGCCCGTCTCCCACGAAGCAACCACAGTCCCGGAATCCACCGCCCGACTGGGTCTATAGTCCCGGAATCCACTGCCCGACTATATAGAGTGCTCCACTTACATTTGCCCAGGTTTACTATATCTTTACTTACGTGCCTAATTCTTAAGTTCAAGACATGAATAAATTTCCATACCTAAAGTTAGTCTTACCGCCTACCGGACTTTATCAACAAAATACGAGATAGCTCCATGGCCATATCTCAAAATAAATCTCAACTCTTTTCAATTCAATAGTGCCGGTACCCGATGTCTCACTAACTCTAAATCACAACTTTTTCATGTGCAATAATCCATGGGTACACATACCCTTCAATAAACATGTCTTAGACTTAAATAGTCTTATCTTCAACTTATTCATAAGTAGATCAATGTCTTGCCTTAACTCTTATTCACAAAGTAATCATTTTCTTAGTCTTGACACTATTCATAGTCCATTTATCTATTCAGGATCTTTAGAAGTAAATAATTCTTATCAAGAACACACTTTCATCACATGAAATATTATTAACAATTTCAAGCTCATACAATATCTCAACTCACTTCAAAATATTCTTTAAATAAAATGAGAGTGTAATCTCTTCCAGAGAAAACCACTTCACAAAATAATATTTTACTCTTATTCACAAAAGAAGTGCTATTCTCAAATAATAGATTTTGAAGTCACATAATTCATTTTCCAATCTCAAATTTCCATTTTTATATCTCAAATATACTTGAAAAATTCTACAACACTTTTTAATAAACTCTATTTTATTTTGTAGAAATTCTAGTATTTTTCTCCAAATTTAATTCTCATTAAAATCCATTGAAAAAGTCAGAAAAAAAAAACATTTGCAGCCAAGGGGTTTCGAACCCCGGACCGCGCCCAAAGGCCCAACCCACTAGTCAGAAAGTCCATATGGACTCTGTGTCCAAATAGACACACCGAAACCCTAAATATCAAAGCTCCTTTACTCGGATTTTAATTAATGAATCAAAAATAAATGTGACTATCAAGTTTCAAACCCAAGATCTCATACAAACGGTGCTCTGATGGTGCACTGGCTAACCAGTAAGTCCAAGTGTGATTTCTGTTTAGAAATTGTATTAACATACTTTTGTTCATACTGTTCTGAAATTGGTTCTTTTTCGCAAAACTCGTTTATCCAATGATCCAATCTGTTAGGATATTGAAATAAACTTTTCTCTCGACTGAGATGAATTTTAAAACAGTAATCAACTAATTTCAAATTCATAAAAAATATATTTCTATTTTTTAATTTATTTTTTTATAATTCTTCTTCTCATTTTACATATAGATTTGTAATTTTTTCTTAAAACTTGAATTTAAGAATTGTATTCATAAAAACTATTTTATGTTCTCACTTATACTAATTAAAAATTTATAACAACACCAACATGTCTCTTAATCATGAGAGTCTCTCAAAAACCTATTTTATGCAAGAATTTATATTTTCAATACAACATGACAATGTACATTAGTCAACACATTTCATGGCACTAACTAAATTTGTTTTGCTTTCTTTCTTCTTTCTTAATCATCATGACTCTAAGGCATATATTGAATATGACATTCTCCAACCAATTTTCATATACCCAACATGTACAAAAATTACAAGCATACTAACATGATTCATAGTGTTAATTCTTTTGTCAAAATTCTTCTTTCTAATTAACATGGTGGCTATTATTTACTTAATAACAACAAGATTATTCTCATTCATGGCATATTACACTAGCATGGATTTTATCTACATATTTCACATCAACATCAACTTATATTACTCATTTATGATTTTTAGCATGCATTCTCTACAATTAGAAAGTAAGAAATCACCCACCTCTTATGCAGAGTGAAATAACCAAGATTTGAGAGACCACTCTAGTTCCTAGTTCCAACTAGCACCTCCTTGTCCTTCTCCTCCTAGCAATAGCTCTCCAAATGCACAAGGTACTCTCTTCTCTCTTTCTTTTCCTCTCTATATTTTTGTTTAGTTTAGGTGTGACAAAAGAAGGAGAAATGAGGGTGTATTTATAGGTCTAGGTGAGGGTTTAAAGTGCAAAATTCTCCACCTAATAAATTACTCTACTTAATTTTCAACTCTTCATGCTCCTAACTCCTAAAACTCCTAACTCTTCACATCCTAACTCTCATCTCTTCAAATCCTATAACCCCCAACCTCTCATTCTTCAAACCGGCCAATACACTCTCTTAAATTCCGAGTACACAAAGCCACGTACTGGCTGCCTACACTCACCCGGTGGACCCCACTGCCACGTCACCCATTGGTGACGTCATCCAGAGAAACAACAGCACTTGTTTGCTGTGCTTCAATGCAGTGGGCCCCCCATTGCACTATTCCACTTCCAACATTTACAACCATGCCATAGCACATTATACAAACAACACACTATTACTTTTCAATATATATATATATATATATATATATATATATATATAGGGATATGCTCAGTTGAAAACGGGTTTGTTTTCACGGGTTTGGAAAACAGCGATCTGAGCCATCGGATCGATCATGATCGTGATCGATGGCTCAAATCTGCCTCCCCATAACCCGTTTCAATTGTTGAGCGGAGGGTTATTTTAGGAATTTCGTCCCAAATAACTCTTCGCTGAACAGATTCTAAAAAAAATAATATAACCTAAGCCGTTGTTGGGAACAACGGCCAAGGTTATAAAAAAATGAATCATAGGCCGTTGTTTGGAACAACGGCCTTGTTTTCAATATTTATAACCTAGGCCGTCGTTTGAAACAAAGGCCTAGGCTATAAAATTTCTATAAAAATTTATAGAAATTTTATAGCCTAGGCCTTTGTTTCAAACAACGGCCTAGGTTATAAATATTGAAAACAAGGCCGTTGTTCCAAACAACGGCCTATGATTCATTTTTTTATAACCTAGGCCGTTATTCCCAACAACGGCCTAGGTTATATCATTTTTTTCAAAACGAATCAGGCGAAGAGTTATTTGGGACGAAATTCCCAAAATAACCCTCCGCTCAACAATTGAAACGGGTGATGGGTGGGCTCGATCTGAGCCGCTGATCGCGATCATGATCGATCCGATGGCTCAGATTCGTGTTTTCCAACCCGTGAAAACAAACCCGTTTTCAACTGAGCATATCCCATATATATATATATATATATATATATATATATATATATATATATATATATATATATATATATATATATATATGTATGTATGTATGTATGTATGTATTTTGAAATTACAGGGTGTTACACACACTCTGAATTTATTTTGAAAACAAACACACTTAAATACGCGCACCGAAACAAACACGTGCGTCGCACGAAAAATATCAAAAATATGAAATTCGACGTTATCAACGGAAAAATGTTAAGGATAATAAAAATAAAATATAAGAAAATATATATTTATTAATTTTATATATTTCACGATGTAATTGTTACGTACGTAGAAAACACGTGTATTACACGTACAAAGTATTTAGATCGAAAATGTGACAAAACTAAATTTCTGTTTTATAAAAAATAGATTTGAATACATAAAATAAATAATTTAAATACATAGAAAATATTACACGTAGCGGTGGTAACACATAATCAATACGTGCATAAAAAACATGTAAAAAGCACGTAAAATGCAGGAATTGAAATTTAATATTTTAGTTAATTTAAATAGGATAAAATATACTAGGGAAGCATAAATAGTCAGAAATCATGATACGTAATGAAAACATGTTACATATATTACCAGTAACGGTACAAAATACACGTGTATAACACACATGGGCAAAATTGTCATTTCTAATTTTACGGAATTTTACACGCATAGCGAAGCCCTTGCCTTGGCCATCATAGCCTGGAGCTTTTTAGATGATTTGGAGCGTTAAATCTCCCGACCCCCCTACTCGTCACCTTCTTATAGTCGAGCCTCCCCTTCCCTTCTTCGCACCTCCCGCAAAGCCGACAGTAATTCTTGTTCAGAGAAATTAGCCGGAGAACGAGGGGACCTAGACTTAGCCGCAGTGTTAGGAATATGCATTGAAGGGAACTTGGCTGGTTTCCCTGCAGGGGAGCGAAGATGCTCCACGATAACGGGGGATATCGCCGAAGACCTGGGGCTAGCCACCTTGATAGCATCGGAGATGTTGACCACCACGTCGGAGGCTATGAATGGCTTCTGAGGGCTCTTGGACTCTATATCATACCTTGGAGACCATTGGTTGTGGTGACTATTATGACTTGGCGTCCTAGAGCGCAAGCGGCGATGCCCTCCGCCAAATCTCCCCACCGGAGGTCGAACGGAAGTTCGCTTTGGGGACCTATCGCACGATGCTCAAGGTGATCGTGTCTGCCCCGAGGGTTGCGATGCTCTTCATCGGTGTTGTGTTCTCTAGGAGCCCAGGTGAGCTATCTCCCATGGACGAACCTATACTCTCCCCGCATCGAAGCGCTAGAGTAGGAAGGGCTATCGGCAGAAAGGTAGATGACACTGAGGAGGAGGACAGGAATGGGTAGGGAGAAAAGTAGGAAAGGATTGGGATACGGTGGAGTAGGCTGAGGGAAAAGCTATGGTATGGGTTTTTGAGTATTTGAAGGAGGAGGAGAGAGAAGCTCCATGAAAGTAGAAGAAGGTGAGAGAAACGAGAGAGAAGTGAAGAAGGTAGTTGAAGCGGGAGGAAAGGAGCTTTTAGTGTAAGGGTGGCTAAGATGATGAGGGACGAAAGGAGCTTTTAGTGAATGGGTGGCTATGAAGATGGAGCAAGAAACAGGATGGAGAAGTAGGGGGCTGACTAGGTGGAGGTGGAGGAGAAGACGGGGGGGGGGGGGGGGGGGGGGGGGGGGTGGAGGTGGAGGTGGATGAGGGGGAGGTCCATGGTAGGGTTTTGGTTCAGGGAGAGTAGAGGAGAGAGAACATCCATGAAATAGGGGAAGTCACTTTTTTTTTTCTTTGCCAAAATATGAAAATTGTTATCATTAAAAGAAAATCAGTTATTACCATAATGGAATAATTTTTTATTTTTTTTATTTTTTAAAATTTCACCAATAAAATTACATGATGTAAGAAGGGATTCGGATGTTTGTTGCCAAAAATACAAGGACTATAGGTTACATACAAAACAAGAATATTTTCTTTGAGTGGCCTTTTTTGTGTTGCCAATTACTAAATTAGTAGGGGTTAATTAATACACTACGAATTTCAAGGTCACTATATTTGTGCAGTAAATCCAATCCAGTGCACTAATAAATGATGCGTGTGCAATTTTTGAGATTGTGCCAGTTAGTAAAATAGATTTAAGACACAAATTTAATGACCGTATTATCTTTGTATGAAATTCTTTTCCAAATATAGTAAGATCAAGAACCTGGTCTTCACTATTTAAAACAAATTGTAATACATATTATTAAACACTATATGAAAATTAAGAACCGGTTAATTGACTGATTTTCACTGAATATTCCTTTAACTTTAAATTGGTAGTTTAACATTTCCAGTAGATTTCATGATCAGATAGAACATCCGGGACTCTGCATATTAGCTTTCACAAGGTTATCAAACTTGCAACCAAAGAACTGTAGATAACAACCGCTCTGAACCCAAATAAAGAGGACAAGTCCTATTGATAGAGACAAGGGGTAACAGCCACCAGAAATATTTGAAGCTTCCTATAAATAAACAGTAACGTCTTTATTGGCCTTGAGGTTGGGAATTTCTTTTTTTTAGTGATGTTGCACTGTTGCATTTTGGCTTGCTACTGCATTGTAACAACTCCTCTATGAACCTCTGTTTCTAGTTTTTTTGTTTAAGTTTTTTGAATTTTATCCTTTAATAAAAAATAAATAAAATAAAAAATGAAGAAAAATGATGTAAAATTTGTAATATCCGGTCCAAGTTTGGAGTGCATAAATTATGCCTCCACTCTGACAGTTTGGAGCAGTCTGCACTGGGAATGCACAAATAACAAATTTTTTTGGCTCAACAAAAAAATAAAAATTAAATACATTGGGAGACAAAAATTGAGTCGAAGAAAAAAAATGAATTTCATTAAGAGAAAAATCAATTACAATAGTTCATGATAGAACAATGAAGAGTACAATGAATAACAATACCAAAAAAAAATACAATAATGAAAACAGGGGTTACACTGAGATAGTGAGTCTTGTCCAACCGAACTCGCTATCTCACTGAAAAGGAGGTGATCCAGCCGCACCTTCCAGTACGGCTACCTTGTTACGACTTCACTCCAGTCACTAGCCCCGCCTTCGGCATCCCCCTCCTTGCGGTTAAGGTAACGATTTCGGGCAGGGCCAGCTCCCATAGTGTGACGGGCGGTGTGTACAAGGCCTGGGAACGAATTCACCGCCGTATGGCTGACCGGCGATTACTAGCGATTCCGACTTCATGCAGGCGAGTTGCAGCCTGCAATCCGAACTGAGGACGGGTTTTTGGAGTTAGCTCACCTTCTCGGGATCGCGACCCTTTGTCCCGGCCATTGTAGCACGTGTGATGCCCAGGGCATAAGTTGTACTCTTTTTTTAAGAGAGTTTGCTTTAAAATGAAAAAAAAACTACAAACCAAACTCATTGTTTCCAACAGTGAGTCTGGTTCAACTAAGTTCGCTGTTGCAAGCAACAACGAGTCTGTCTTTAGATTTTTGTATCTTCGCAAAAGTTTTTCAAGTGGGGACAAAATCATATAACTATACTCGCTGTTTCAAACAGTGCGCTTATTTTCAAATAACTCGCTATTTGAAACAGCAAGTAGGTAATTTGATAAATAGTTTCGAAAGTGGGTCAGTTTGGTAAATACTTTTTGGTCATTTTGGGAAAAAACAGCATCAGGTCATTCAGTTAAAGCTGAGAAATCTTGACCCTTAAATTTTGATTCAGAATTGCAAAGCCTTTTTGTACCCTGTTTACTATCTTACATTCGAAATTTTTGCTGTAATGGGCCACTTTTTGAAATATTTGCAATTATGGACCAGTTTTGAAACTATTAGTACTTGTGGGCTATTTTGTGCCACATCAGCAGCGACCGCTATTTTCATTAGCGACTTCTTCATTTTGAAAGTCACTAATGGAAATACTGGCCTCTATTTTAAAATATTTTGAATTTTTTGTTTGCTGTCGTTATTCCTATTAGCGACCAAAGCATATATGAAGTCGCTAATGGAATTAGTGACCTTTAATGAAATGTATTCTCACACTTAGCAAAATCTAGAAAGCTTTTGATCTCTGAAAAAATAACAATCAATTTATTTTTGAAATAGATGTCGCTATTCGAAATAGCGACCTTAGTTGTACAAATGTCACTATTCGGAATAGAAGCTTTTATTGTACTAAGGTCGCTATTCCAAATAGAGACCTTAGTTGTGTGACTATTTTACAAATTTTACAAACTTTACAAACAACAAGGAGATTGAGTTTCCTATTGAGGTTGCTTTTGCGAATAACGACCGAAGTATACTAAGGTCGTTATTCCCAATAACGACCTCAGTTTCTTTTAAAAAAAATTCAAGAGAGCAAAAGCTCTATAGAAATCGCTAAGTATCTCAATACATTTATTTGTGGTCGTTAATGGGATTAGCAACCTCATATATATTAAGGTCGCTAGTGGGAATAATGACAACAAGCAAAAAAATTCAAATATTTTAAAACATAGGTCGCTATTTTCATTAGCGAGTTTCAAAATGAAGATGTCGCTAATGAGAATAGCTGTCGCTGCTAACGCGGCATAAAGTAGCCCACGAGCGCTAACAGTTTCAAAACTGGCCTATAATCGTAAATATTTTCAAAAAGTGGCCTATTACGGCAAAAAGTTCCTTACACTCAATGTGGCCATATAAGTAAGACTGTGCTTCTTATTTTTTAGTATCAGTAGTGATGTTGTAATGTTGTATCATTAAAAATTTCTTCTGCTTGGTTTCAGTATTCAAATTTGGAAGTATTGACTGTTTAGTACCAGGTCTTTGCTTTCTGTTGTTGTGATTGAATTACAGATATGTAATGGTAAGTCTGAGTTGTTCATTGTCACCTATCACTCTTTCCTTTCTCATACATACTAGTATCAGCACTCTTTTCACCCATCAAAAAGCAACTCTGCATCAAACTACTTCTTTTCCAACATTGATGGCTTTGATGCCTTGTATCCCATCAGTTCTTGAATATGCAATTCAGCCCCTCACAGTCTAAGTCTCTGCATAATTAATATACTTCACTTGCTTATTTGTGCTCAGATGTGCCTAGGTAAATCCATATATACAGACATTTCAAAAATATTCCCGAGTTGAAGACACGGAAAATCAAGAACCAAGAGGTTTTAGATTCTTCATCTTGTTGCTTCCTTCAAGTTCAGATAGGATATGTTTTGAAGCTATCAGCATAAGTTATAACCTTATTCAAAATTTCATGATAATTTGCATGAAAATGGATGTAAGGTATGATATTCCCACTGTCTTATGCAGTTACTGGATAAATTTTAATGAAGGATTCTAAATTTACTAACTCATATCTGACATTAGAACTGCTAACTCTCTGCATCAGCTAAACAATGTCCATGCAGTGTCAAGTAAAATGCAGGACATAAATACAAAAGTAAAGAGATTTATGAAGAAAAGCTACTGATTCAGGATGTTTGATTAATGCAGTTGAAAATTTCTCATTGCAGATTTTCTTTTTAACAGACGGTTGTACCCTAATGCAAGAAGGATTTGAACCCTCTAACCTCTTCTCACCGTTTCACTATTAAGAGGTTTTACCACTGTACTACAATACAACTTTCATGTGGATTACAAACAATTTGTTGGAAATTAACGATAGGAAGATAGGTACTCCCTTTCCTTTTTTTTTGCTGGAGCGATGACACAATTATCTATTCTTGCTTGCTAACCATTTTAAAATCGCTTCCCGTTGGTTCAGAAGACTCTTCCGTATGCTTTACTTACAGAATATATCTCCATTCCATAAAGGGCTATCTTTCATAGTTACACAAGCCAAGCTCGGATGATACAAAGTTTATTCCTGTGTTCTTTTATCGAAAACTTTGTTCAAACTTGTCTCATTTAGTTGTCGAACAGACACGATGAAACATTTTCTTAAACTTAACCCCAGCTCTAGTTACATTGACAACCATATCATACTCTATGGAAGAGGTACTCTTTGAGTTGGAGGTCAGGTAAATTGCAAAACAAGAAGATCAGATCTGATCCATCTGAAGTTTTCATATTCTACTTCAACAAAATCTGCAATATAGCCACAGGGGCAAAGAGTTTATCTTTCTGAGTTTCAAACTAGCTATACTCTAGAATACTTCTATACCAAAACAGACCTTCACTTTTTGCTGCTTTCACTTAGCTTATAAGCCTCCACTACTAATAGTCTCCTACTCTTTCGCTAACATCACATCGAAGATTAGTCATATAAAATAACAGCCTTGGTGATATAAGAAAATATGCATGATGGTTACCAAAATAAACAGTAGACAGAGTTTGGTTTGACTTAGAATTCACTTGATATACAAACAGGTGATGCAACAAGAGCAATAACATGGTACTGGACTAATACTAGTTTGATTCTGGATAGTCTTAGATTAATACTAAATTGAGGCTTCTAACCAACTTCTGCTTGCTTAAAATCCCATCTCACCCATCTAATCCAAATCCTTTGATGATCTGAACTTGTATATGATTTTCTTTTCCAACTGACACCAGATCAAAGATGCATTTATCCCCTTCTTCTAGTTGGTTGCCCTGAGCAAATTTTCGCCAACCGGTTGATAATACGGTTCCCCACTTAGGCATGGGTCTACGGGTAATGGAAACAGGCCAAGGCCGGCCCTTTTCATCTCGAAGGATTAACTTATCGCAGTCTATCAGCCAACTAGACTTCGCAACAAATGCTGGAACGTACTGCATATCATTCATACATTTGAGAGAGAGAGAGAGAGAGAAAGAGAGAGAGAGAAAGGAGGACAATGAGCTTACCATGATGTCCTTCTTGAGGTTATATGGTTTAATTGTTGCCTCAAAACGAGTTCCACTTTGTGTCATTTTGGATTCAATCCGATGCCGATATCTTTTCCTTTTCATCGAACGAGCTTTTGGTGGATCCCCAGTTATACCTAGCATAAATTTTAAGGAAATTAGGAGGTTTTATAATTTCTCAATGTAAACAGGGAAATCGATACAAATAAAATGGAGACAGTTAGGCTACAATCTATGATATGAATAGTATCAAGAAGTAAGAAATTATTTTTTTGAAAAATATGTTTCTTTTTCAATATATATACTATTATTGGAATTTTGGACAAGTAACTTTCATGCTAAGAAGGCAGTGGAATTAAATTTTTTAGCACTCTTCTATAGAGTACCTGTGTCAATTCAAATCATGGATACTGAAGCACCACACTTGAAAGAAAATTTTAAAATGTTCATTTGACAAAATATCATAAAAGAGATCTTAGTTAACACAACTCTGTAATGGTTTTATCACTACAGAATAATTGTTTTTAGTATCTAAGGATATGTATTTTATTTTATGTGGGTTTTTGTATGTTTGGATATCTGATAATTTTCCTCAGAAGTGCTAAAGTATTTAACGGGTTTATCCATTATTTAAAAGATAGTAATACATCTTTACTATTATAGTTACATAAGATCAATCCTAACGCAGAAGCAACCTCATTTTCACTATGTGAAAAGCCAATTGCATAAGGCAACACGGTTGTTTGTTTCTCTTTCTCCAGTATATTTTGGTGATTCTGGTTGCTTTGCATGAAATGAAGTTAATTTTTTCATATTACGAAGACTACAAAATATCAGTGAAATTCAATTGGAGAAGAAGGCTATACCGTTCTTTTGATCGACATCATTGTCTGAGATGGTCTCCTCCTTAATGTTCAGACCCTTTTCAGCAATGGATGAAGAACTGGAAACTTCGCGTGCAAACAAAACAAAAATACATTACACATCTTTACATATATTCCAAATAAAATTTTGCTTAAAAGAAACATTTTATTTTTTTCTGAAATTAAAAAAAAGGTACTGAAATGAAGAGGAAGAGACATACTGGAGTAGTCCTCGCAGTAGACATCGTCTGATATGGTCCCTTCCTTCACTTCCTGGCCTATTTGATCAGTCGATGGAGAATAGGATACTTCTCGTGTGCTCGCATCGAAGGCTCTGTAGGTGAACACATTATTCCCTTTGTAATGGAATAGTATCAAACACCCCACATCTAATTTGTTAGCAACCGTGAAATCTCTCCAACTATCTCCTCCTATGTAAACCTCATTCGGTCCTTTGAAACAGTCTACATTCCAAGTTTTGCCATCTGGACTCAGAAGTGTTGCGCATTCTCTTCTTTCACCCTTCAAGTTATGGTCAACAAAATCACTTGGAAGCATCTGCAATTAGTAAAACCATGCATGACAAACCACATGAACGAGAGAACTAGTGAATATAATGTGAATATAACTAATTAATTAACAGCACCCAAATCCTCCTATACAAATTCTTGGGAAAAAAATCAAGACAGATGCGCTAATAGGAACTATGTCTTAGCGAAAACAAAACGAAAAGAACATTAAAAGCATATAAAAGAAATTTTAAGCTTACTGTTTTCTGTTATACCTAGATGGAGAAAAAATTAATACGAAACAAGCAATATTGATAACCAGTCTAGCTTAGAACTTGATAACTATAAGCTTCATACATGAATGTACCTCCATTGAAATAATGTCTGTTAACAGAGAAATTATCATGTTAAGAAAAAAAAGGATCACTCAAAGCAGTTAACAGTAAAAGCAGAGTCTAAAATATTTCGATGTACAACTTTACAAGTTTGAATGTAAGGTCCAGAACTATCTTGCACTGACAAATTCTCAATAAGAAAAGGTAAGAGAGGCATACCAACTTGGAGGAGAAACCAGTAATCAACATCTTGAAGAATCGAAGACCTTCTGGTTCTTCATTTTCAATCCCTTCAACACAGAGAGGACTCAAGAGGATAGTATTCAGTTTCTGAAAGATAAAAACAAGGGGTTTGAGAACATGCGAGCTCAAGCTTATTAGCTACTGCAAATGGAGAGGAGAGGATATTTAAAGAGATGATAAAGAAAAGATATAGCAATCAGGGTGCAAAGATAAAGTGCCAAAGGTTTCTCAGCTTTTAATTGAACTAGCAAAGGACCACTGCTCCATGGGCAGTGCAATAAAGGAATATGGTTATAAGAAACCTACCTAATCAAGTTTACACAAAGAAACTAAATGAAATCTGCACTAAAAAATGAAATAAATGTATTTTGGTGTATCTCTAAAGAAGGGGGAAAAAAAGTCATATAAAACCAAATAAGTAAATCAAAGGACATCAATATCTAAAAAGCTATGAAAATTCACATCATCCTCTTCTTCTCAGTATTAGTAGCAATAGAAGGAAACCAAAAAAAAAAAAGTGAGTATTACAACAAACGAAACTGAAAAAGAAAGTATATTAAAAAAGGAAACTTAGCAGTAGTACAACAAACTAATACTGAAAATTAATAAAAATTAGTAGTGTTACAGTGAAAGTAAAAAGAGAAGTTAGTATTGGTACAATGAAACCAAATAAAAAAAACTGGAAAGAAAAGTTCGTAATAGTGCAATAATTAGTATCGTTACAAAGTAACCGAAAAGAAAAGTTGGAAGTAGTGTAACAAAACTGAAAATAAAAGTCAGTAATATTACAACAAAACTGAAAAGTGAAGTTAGTAGTAGTGTAACAAAAGTTGCAGTACACTGATACTACAACGAAAAATAGTAAAACACGACATTTAAAAGAAAAGTTAGTAGCAGTACAACGAATTGAAAAGGAAAGTTACTACATAATACATTCATTCATAGCACAACCATCATTCATTATCATTTGTTAATTTGAGTTCACATCCTTTTATACTACAGCCATTAACACAGAAGAAGAAGAAGACCTTTTTTTTTATAAAAAAGATGACATCGTCATCGCTTCATTAATGATAATTAACGAAACAGGCAAATAATATTACATAGAAGCCTGAAGGCCAGTCCAACATCCAAAACTCCCAAAACAGAGGCTATAACCTAAAAAGCCTACAACATGCTACAAAAAATAAACCGTAAACAACTTATGCCGGAATAACCAAGATAACGGCCCGATCCTGATTGTCTGCCAAACTGCAGATCAACTACTCTTCCTCCTCCTCCAATCGAGGTCTCTTCTTGTAACCGATGTGCCCTGTCCAATCATGAATGCATTGGTTAGTTTTGTGCATTAGAACAGAAATCCTATGATTAATATTGCGAAAACAAGGTCATTTCGGTCTAGCCAGAGGTTCCATATAGTAGAAGCTACTGCAACGCCCCAATCTAATCTATCCTCCTTTGTAATCCTTTTCATGCCCCGCTTCCCAAAATACGGGAATACGAGCATGTGACATGGCCCAGCGAATGATTTTAACATCATCCATAAGCTGTACCAGTCTTAACTCAACAACATGAAAGAAAATAATCACAACCACCCAGATAAATATAATCACATAAACAGAATAAAATTCAATAACCAAATTTGAAATACAAGAACTTACCAAATAGCTTGAGAATATGCAATGCGGTAATAGTTCGACGAGTTCTTTTCGGTTACCCATCATTGTACCTGTATGACATAACTCAAAAGAAAGAGGAAGAGAACCCGTTAGAACAAGTTTCGGGTGACAAGTAGTAAAAAGCAGTAAAATAGGAAATAAAGGACTATATAACAAGAACAGAAATTGGAATGATATTGGAGTCAATAAATGATAAACGGTAAAAAAATCAAAAGTTGATAATCAATAATTCAGAATCAGGAATCAATGTTTAATAACTAGTATTCAGTATTAGTGTCAATGTTCAATGTTCAATGTTCATTTATGTCTATAAGTCTATTATTCATTTTAATCCTAACTAATGCACGTAATACTGCATCCCATACTACAGGTTCCATGCATACAATCAATTTCGTTTAGACCAAGGTGGTGGATTCTATAGATCATGTACTCGGGAATTGTTGGAATTATGTCTTGCATACTATGTTGGATAAGAAGACGATGAGACGATAGAGGAATCGAGATGATCAGAGACGGAGTGGAAGCAAGGAAAACAGTCAGCAACAACAGCAGGTGGAGTTGCGGTCGACCGCCCAACTTGTAGAAGTTCCCGAGAGAGGGATGGTCGACCGACCTTGAGGTGCGGTCGACCGACAGTGGCACTGATGGATTTATTGGGACGGATTTTGGTGATTCATGAGAATTCCAACTTGCTCTTCAAGTCAGATCTGACGGCTCTTATCGTAGGGTTATCTCTTAAGGAATATCCAATGGTTATTATATCAAGATATCAAACTAGGTTTTCTCTAGATCTCTATATATTGTTGTTATTGACCTCCATTGAGAGCCAAGAGAGAGAGTACTTCATTGAAGGAGAGATTGAGTGTTTCTCTAATTGTAAACAACTAGTACTTGCTGGTGAGGCTTGAGAGAGGGTCGCGGTGAGAATTATAATATTTTTGTATCTTCTCTAGTTGAATAACATCTTGGGTTTTTTCTCCCCCGGATTAAGGCAAACCCCAACCGGGACAAATTTGTGTGTACTTTGGTGTGTTTGGTATGATCTCATATGCGCTTGGTGGTTTGTGTTGATTGCATCGAATAACTCAACAAGATCCTAGAGAGGGGTTTTTGGTAGAAATCCCTAACAATTGGTATCAGAGCTTCGGGTTCAAGGGTTTGTTCGAGTTCCTTGGAGATGATGGCAGATCAAATCACGAAGATTAAGCAGTTCAAAGGCAAGATCAACTTTGATCTCATAAAGGTGGACATGTATGAAGCATCGGTTCAACAGGACTTGGATCTAGTCCTAGAAGGAGATAAAGGGAGACCAATCGGCACAAAGCAGGAGAAGTGGAAGAAGATATTTTCAGAAGCCTTGGGTTTAATCCAGTTGTCATCGACGAACGAAGTCAGGTATAGGAGAAGCACGGCGAATCTTTGGGCAAGATTCAGAACTGACTACACGGGATCGTCATCACAAGGTCAGATGTACTAGCAAAGAAAGTTGTGAGATTTTTCAATGAAGGAAAGTACCGCTCTTCTAGATCATGAAGTGGAGTTCAATATGGAGTTATCTGAACTGAAGGCATTCAACGCAGATGATCTAAGGGTTTCCAACTCGATATATTCACCACCAAATCTATCCAACATGATAACCGTGCTGGATGAGGAATCTACCAAGGAGAAGTTTTTCATAGCAGGTATGATCAAGGGGTTGGAGGAGGATGCACTTAGGAAGGAGAGTCAGAAATTGGCGTCAACTTCTGTAAGTTGCTTGGAGGTAGATTGTACTTTGATTGGAAGGGCAAGTGTATGTAGGATAAAGGTCTGTGGCCACCAGTACAAAGGGATTGAGCATTACACGAGAGACTGTTGCAAGCGGTTAAGTCAGAGGGGTACCAAATCAAGTGCTGCTAAATCAGGTGATGGCTTAAACAGTGCTTTTGTTTCAAGTTATTTAGATGTGAATTCCGGTTGTTCTTTTGATTCGGTTAGTTCTTCTCAAGTTTGTTCCGAGAGGGAGACGATTTCTACTTTCAAATTTGCATCATATCGTTGTGTGGGAATGAAGGTTGATAAGATTTGTGAAGTAATGGTTTCTACTTACAAGTTTGCCTCATGCCGTTGTGTGAGAACGAAGATTGACAAGACTTGTGAACTAAGAGGTGAGAAAACAAATGAGTCGAAGATGATAAACGGAAGGGGATACACACTAGAGGAGGGAACGTATATTCCTTTGATGAGCGAAGCCTTATTTCCATAGGAACTCTAGAAGCTCGGGACTGCAGGTACACAGATCCAAGTGGAGTTCGTTCATTTTGGGAAAATTATTGCAGGGTGATGAAGGGTAAGAGGGAGATTGGGCAGGGTTAGCACAACCTCTACCAGCTTTGGAGGAACAGAAAAACTTGCGCAAGTATTTCGAAGCCCATTGTTACTAAAGCACCATCTAGTATACTGTCACTAGAATCATCCGAGCGAGACTGCGACGTTCGAATATCGTTGGAAGGTGGAGAGAGCCTTGAGGTAGGTGGAATTCGGGTGGAAGGTGGCACCTCCATGATTACATCTACTAGGGTGTGCCCTTGAGTGTTCCCTTGAGGAGGGCATACAGCGAGAGAAAAATAGGTGGAGATAGATTCAACTAGCAGAGGAAGCTATTGAAACGAGTTATTTGCAAAAAGAGAAGGAAAAGAGTCTAGAAGATTTTTAAATCACACAGGTGTGGAGTTATGAGTATGCAATCCAAGGTGAAGATTGTTGGGTTTATGTCTTGCATACTATGTTGGATAAGAAGATGATGAGACGATGGAGGAATCGAGATGATCAGAGACGAAGTGGAAGCAAGGGAAACAGTCAGCAACAGCAGCAGGTGGACTACGCGGTCGACCGCGCGGTCGACCGTACATGGGGTGCGGTCGACCGCCCAACTTGTAGAAGTTCCCAAGAGGGGGAAAGTCGACCGACCATGAGGTGCAGTCGACCAACCTTGAGGTGCGGTCAACCAACAGCGGCGCTGATGGATTTATTGGGTCGGATCTTGGTGATTTGTGAGAAGCCCAACTTGCGCTTCAAGTCAGATCTGATGGCTCTTATCATAGGGTTATCTCTTCAGGAATATCTATTGGTTATTGTATCAAGATATCAAACTAGGTTTTCTCTAGATCTCTATATATTGTTGTTTTTGGCCTCCATTGAGAGTCAAGAGAGAGTACTTCATTGAAGGAGAGATTGAGTGATTCTCTAATTGTAAACAACTAGTACTTACTGGTGAGTCTTGAGAGAGGGTCTTGGTGAGAATTGTAATATTATTGTATCTTCTCTAGTTGAATAACATCTTGGAATTCTTCTCCCCAAATTAAGGCGAAAGCCCCAACCGGGACAAATTTGTGTGTGCTTCGGTGTGTTTGGTATGATCTCATATGTGCTTGGTGGTTTGTGTTGATTGCATCGAATAACTCAACAAGATCGTAGATAGGGGTTTTCGGTAGAAATCCCTAACACGAACGATATTCAATAATAACCGATGATCGAATCAATCGAGATAATGTAGTCAGTAATCTACAATTAATCGATGACCGATATGACCAATAGACCAATAGACCAATAGACCGATTAGTAGGAAAACACGGGCTCGTCCTCCGAGTCCAGTCACTATGTCATCAACTACCCTAGTCAACCCTTAACCCTGGCTTGTTATCATTTTATTAATAATCATTTATGAACATGCCTATGATCAATGTGGACGATGGTATCAATACTCATGCAATAGGTACAATCGATGAGACCAATAGCACTAGTACAATTTCAAGATGATATCAAGACTATACAATTCATGAAATACACATGGTACAATTTAATAAATATGGAAAACATGGTTTATATGCAAAACATAACAATATATGGACTAAGTGTACTACGATTTCTATGTGCAAGATTTTAAGTCATTGTGTCAGGAACCGGGTCGAAACCTCAGTACAAAGTCGGGCAAATGACAAGGCAGTATATTTGAATGTTCCATAATACAATAAGTTACGGTTCAAGTTTTATTTCAATAGCAATGGCACGATAAGACAACTATGAATCAACAGCATTATAAAATAAAGAAATAACGGAGTTCAATTAAATGTGATATTCAAATTGATTACTACTTGCCGGATTTCAAAAAAGTGTTTTCTTGAACTAGAAATAATAAAAAAAAATAAGTTCAAGAGATGCTTTCCTGTTACTTGGTTAATTCGAATAATTTAGAATAACCAGATATGAATCCCGGGTGACGATCCAAAGCGCGTGCGAGCCACGTACAAAACCGAACAGCAAAGAACACAAGACCAACAGCAACAAGATCAACACCGGATCCCTCCCAAACACCGAACACCAAATTCGGATCACCCCAGACAAAACAGCAAACATGCAAACCCACCAATCCTCCTTCTTCTCCAAAGTGACAGCGAGAGAAAGAGAGCGGGAGAAACTTCGGCAATTGGGCGTGGGCAGCGCGACTGGAGGTCACGACTGGCGACGACAACATGAGGTCGCTGAGGTGGTCGCGACGGCGGGAGGTGGCACACAGGTCTCGAGCGGCAATGGGTGCTCTGTTTTCGCAATGAAACAGAGGAGGACGAGAAGGTAGGGTTGCTCGGGGCTCTGGACAACGATGAGGGCGAGGCAGTTCTGCGGAGGATGCGAGGGAGGTTCACGGTGGTCGACGAGGGATAGCGGCGACTGGCGATGGGTTTGACGAGAACCCAGAGGAAGAAGAGGACGACGGAGGTGGGTTCTTCGGGTGGTGTATAGGGATGAAGATGACCGGGGGCTCGAGCAGTGCTCGAGGGTGGAAGACGATGGGTTTCAATGGCGAGGTGAGTTGAGGAAGACGATGAGATGGTTGAAGGATGATAATGGCAGCAGGATGGTGGAATGTTGGAGGGTGGAGGAGGACAGGGACGATCGGGATGGTGCAGTGGATGGCTCGTGAAGGTGAGGAGATGGGTTACGGAGAACGGGAGGTAGGGGAAAGGTGAATAGCGGCGGGTTTAAACAGTAGGTAGGGTAATTAGGTTAGGGTTAGGTTAGGTTTGTATTTATAGGGTATTAGGATGGGTTTGGGTAATGGGTATGGATCCAATAAGAAATGGGTGTTGGTTTTGGGTTTACAAATCCAATAGGGAAACAATTAGGATTATAGGGTTTATAAAACACATATACATATATACATGTACATTAAATTAAATCAAATAATGAATACATATAAAATAAAGTTGTTCGGCTTAAAATAAAATAATAATATTAATATTAATATTAACAATAACAATAACAATAAAAATAATGACACTGCAAAATAATAATACTAACAAAAGTAATACTTGTAATAATAATAATAGTAAATTATTAACAATAATAGTGATAACAATAATAATAAAAATCATAATAATAACAATAATAATAATAATAATAGTAACAAAAATAACAATAATCATAATAATAATAAAAATAATAATCAAAATAACAGGAATAATAATAATGCTGATAATAATAATAATAATAATAATAATAATAATAATAATAATAATAATAATAATAATAATAATAATAATAATAATAATAATAATAATAATAAATGATAAAATAATAATAATAATAATAATATATGTATATCAAAATGAAAAAATTCGAGTTTAACATATTTATTAAATAATCCAAACAAAATATAATATAAATAATAGATCAAATAGAAATAGAAATTGAGCTTAAAATATACCCTTATTCGAAATAGATAAAATTTTCGATTAGAAAATATTTTAATAGAGAGTCCAAAACGAATTTAACACAAGGTAACTTATAATTAATTGAAATACATAAAATATTTAGAAATTATTTATTTACGGGAACAGGGTTACAAATCCTACCCACCTCACAACAAAATTTCGTCCTCAAAATTTGCTCAGGCGGTATATAGGATAAAGAAAAAAAACAAACATGGGAAATAATAAAACAAAGAATTCAAGAAAGGAGACAAAATGGTGACAACACCAGAATAAGAAAACCATAGATAGAAATAGGGTGATCTAGGATGATGTGAATAAAGATCCAATGAATGATGACGATACAAATGTATGAAAAGAAAGCAAGCGGTGCAAGAAAGGGAAAGCAATCAGAGGATCCTGGGACCTGTGGGTTATAGGTCCACCACGCTTCCGCTGCGCTATTCCGATAGTGATGTCCCAAACAACATACATGTCGCTGTAGGCCACATGACACCAATCGACAAACCGAGCAGGAAAACAAGAATGAGACACCAGAATCAAGGAGAGCATGGGCTCAAGATAGATATAAATAAATAATGCAAAATGAATATAAAGTTTGGCTTCAATTTAAATAATTAAAAGATATGCTATAGATCAAACTAATGGGTTTTAACAAAAATAATAATAACAACAAATGTTAATAATAAAAATAATAATATCAAGAATAATAGAAAAATAATAACAATAATAAAATAATAATAAAAATAATAATGACAACACATATTAATAATAAAAATAATAATATCAATAATAATAAAAGTAATAATAACAATAATATTAAAAATAATAATAGCAATAATAATAACAGTAATAAAAATCATCATAATCATACTGGTAATAATAACAATAATAAAATTAAAAATGTTAACAATACTGATAATAATGATAATACTTACATGACAGAATAGGATTCATCACATTCATGAAAATAATGCAATAATAATAATAACAATAATAAAATATATTAACAATACTGATAAAAATAATAATGCAAGACTAAAATAATGAAAACAACAAACAATAATAAAGTGATCGTAGGAGACGGGGTGCACACAGGGGAAGGGAGAGATGAGCGGGAGTTGGGAGATCGAGGATGAAACAGGAGGTAGGGGTTATTAGGTTAGGGTTAGGTTAGGTTTGTATTTATAGGGTATTAGGATGGGTTTGGGTAATGGGTATGGACCCAATAAGAAATGGGTGTTGGTTTTGGGTTTACAAATCCAATAGGAAAACAATTTGGATTATAGGGTTTATAAAACACATATACATATATACATGTACATTAAATTAAATCAAATAATGAATACGTGTAAAATAAAGTTGTTCGGCTGAAAATAAAATATTAATATTAATATTAATATTAACAATAACAATAGTAATAGTAATAATACTAACAAAAGTAATACTAACAAAAGTAATACTGGTAATAGTAATAATAGTAAAGTAAACAACAACAACAACAACAACAACAACAACAACAACAACAACAACAACAACAACAACAACAACAACAACAACAACAACAACAACAACAACAACAACAACAACAACAACAACAACAACAACAACAACAACAACAACAACAACAACAACAACAACAACAACAACAACAACAACAACAACAACAACAACAACAACAACAACAACAACAACAACAACAACAACAACAACAACAACAACAACAACATCATGAATAATAATAATGCTGATAATAATAATACTGATGCTGATAATAATAATAATAATTTATAATAATAATAATAATAATAATAAATGATAAAAATAAAAATAGTAATAATAATAATATATGTATATCAAAAATGTAAAAATTCGAGTAAAAATTCGAGTTTAACATATTTATTAAATAATCCAAACAAAATATAATATAAATAATAGATCAAATAGAAATAGAAATTGAGCTTAAAATATACCCTTATTCGAAATAGATAAAATTTTCGATTAGAAAATATTTTAATAGAGAGTCCAAAACGAATTTAACACAAGGTAACTTATAATTAATTGAAATACATAAAATATTTAGAAATTATTTATTTACAGGAACTGGAGTTACAATCCTGCTTGATGTATAATTTCCCCAAACCTCCACACTCGACCCTGGACACTAACACCCCAAATCTAGGACACAAACTCTCCTATAGCATTCTCGCCCTAGGGAAGTTAAAAATGATGTGATTCATATCTTCGTCCTGTGTTTGACATGTAGTACAAGCGACGTTCATCGGAATACCTCGTTTTATCAAATTGACTTTCGATAAGATCGCGTCGTTATCCACTAACCATAGAAAGACTTTCACTTTTCCAGGAGCGTTAATGCACCATCTAATGCCTGCTGCCTCGCTTCTTCTTCCTCCATCGTTTAGCCTTTTGTATAGTGATGATACTGCGAATCTATAGCTCGGCTCCAGCATCCAATTTCTCTCATCTTCATCCTCTTGGATGTACCTCCCTTCCAATAAAATGAAGTTGTTCAGACTTTGAAGTTGATTGATAAAGTCTTGATCAAGACTCTCCTTGACTTCTAGCCTAAGCCTGTTGTTACTCTAGACGTCGCAAACCAAAGTGTCAATGCTTAGTGCTGCTTTCGCCGCTAACGGAAAAAAGTCCCATGAAAGCGTTATTTACGCACCATTTATCTTTCCAAAATTTTGTATTCTTTCCATTCCCTACCCTGCATATAGTGTTGCTGTGGAAAATATCTCCCAACTTGGACACCCATTTCCATAGGAAGGAATTTCTACTATAAATGCTTTTCCCCCCGTATCTGAATTTCTTCCTGACTAGATACTTAATGAAAGATTTACACCACCAATTGTTATTCCTATTAGCCATTTTCCACCATCATTTACCGAGCATTGCTTTATTCATATCTCTTAAATTTACAATACCCAACCCCCTGAACTCTTTCCTTTTGCAAACTCTCCCCCAGCTTATTAGATGCATCCCTTTTCCTCCCCCGTTTGTCCCTTTCCAAAGGAATCTCCTTCTACTTTTGTCGATTTTGTTGATAACCCAACCGGGTAATTTGTATATCGACATGAGATATATAGGGATACTGTTAATAATCAAATTCAACAGGGTAATCCTACCTCCTAATGTGAGCAAACTCCCTTTCCATCCTGCTAATCTTTTCTCAATTTTTTCGATTAATGGTTGCCAGTCGTCCCTTGTTAGCTACCCCTGTCTAATAGGAATCCCCAAATAAATTAAAGGAAAGTCACCCTTATTGCATCCAAGCATCTATTGAATGTAGGAAATGAGAGTAGAGCAGTTGTTGCTTAATTGGATGATGCAACTCTTGTTGAGGTTGACCTTCATTCCTAACCAAGCCTCGAAGCACCTAAGTACCATAGCCATCGCAATGATATCTTCCTTTGCCGCTGACTCGAACAACAAATTGTCGTCAGCATACTGAAGGATGGAAATTTCCTCCTGGATACCCTTTACTTTAATCCCCTGAATGACGTTCCCTTTCTGCCTTTTACCATCATCTCTGCTAACCCGTCTGCAACTATGGCAAATAATAACGATGACAGTGGATCACCCTGCCTGAGTCCCCTCTGACATTTGATTTCTTTTCCCGGTACCCCATTGATAAGAAGAAACGATTTCTCTCCTCTTACACACTGCTTTATCCACCTCCTCCACCTTTCCCCGAATCCTTTAAGAAGTAGCTCCTCTTCTATGCAATCCTATTCTACAGTATCGTATGCTTTTTCAAAGTCCACCTTAAAAAGAAAACCGTCCGTTTTCTTTTTATATCCTCTAAAAACGATTTCATGTGCGGAGGCGACACTGTCCATAATATCTCTTCCTCTGATAAATATGCTCTGCGATTCTCCGACCATATCATTTAGCTGTGGACTAAGTCTATTAGCCAAGAGTTTTGTAATGATTTTGAAAGACCCGTTCAGGAGGCTTATGGGCCTCAAATCTCCTACCTTCTTTATTTCTGCTTTCTTAGGGATTAAAGCAATATTCACGTAATTGATCCTTCCTAAGTCAGCCTCCCTGTCACGCCCTGCTTCTCAAAGGAATACGGAATACGAGTGCGTGACGAAGCCCAGCGAATGATTTTCATCATTCATAAGCTGTAGGATCGACTCAGCATCATAACAAGAAATATAACAAGAATATACTCAACTACACATGCATGAATAATTTATTAATCAACAGAAAAACATTTGAACAAATATAAATATCCCAATAATTTCAAGATCTGGATCAAAAGAAAGAAAACTTCGGGACTACAAGCCCGTTACAAGTTTTTATGTAACCCCTATTTTCGTAAATACGTATTTTCTGTGTATTTTTTGTAATTAAAATTCTTGTAAATTATTTTTCTGCTTTCAAATCCTTTTTAAAATGTATTCTTGATCTTCTGTTAAAGTCTATTTGTAATTGATAATTTTATTTGTGGCTATTTTCCAATGAATTTATATTATAATTCAAATCCTATTATTTTTGTTACTATTGTTGTTATCACGATTATTTTTTTTATTAATATTGTCATTATCATTATTTTTAGTACATTTGTTATTAGTATTTTTATTATTGATGTTGTTATCTTCATTGTTATTATTCTTATTATTTTCGTGAAGCCGAACATTCTCTATTTTATTTATACGTATTTCATTACTTGATTTATTATATATGTATACATATATTTTACAAACCCATAAACCATATACCCATTCTCCTATTGGATTTTCTACCCAAATACCCAAACCCTACACTATATAAACCCTAACCTAATAACCCTAGCCGCCTACCCTGTTGAAACCCCCATCCCCTACTGTGTAATCCCCATATACACACTGTTCATCTTCTTCGTTGAGGTCCCGACCTCTCGCCTTCGTCACTGCTCCACCCCCTCGTCGACCCATCACCTCTTCGTCCTCATCCCCGTCTCCTCGATGCCCCGTCGTTGAGTCGCCACTGCCTCGACCGACCCCCCCACTTCGTCGCCTTCCTCTTCGAAGCCCATCATCGCCATTACGTATCGTCTTCCCCTCCTCGCCTTACCATCTCCCACAGCACTGCGTTCTCATCCTCAGTCGCCCCATTGCCTTTGTCGCCAACCACCACCGAAGAACCCATCTTCCACATCCATATCACCATCACCGCACCCCTCATCCTGTCTGCCTCCCTTCACCATCGCCATTAGTCCATCGCCTGCACCAACTCGTCCTTATCGCCATCGTCTTTGCCTCTCTGTGAACCCCCGTAACCACCGCAGATCCCCTAGCCGCTCGTCTTCGTCCCCCTGTTTTCGGAGCAGAAACAGAGTCGCTCTCGCCATCGCCCTTACTGCTGCTGTCACTTCTCGACTGCAGTGACGTCGTCGCTGCTCACCGTCGTCACCTCGCCGCTGTCTCGCACCCTCACCGTAGTCACTGAAGACTCTCCCGCGCTCTCTCTCACTATCGAGGTGAGGAAGGAGAAGGTCCATTTGAACCTCAGCCACCCGACCTTATCAAGATCGTGACCACGATCTGATCTGATCTCAGCCCTCCATCTTGATCAGATCTGATCTCGGCCGTCCGATCACCATTGTGATTGGGATCTGTGTTGTTGTTGGATCTTGTTGCTATTTGCTGTTGTGCGTGCTACGTGCTTCACGCGTGCTTTGCCACTCTATCATTCAATGCCCTCATCCAATCAAGGCAAGTATCTTCTTGTACATTTCGTTTTCTAGTACAAGTTTTTCCTTGAAAATACTGTAAGTAGATTGTAAATATGACTCCTCTTTGTTTATCGTTGATGATCTCATGTTTCGCCTTATGTATCACATGATCTAAGATTCACAACCTTTCTTTGATACACTTGTTCACAACTAGTATAATTATGATACATTTCATACAAAAAGTGTCTTATTTGGTTTCTATCCTGTCTTGGCTTGCAGTTTCGACCCCGATTAAATCAGAATCTGGACTTGAGTACTGAATATGAAACTTAGCCCCAGACGTCTAGGTTACCAACCTTTTGAAGTAATTGAATTCCGAGTTACGGTTTAGGAGATATTGCAGTTTTACTGCTGCTGTGTCTGTAATCGTAGATTCGTAAAAACTGCTGCACCACTTTGGTTTACAATTATTTTAACTATGCTACCAGTAAGTAAATAAATTGAAACTTTGCATGCTGGTACTGGACACCCTAGAAAATATTTCCTAATTTTCTTAGAATTAACTAATGAAGTTTCAAACCTGTTTCATATGTATAAACTCAGTTTTACAAATTCTGGCTGAACACAAATATTGTATAGTTTACTGTTTTGACATCAATTGCTAAAACTTTTATGTGTCTTAATTATATGCGTTGGAACCGGACAGGAGTCTAGTTTCTAGACATTCTGACGGATCCACATTTGCATTCTTGTATCGACGAGAATCGCAGTTTTGGTGCAGCAACGTCATGCTGTCCAGATTTGGAATTCTCGTCGTTCTTGATATTTTGATTTGTTTTGACCCTCGAACTTGTATCCTACCTAGCCTAGACTAGTTCCATATTTTTGATCATGTATACTTGACCTGTTTTGCACACTTTCATGCTTGCTTGATGATAATAATAAATAATAAGCCGGGGTTTAAGAGAAAAACCATAGTAGTGGACAATATAGGTAAGTGTACTCAAAAGGGGGCTGTGTTTCTCTGTACTTGGTTCATGAACTTGTTGTATCTTAAGTGTATTTATGAGCCCACTACTTGGCTCATGAACTTGTTGTATCGTCAGAGCATTCATGAACCCACGGTTGGTTCTTGAACTTGTTAATGCATTCACGGACTTGGTTCGTGAACTTGTTACATTATTTTTGCATTCATGAACCATGCTTGCTTGATACTTGATGCCTGAGTACACCGCCCTATAAAATCCACCACTAGGCCTAAACGTAACTGATTGTATGTAGCGACCATATAGTAAAAGTATGGATACATGAAGTGCTACCTAGATACAATTAAACATTAGACTTAAGATTAACTGGTCACTTGTACACACTTGATACCCTACTTGATGCTCGTTACTTGAGAATTGTTACTTGAGACTTGTTACTTATTACTTGACACTTGTACGTGATACTTGTTACTTGATGCTTGATACAATTACATGTTCACTTGCCACTTGTTTTACTACTAGTACTTGTTACCCAATCTTGTCACTTGAGTTGTCTTTCTTGCTAGCTAGTTTCTTAAATCTCCCTACTTGTGGCATCCCTATTATATTTTATTATGAATTCTTGATTCCAAATCTTATTCCATATTTCTTGCACTTGTTTTCATACCCTTGCTTGTACTACTTGCGGCCCTAACTTGCACTAAGAGCGTTTGTCCTGTTTTCTCTATTTTTCCTTTTTATATTTATATATACAGACTTTGGAGACGAATTACCTGCTAGAATTGGTGAGCAGACGTTCTAGGCTTCGTTTGGAGAAAAGACTTGCTTTAAATATTTTGTTTTTGAGTTATTTATTTCTTTTGCTACTTGAATCTTGTAACGGGCTTATAGTCCCGAGTTTAATCTTTTGATCCAGATTTGAAAACTATTTGGGATATTATTATTTTGTTTCAATTATTTCTATTGATTAATAAATTATTCATGCATGCATGGTTGTGTATATCTTGTTATATTTCTTGTTATGATGCTGAGTCTATCCTACAGCTTATGAATGATGAAAATCATTGGCTGGGCTTCATCACACGCTCGTATTCCGTATTTTTTTGGGAAGCGAGGCGTGACATTTTAAGTGGCAACAGAAATAAATAAACTCAATTACAAAATAATTAAAGCAAGTCTTTTCCCTAAGCGAATCCTAGAAGGTTTGCTCACCAATTTCAGCAGGCAACTCGTCTCCAAAGTCTGTATATATATATATATATATATATATATATATATATATATATATATATATATATATAAAGGAAAATAGAGAAAACAAGACAAACGCCCTTAGTGCAAGTTAGGACCGCAAGTAGTACAAGCAAGGGTATGAAAATAGATGCAAGAAAATATGAAACAAGATCAGGAATCAAGAATGTATAACATGATATAATAGGGACGCAATAAGTAGTGGAGTTCTAAAGACTAGCTAGCAAGTAAGACAACTCGAGTAACAAGATTGGATAACAAGTACAAGTAGTGGAACCGGTAACAAATAGGCATGTAGTTGTATCAAGTGACAAGTATCGAGTAACAAGTATCAAGTAACAAGTATCAGGTAGGGTATCAAGTGTGTACAAGTGACACGTCATTCTTAAGTCTAATGTTTAATTCTATCTAGGTAGCACTTTATGCGTCCGTACTTTTACCACATGTTTGCTACTTACAAACAGTTACGTTTAGGCCTAGTGGTGGATGTTATAGGGCGGTGTACGCAGGTATCAAGTATCAAGAAAGCATGGTTAATGAATACAAAAATAATATAACAAGTTCACGAACCAAGTTCGTGAATGCACTAACAAGTTCAAGAACCAACTGTGGGTTCATGAATGATCTGAAGATACAACAAGTTCATGAGCCAAGTAGTGGGTTCATGAATACACTCAAGATACAACAAGTTCATGAACCAAGTACTGGAAAACACGGACCCCCTTCCGAGTACACTTACCTATATTGTCCACTACTATGGTCTTTCCCTTAAACCTCGACTTATTATTTATTATCATCATCAAGCAAGCCTGAAAGTGTGCAAAAAGGTCAAGTAAACATAATCAAGAACATGGAACAAGTTTAAGATAATTATAAGTCATATTCAAAGGCCAACACAATTTAAAATTATCAAGAACTACGAAAATACCAATTCTGGACAGCATGACATTGCTGCACCAAAATTGCGATTACCGTTGCTACAAGATAGAAAATATGGATCTGTCAGAACGTATAGAAACTAGACTCCTTCCCGGTTCCAACTCATATAAATAAGATACATAAAAGTTGTGGCATCAGGTGTCAAAATAGCAAACTACACAGGATTTGTGTTCAGCCAGAATTTATAAAACTGAGTTTATACATATAAAACAGGTTTGAAACTTTATTAATTAATTCCAGAAAAATTAGGGAATGTTCTCTAGGGTGTCTAGTATCAACATGCAAAATTTCAAGTCATTATCTTATAGTTAGTATAGTTAAAATAATTGTAATACAAAGTGATGCAGCAGTTTTTTATGAATCTGCGATTACAGACACAGCAGCAGTAAAACTGCGATATCTCACAAATCGTAACTCAGAACTCAATTCCATTAAAAGGTAGTAAACTAGAAATCTGGGGCTACATTTCATATTCAGGACTCAAGTCCATATTCTGATGTTATCGGGGTTGAATCAGCAAGTAAAGACAGGAATAACAACAAACAAGGATAGTTTTTGTATGAAAAGCCTTATAATTATTATTCATATGGGTTAAATTAACATGTGATACAAATCAAAGTGTAATAGGTATCAACAAAAGGTTGTGACTCTTAGATCATGTAATTGATAAGGCATAGAATGAGATCATCAAATGATAAGCCAACGGGAGTCACAACTACAACCTACTTGCAGTATTTTCAATTAAACGCTTGTACTAGAACAATAAATTATACAAGAAGATACTTGCCTTGATTGGATGAGGGAGTTGATCGAAGATCAAGATCGGATGGATCGGATCGGTGCGAATTTTGATGACAATCAAGATTAAGATGAACGAATGGCTCAGATTAGATCTGATGTAGCAGCTGATATGATGGTGATGATCTGATCAGATCAGGTCACAATCTTGATGAGATCGTGAGGCTGAGATTAAATCAATCACCCTTCTTCTTCCCTCCTTCTCTGACCAACAGCGACAATGGCGGGACTTCGACCGGTGACGCGACCGGCGATTGTGGGCGACTACGGCGGCGACTGGTGGCAACATTGAGGGGAGCTCGACACAAGAAGACGATGGAAATGACATCGACGATGAGGCAGTGACGGGGTGCTCTGCTTGGGCAGGAAAATAGGGGAGGATGAAGGAGCAACGGTGAGGCGAAGCTTCGGGGCTTCGGGGATGGCTAGGCGACGAGGGGATGAGTAGAGGTAGGGGATGACGATGAGGATGGGCACAGGCGATGGGGTGATGGTTTCGGAGGATGATGAGGCGATGGGTTCGAATGAGGAGGAAGACGATAAGTCGAGGTGCTCAGGGGACTCGAGCGGCAATGGCGGCATGCTCAGTCGATGGTGCAGGTGGTGGGTAATGGGGTTCAATGTCGAGGTTGATGGGTTCACAATTTTCGGCAATGTCGAGGATGAAGAAGACGATGGGTTGCGACGGTGACAAAGACGAAGGTGAGGGGAAAAGATGAGGCAATGATGGAGATGAGGGCAAGGGTCGAAGAGCGGCAACGAGGGTGAACGAAGGCGGCATGGTCGGGAGGCGAAGGAGGTGGGAAAGACGATGATGAAAAGTGGAATAGGAGGGTTGGCGGCTACTAGGGTTCAACAGTATAGGGTAATTAGGTTAAGGGGATAACTAGGGTTTAGAGTTAACTAGGTTATATAGTATAGGGTTTTGGGTTGTGGGTTATTGGATAGCGGGTTTGAGGGGGATCCAACAGGAGATTGAGTCAAAATTCACTATAATTAGGAAAAAAGAATTTGATAAGATGAAACAGTCAACTCTTCATGAAGAACGACAAATTAGAGCAGATAGGAAAAGTGCAATTGAAATAAATATTAGCACAAAATTGAGTCGAAACAAAATAGATGACTTTATTAGAATTGGAAACAAAATACAGATTCTCAAATTGATAAATAGAGTACAAGAATGCAATACAGCAGAAAATACGAATACAGGGAACATGGGTTACACTCCCCTTTATAGAAATCTTGGACCATGCGCATAAAGTCTACTTTAATAACTTTCCAATACACTAAATAGAAGAAAAGTGGAAAACCATCTGGCCCCAGCGCCTTGTCCTGGCCCAGACTCTTGATTGCAGCTAGCACTTCATCTTCACTGAAATTTTCCTCGAAACTATCACTTCCATTGAGCCTCGTATCTAACCACATGTCCCTATGATCTCTTTTATTACCCAACAACTCCTTGTAACTCTCATTGATATGCTGCGTAATCCTGTCTTCGTTCTCGCACCAATCTTCGTCCACCTGTAACCTGGAGATATTGTTACGTCTCCTTCTACCGTTTGTGATCCTATGGAAGAATTTGGTGTTGGCATCACCCTCCTCCAGCCATTGAATCCTTGACTGTTGTTTTCAATACTGTTCCTCCATATTTCCAATATGTTGAATATCTTGTCTATTCTTACGTAACTCGTCGAGTTCGGCCTCTATTAAATCTCTTTCTTCCTCTGTAAGTTCCAGCTGTTGAATCCTTCCCCCAATTTCATCTTTCAACCTTTTTTTGTGACCAAATTCCTTTTTTCCCACTGTTTCAGTCTATATCTGAGTCTCCTAAGCTTTTCAGTCCAACATCCAACCGCAGAGGACACAATCGTGGTTGTATTCCAAGACTCTTTGATCACCTGACGAATCCCTTCACACATCGTCCAAGCTTTTTCGAATCGGAATTGGAAATTATTCATCTTCTCCCCTACCCCGCAATCCAGTGCAAGCGGGGTATGATCTTAAGTGAATCTTACCAATGCTTTAACATTAGCTGTAAACCTCGTTCCCGTAAATATATAATTTCTAAATAACTTTCTGTATTTCGAATTATTAATGAATTTAGTTGTGTTAAATTCATTTTAACTTTTCTATTTAAAATATTTCTGATCGGAAATTATGTTTATTTCGAATAAGGGTATATTCTACTTTACTTTCTATTTTGTAATTGATCGACTATTTACATTTTAGCCAAACTAAAAATATTCGGAACTTCTTTAATAAATTGTTAAACCCAATTCCTTTATATAACCTTGCTATTATTATTTTATTATTTTCATTATTATTACTATTATTTTTAGTATTGTCATTGTTATCATTTTTATTAATATTGGTTGTTCTTATTATTAGTAATATTATTATTGTTATCATTAAAATTAGTAATGTTGTTATTACCTCATTTTCTTGATCTTTATTACTATTATTATTATTATTTTTAAAGCCCAATTGATCTTGACCTATTTTGCATTATTTAATTATTTAATTTGAAGCCCAAACTTAATTGTTTATTTTAAGCCCAATTTATATTCATTGATTTGCATTGTTTATTTAAGTTGTGAAGCCCAAATATAAAGCCCAACTGTTTTTTTTTTAAACTCAAACTCATTAACCCAATTTCTCTTAATTATGTGTTGACCAGATCAATTCTACTCCTAATCAATCCCCAAAAAAATCTCTCCCGTAACCCCCCAATTTAATATCCCTAATAATCAGCCTAATTGTTAATTCCCGTAACCCCCTCCTCTCAATAACTCCCATTATTATTTTAGTACTATGATCCCACTCTCTCTCTCTCTCCCCCCGTACTCTCTTTTTCCTTCTCTGTTTAAACCCAAACAAAACAAAACAAAACCCACAGAGCTCATCCTCCTCCTTCCTCCTGCGCACCCCATTATCGAAACCCAAACTGCAACTCCACATTCTCTCTCATGCCCTCCACTGCATCCCCTGCACTCCACCTCGACACCGCCCTTCGCCTGAGCCCCGACCTCGAGGCTCCTCCCCCTGCACCGCCAGAGAACCCATCAAAGCCCCACCTCCATCCCGCCATTGCCAAAGCTTCGCCCACACTCCCGCTCGAACCCATCGACACCTTGCCCATTCCATTGCCAGCAACCCCCTCCACTCATCCCCAATCTCCGGTGCACCCCGCCATCCCATCGTCGCCCTGTTTCACGAGCGCTTCCCGCTCGCCCCTCCGATCATCCCTACCACCATCACCTATATCATCGTCCCCTTCATCTCGACTCCACCCATCACCGCTTCGTCCCTCGTCCTCACCGTGCACCTCCCTACATCCTCCGGAGAACCCCCACGTCGCCTCGTCTTCGTCATCAACATCCAGAACCCCCCTGCCATTCTTCTCCTCTGTTTTTGCTGAAAACAGAGCTTTGCTCGAGCTCAAGCCGCTGCGCCGTCGACATCGCCGCAGTCGTCACCAAGCCGACGCCATCGGCCACCCTCGCCTCTCTGCGAGCGTCGCTGCTCGCTTCCGCCGTCGAAGGTTTCCCAATCGCCCTCTCTCTCTTGCCTAAGGAAGAAGACGAAGAGCGATCGGTGGAAGTTGCTGTTCTGTGTTTTGTTGGAGCGGATTAGGATTTGCTGTTCGCTGTTCTGGTCCCAATCTGGTGCAAGGAAAGATTCCTATTCGTTGGGTTGCTGTTCCATGTTCTGGGCACAGCAGATCCGATCGTTGTTTGGTGTTTTGTCCCGATCTACTGTGGGGATTTCTTGCTGAGTTGCTGTGTTGTTTTGCTTGGACTTCTTGCACGTATTTTGCACGTAATTTTCGAAGTTCGCCGGTTATTCTCTTTTGAATCGTCAAAAACGGCAAGTATCTCTTGTACAAATTTATTTGTTCTAGTACAAGCCCCTTTGTATAAATACCGCAAGTATATTATTTTGACTCTAATTCCCATTCATAAGTCGAATTGATACTCGTTTCTATACCTAATCCGTTGATCTTGTATTCACATATGATCGTGAATACTTTGTTACCATATGATGACATGAACACGAAATTAATGCACACATACGTACTCTTAGGATTATACATGTTTATGTGCAGGAATGTTTCACCCGTGACAGTAGTTAAATATGAATATGACATCTTGTTCTTGTTAAATAAAAATAAAAGTAACAAGCCGGGGTATAAGGGAAAGATTTAAGTAGTGGGCAATATAGAAGAGCATACTCGGACGGAAGCTCGTGGTTTCCCGATGCAAGTTGCAAGTTACAAGTTGCAAGTTTGCAAATTATAAGTTTACATGTTCACGTTACAAGTTTACACTCTACATGTTCCATGTTACAAGTTTGCACGTATCTCGATACAATATTGAATGTATATGTTTTCCTGAGTTCGTGACCTATAAAACCCACCACTAAATCTAAACGAAACTGATTGTAAGTAGCAACCATGTAGTAAAAGTATGGATGCATGAAGTGCTACCTAAATAGAATCAAACATTAGACATAAGATTAACACGTGCACTTGCATGATCCAATTACATGTTACATGTTCATGTTGACTTGATACTTGTTTACTTGATACTTTTTTACATGCCACTTCTTTCATAATGTCTTGTTCATATCATGTTTACATGTTGCATTTCCCCTATTTCATGACTCTCGATTTCTTGCTCTTTTCCTGCTTTTCTTTTGTTTTGTTTTGTACATGTTTCCCTTAGCTTGTACCCCCTTGCGGCCCGTGACTTGTATTAACGGGCGTCTTCTTGTTTCCCTTTTCTTTTCTTTTTGTTATAATATACTTGCAGGCCCAAATGGAGAGTTACCAGAAGGTGTCGCCGACCAAGTGTTCTAGTTTATTGTTTATCATGTCATGTTTAGTTTTTGTTTTATTTCTTGCAACTCTTTATTGTAATCCGGGCTTGTTGGACCCATAATTATTTGTATTTTCCAGTTGTTGGTTATGTTATGGACTATGTCATGAACATTTATTATTATATTGTGATTTTACATGCCTGCGTGGTTTATTTTGTTATCTTGTTGTTGAGTTTGCTTGTACAGCTCATGAATGGTGTATTCGCACCATTCGCTGGGCCTTAGTCATGTTCTCGTATTCCCGTGTTTTGGGAAGCAGGGCGTGACATTAGCCAAAGGGAATTTATCCTCCCAATCATTGGTAATGAAAATTCTGTCTAGTTTTTCCAAAATGGGGATGGCCTGCAAATTCTTCCAAGTGAACTTCCTATTCCTAGCGTTGATCTCCAATAATTCTAATTCGTTGATGAGCAAATTGAACGTGTCTCTATCGTTCCTTGTCGCTCCTCTTCCTAAATGTTCATACTGGAATCTCGTGATATTGAAATCTCCTCCTATAACCCATGGTCCTCTGCATCTACCTCTAATATCCTTAAGCTCATTCCAAAACAAGCTCCTTTGATTAGACTCATAAGGACCGTAAACAGAAGTAACCGTATGTGCCCAATTATCGCTACAACGTCTAATAACCACAGTAACTGTGAAAATACCTGCAATATCCTCTATAATCTCAAACAACCTAGGATCCACTCCCATAGCTATACCACCTGAAAACCCTCTCGATGGCTTGAACCTCCACTCGAAAGTTCCTATCCCCTTAATGCTTTGAAACTCCTCTCTAGTTGGAGCTTCCACCCTAGTCTCTTGAAAAGCGCAAATACTTGGCCTGTTCGTAACGATAGTGTCACTAATGAGTCTTTTTTTTAATTTCTGACGCATCCCCCTAACATTCCAAAAGATGTATAACATAATGACTGTTAACTCCCAACTCCTATACTCTAGATGCCAATACAGACCACCACATTAGTCTACCCTTCCAAAACTCTCCCCTCTGATAATATTAACGTGACATAGTTGCTCTTCTCTATTGGAACTCATGGCTAAACCGTACAGACTTGCATAATATATAAGAGATTCGTCATTGAGTAAATTTAGAACATAGAAACTTGAAGAAATACCTCGGCATGCCGACGCTGGTTCCCTAGTCTTTGCCACTGCCTTTACCAAATCCTCTTCGCTTGGACCATTCGATCCCCATTTTTCCATCTGCCTTTTGCTTTTTTGTTTATATTCTACAGTATTCCTGACAGCACTTACCCCTGCTCTGTCTCCCAAATCGTCTCTTGCCAATTCTCGAACTTGCATTGCCCACCTTTCGTGTTCAGAATCGTACGGGCTTCCTCCACTTTGGATATCATCTAATGCTCCTATTCTCCCATCCGATGATTCTATGTGTATTGTGTCATCCCTCTGCTCCAATGAATGCTCCATCTCCCCATCTACAACCTTATTCCTTTCGTCGCTCTCTATTCTGTCACCGTGAATCACATCGCCCCTCTGAATTTCCCCTATTGGCTCGATCAAATAATCAACCTCGTCGCTCTTACGTTCCTGCTGAATAATGAAACCCATCGGCTGTGACTCTGACTCTGCTGTATTGGGCCTACTTAAGATAGACTGAGGCCCACGATAGTCATTGTTGGCCCCAAAAAGCCCATTTCTCGCCAACTGTTCGATAGCCAACTGAATTGAGTCCTGCAATTCCTCCTTGGACAAAAGAGCAAATCCTGCCTCCCTCGAAACCTGAGCGCCTTCCCCTGTCTCTGCTGATGGAACTACGATGAGTCCCAGGACCACGAATTGGTGTGCGTATCGATCATAAAAGCTTAACAGATTTAATACGTGATCTAACCCTTTATAGCGGAATCTAGGGTTCACGAATTATACCTACGATGAGAAGAAGACGATAGTTTCTAGCAACCTTGAGCCGTCAGCGACCCCAAGATCTTCTGCACGTATTCCTTCCTCGGGTTAGACGTCGGGTGGGCGACGGTCTCCCAACCTTTCTTCTCCTTGGCTGACCTCTCTTTCTCTCCTTACGTGAATCACAAATTTAGAGAAAACTTCTTATCTCTGATAATCATATGATGGCCAGAGAATAGAGGATATATATATAAGGCTACGGCAGGGACCATGAGGAGAAATTAGGGTTAGGTCTCCTAACGAATCTGGGTATCCCGTGTTCAGACCGAACACACAACCCAGGCCCATTAACAATAGCTCGGTCCACTAAAGAGCTATTGTTGCACTACCTTCATAATCCCAAATTATATTTATGGGCTCCCTTTATTATATGCTCGTTCAGCTCCCCATGTTAAGATATCGAATATCCGTCGATCAAATTAAGTTACTGACAACTATATTGATCAACATCTTTTATCCTTAAGTAGTACCACTCAACTTTATTTGTCATGTCGGATGTAATCCACCTGCAGGGTTTACATGACAATCCTTATGAGCTCCTTAAGGGGACATCATCAACCCGACGTATCGGGACATGGATTCCTTTTACAATCAACAGCCCATCATACATACAATGCTATTACCCAATTCATAGAGGTTGTTGATCCATAATGAATCTCACTCTTTTATGAGTCAAAGTAATGCACACTGCATATACATGTCTGTTATTATATCTGGATTAAGAGCATAAGCATCCATAATAACAGAGGTGTTTGTTCTCTTTTGTAGTCAGTACAAAGAGAACAACCTCAAGCGGTCCTGTTCAATACACACAAAGTGTACTAGTGTAAACCTATAGTCAAGATAGACTAATACCAGATTACACTACAACCTTTCCAATGGATTGTCCAAGTCCGTCTAGGTTGTGAACTATTTATATATTCCATAGGGAACTGATAATATGATCTTCTGTGTGTCACCTCACACCATATTATCAACCTTATAGAATATCAGATACTTGCATTAATATTATAATAAACACAATATGCAAACATATGCCCATATGATTCTCATTCCAAAAAAAATAAGGAAATAAAGTTAATACAAAAGTGATGCTTTCAGTATATAACCCTAACATCCGCGTGAAGAGGACGTTTGAAAATTCCTAATTTTCGGGGAAGCAACGTTGTACACACAATGCTTTCACTCTTGGCTCCTATCTTGTCTTCGTCGAGACCCACTCCTTTCCCATCGCTCTGCTTCAGCAACTGATCCATCACTATCAAAGGACGTTCTAGCTTTTCGTCATTCAACTCATCCATTTGAAGTAAGCGGCATAGATTCGAACCATGTTCATCTAACAGCTGAGGTTTCTGTTTGGCTTTTTTGTTCGCTGCATGATCTTGATCGTCTGATTTTGGATCGGACGAACCTCCTTCATTTTCTAGCTTGGGCTCTTTGAATTTTTTTGTCATCTGAAAACTCCTCCTCCTCTAACGTCGAAACCTTCCCAAAAGACACGTTCTTCTTCTTCTCTACGATCACCTTAACGTCGTAGAATTCCCCCTCGAACTCCACTTGTTTCATGGACGGAATTTCGGAGATGTTGTCGATACCAATTCTGATACGAGCGAAATGTCTCCGTTCCTGAGTGATGGTATCCCTGTCGACGTCCACGAGATAACTGAACGCTCGAATAAGATTCTAAAACCCCGAGCATAACCAACAATGAAATGGAAAATTGAATAGTCTAACCCAAATCGTTGGCATCTCACTCACCTTCAGAGCTCCGTATTTTTTGGACCATTGAGAGAACATGAAATAAAACTCATCAGAACCCATTCCTCTTTTGGCTAATACCTCATTCAATCTATCGTCATCATGGCAATGCACAAAGAATTCGCTGTCGTTGAGGCATTGGACTTTCCAAACCAGATCAGTCGAGACAGTTGTGTTGGCATAGAGCAATTTCTCTATCTCCTCGGCTGATGGATTCCCACTCCGGATTTTGATGATGACACACTTGCGAAATCTCTGCTCAAAATCTGCCATGAGCGGAGTATGAGTGATTATAGCTTTTGTTGGATATTATAGTCCCACATTGGGTATTGGGCTAATTTTGTATTTAGTTCACTCCTATATATAAGAGATATTGTAATTAGTTATTTCTCAATTCAATATTTAGTATTGTTTTCATCTTTCTGATTTATCTTAACATGGTATCAGAGCCAATTATACAAATTTTCTTCTCTTAAATTTTTTCCATCTAAAAATCCTCAAATTCCACAAAAAAAAAAAAAAAAAAAAGACCAACAGATCCACTGCTTCTCCTCTTCAGCAAATCCACGGCGGCGACCAATCCACTTCGCCGAAATCCACAGCCACAATCAATTTCATCTTCCCTGTTCTGCACCTTCTTCGTCCCGTATACCTGCTCCTCCCCTACCAAAGAGAGGAAAGTTTCAAATGGAGTTCTAGAAGACGAATACAGAAGGAGATTTGACGAGTTCAAGAAAAGAGAGACATCTTTAGAAAATGATTTGGCTGGCATGTGGGTTCTTGTTGCTAAATTGAAGAAAGGAGGTTCAGGAATATCAGAGTTGAATGATGATGAGAAGTCAGCCAATGGAGTAGATCTTATTAATGATCAAAAAAGAGAATAAACATGTAACTAATGATGCTCACCTTCTTCCTCACACCCGACCATCTTCCTCACCTTCGTCCTCTTCAAACTCCGACCACCTTCCTCACCTTCTGCCTCACACCCGCTGCACACCCGAGCTCCTCCGAACCCAACTCCATTACTACCTGAGCCGCAACCTCCATTACCTCTATCCCATCTCCCTTGCTCCACCCACAGTGACCATCGCCAGCAACTTCTAACCTCCTCATCCCAAACCCTAGCCGCCACTCTCCCGTCTCCTATCTCAGAACCCTAATCCTATTTTTTTTTTCTTTTCTTACAACTTCTTATCCAACCCGTTACCCAAATCCCCATTACCCTATACCCGACCCGGAATCCAATAAGCTATTTTTTTTCCTGTTTTTCAAATAAATAAAAAAAATCAAAAAAAAAATTACAGGTACTACTACTACTATTGGATGGAAACTCAGTCTCTTCCACATATTTCCGCCTCCACCGACTTTCCCGCTGCAACCGCCTTTCGTTCCTCCTCCAGATTCAAACAACAGCAGCACCACCTTCAGTCTGCCTTCGGCCTCCTACCTTCTCTCAACATCATTCTTCACCTTACCCCACCTCTACTTCCACCACCGGTAGCACCGCCCTACTCCCTACCCCGATCCAGACACCAGCAGCATCTCCCTCCACATTGTGCTCTCAGTCACAGCAGTGCTAGACTTATTTCTCCTTGCAGTGCTTCTTCCCTCACATCCTCGGCCATACCCGTCACTCCAGCCTTGTCGTCTCCTGCTGATTGGGCTAATCTCCAGCAATGCCTCACTCAGCTGGAACTACAGCTTATGGGTCAGTCTATTAATGCTGGCTCCTCTACTCCTGCACATTTTGCCACTCCTGGTATGAATTCGTTCTGGATTTTAGATTCTGGTGCATCACATCATCTCACTAGTAATCAAATACTGTTCACCACCTGCACAGCACTTCCCTCTCACTCTCCATCTCTACAAACAGCTAATGGCTCACCACTTCTTATTACACACTCAGGGACAATTAGCTCTCTTACTTTCACATTACCATATGTTCTTTATGCTCCTCATTTATCAATAAACCTTACTAGTATAATGTATGTGCGATGCACATCTAAAAAAGTAAAATCATCAAATTAAATGAATATATATTGAATAAAAAAACTTTATATTTGAATGTTTTGATTTGGGCTACACGTGCGGGGCACATTTATATTTGTTAGATATAATTTGAACGTGTATTATACGTGTTTATATAGTTACAAAGTTAGGGTTTGTTTGTTACAAACCTAACTCTCCCATTAAAATAGTAGAGATTTCTATTAGTGCATTGTGCGATAGTGGTCTTGTCGTTACTTTTGACTCGTTGGGTTGTTCTATTACTAATTCCTCCACCGGTGAGGAGTTTGGGCGTGCTAGTCATCAAGGTCATCTATATTATCTAGATTTTCTTCGTGCACATCACTCTCCTTCTAGTTTTGCCGGTATTGTTTTCTCTTATGCTGATCTGTGGCATAAACATTTAGGTCATATTTGCGCATCACGACTTCAGACTATAGCTCACAGTGGTGCCCTTGGTTCTCTTATTTTTAAACATTTATCTGATTGTCAGGGTTGTCATTTGGCCAAACACATTGCCCTATCCTTTAGTCACAAAAGCACTTCTGAAACCACTAATCCTTTTCAACCTGTTCATTCTGACATATGGGGACCCTCTCCCGTACCTTCGTGGAAAGGCTATCTCTATTATCTTGCCTTCATCGATGACTTCACTAGACATACATAGATTTTTCTTATGCGTCAGCGATCTGAGATACCTGATATTTACTGGTTCTTTACAACTATGATTCACACTCAATTCGGTGTGCGCATTAAGAATTGTCAATCGGACGGTGCACATGAGTATACTTCCACCACTATGAAATCGATCCTTCAGTCTCACGGCACCCTTTTTCAGCAATCATGCTCTCACACACATGAGCAGAATGGTGTAGCTGAACGCAAGCATCATCACATCCTTGAGACGGCTAGCGCTCTTTTACTGTCCTATTCCGCTCCTCGTTCTTTCTGGGCTGAAGCTATCATGATCTCTGTTAGTCTCATCAACATTACTCCCTCGTCTGCCCTAGCTGGTACGATGCCTTATGAGGCTTTTTATCACTCACCTCCCGACTACAGTATGCTCCATACCTTTGGGTGCACCTGTTACTTCCTTCTCCCTCCTACTGAGCGCACAAAGCTCTCTACTCATGCTGCTAAGTGCGTTCACCTAGGTCTCAGTCCCGAACACAAATGTTATCATGGTTTTGATCCATCAGCAGGTCGTGTCTGCATTTCTCGACATGTATCCTTTGTGGAAGACTCCCCTTACTACCTGAATCCCCCCGAGGATAATAGATTTCTCGATTCCCCAGTTGTTTCTAGCTCCCCGACTTCATCTTCCCGCATTCCTTTTGATCCCACTCCTCTGACTCCATTCACATCTCCTGCAGTCTTTACACCTGTTGTTCCCCCTACCAAAACACCTCCTACATCCCCATAGCAGCCAGCACCTACCCCACCTACTTCCCCATCGACACATGCACCTACTTCACCGTCCTCACCCCCACACCCTGTCAGTCCACCACCTCTTCGTCAGTCTACACGTTCCACTTCTGGTATTCCTCTGGCACGTTATACACCTGATACCACTGGTCCTTCTGACCTGTTTGGTTTTGCCACCCTAGCTTCCTACTCACCACAGTTTCATATATATCTCACTGCTATACACTCTACACGTGAGCCTAGAACCTATCAAGACGCAATTCAATATCCTAAATGGAGGAAAGCAATTGTAGAGGAATTCAGTACATTTGATCAGACTGGCACTTGGGATGTTGTTCCTCTGCCAGAGGGCATTCAGCCTATTAGCTGCAAGTGGATCTTCAAGGTCAAATATCAACCTAATGGATCTATTGAGCAGCAGGAGGCTCGTCTAGTAGCCCGAGGATTTACTCACGAGCATGGTATTGATTATGATGAGACCTTTGCTCCCGTTGCAAAGATGACTACTGTTCGCACTCTTCTTGCTGTTGCAGCCATCCGCTAATGACCGTTATACCAGATAGACGTGAAGAATTCTTTTCTTCATGGTACCTTATCTGAGGTTGTTTATATGGATCCTCCTCCTGGCCTCCCTACTCCTCCTCGTCATGTTTGCCGGTTACGTCGGGCTATATATGGTTTGAAGCAAGCCCCTTGAGCCTGGTTTGAGTGTTTTCACCTTGTCATCACTAAGGCTGGTTTTAGTCAGAGTTCTCAGGACCATTCTATATTTATGCGGTCATCACCGCAAGGGAGGGTACTTTTACTACTATATGTTGACGATATGATCATTACTGGGGATGACTCTGCGGGCATTACATCCACCCAGAAATACCTTCATTAGCAGTTCCATATGAAAGACCTTGGCAGGCTACGTTATTTTCTGGGCCTAGAGATTTCTCATGGAATTCGGGGGATACTCATTTCTCAACAGAAATACACATCAGATATTATCTCCGCTGCAAGCCTCTCTGACAGTCGATCAGCCGATACACCCTTAGAGCTTCATGTGAAGCTTCATCCCACTGATGGTGAGCTCCTTCCTGATCTCACTAGATACAGACAGATTATTGGACAGCTTGTCTACTGATGCATGACCAGGCCCGATATTGCTCACGCAGTCAGTGTTGTCAGTCAGTTTGTTTCTGCTCCTACATCAGTTCACTACGGTGCTCTTCTTCGGATTTTCAGATATCTTCGGGGTACTATTACTCGCTCATTATTCATGCCTGCTACATCGAAACTAGTGCTGCTGATTCAGATTGGGCAGGTGATCCTACTACTAGACAGTCTACCACTGGTTTCTGTCTATTTCTTGGTGATTCGCTGATCTCATGGCGAAGTAAGAAACATGCAGTTGTTGTATGTTCTTCGACCGAAGTTGAGTACAGAGCAATGACAGCTACTACTAGAGAGATTGTTCATGTTCGTTGGCTTTTATCAGATATGGGTGTCACTCTTTCAGGACCTACTACTCTTTATTGTGATAACAAGAGTGCATTACAGATTGCAAGCAACCCGGTCTTTCATGAGCGTACTAAGCATATAGAGATTGATTGTCATTATGTTCATGAGCGCTTTGAAGTAGGGACTATTTCTCTTCATTCTATTACCTCATCACAGCAGACGACAGACTTATTCACCAAATCTAATACTGTTCAGAGATTTCGATATTTAAAAGGCAAACTCACACTATTTGACCCACCATGAGTTGGAGAGGAGGTGTTAGATATTATAGTTCCACATTGGGTATTGGGCTAATTTTGTATTTAGTTCACTCCTATATATAGGAGGTATTAAGCTAATTTTGTATTTAGTTCACTCCTATATATAGGAGATATTGTACTCAGTTATTTCTTAATTCATTATTCAGTATTGTTTTCATCTCTCTTATATCTTAACAGCTTTAATCACACACCTTCCTTCCGCAATGCTCTCTTGCATTTTGCTACTGATAGCTTTTGCCGGCGATTGAATCCTTGGACCTACTGCCGCTGTAGGCGCTTGTCTCTTATAGGGATGATCTTTGGAGATGTGTCCGGAGCGTCTACATGCGTAACAGAACCAATCATTAACGATTTCGTAATCATGTGACCCCTCTGAGCACATTTGTGACACTGCTGAACTGATCCCCCCGACTCTGAGTCATCCCTGAGTTGCCGCTTTTCAGCTTTGATCAGCTTTCGAGGACGAACAAGCACCCATTCTCCTTCTTCGTCATTCTTAGTTTTCTTTTCTGACATCGCCGGTGAGCTTCTCCTTGAGCAGTTCTGGTCTGACGTTAGCTTCCTCTCTGATCCCCTAGCCACCTCAACGTGCTATCGTTCTGAGTAGTCTCGTTCGTCGTCGTCTGATCCTGATGAATTGCTCCTCATCGTCGTTTCTCTTACCCTTTCATCCTCGCCTCTAATCTTCTCACTCTTCATCCCTCTATGGAATGGGCGAGAAGTCCTCTGGGCTGAGCGGCTTCTCGATCTATTCGAGAAGCCGACATCCCCTCTATCTTCGTTTCTTTTCCACGGATTCTTCTCCGACGTCTCTTCCCTCCTACGCTTTACATGTAATGCTCCACTTCTCCCCCCGACTGCTTACCGTGACTTTGGTGATGGCTGCTTTGATGAAGGTTGCTTTGGTGCTGGCTGCTTCGATGTAGTTTTCTCTGTCGAATTTTGCTTTCACGCTCCATTCTTCGTTATTGTTTGTTCTTGTTATTTTTGTAGAATGAAGAAACTCAACAATTATATTAATTATAAGAAGACCCTTTTAGCAAAGAATTTGCTTTTTAATCTTCAACAATAAACAATAAATTGAATAGAAAATGAAAAAAACTATGAAGGGGACAATACTCTTATTCGGAGAGATCTCACCAACGGTTAGATTCAAAGTTGACATCCGACTATGGTTTAAAAGGCAGAAAAAGTGCACCCACCAACAAATACATGCTAATGATGTTCTTGCTAGGAACTCATCCTCTTAATATCATTTGAGCCCAGCCCCACAAATTCAATTCAATAACTAAAATGGTTACACACACAAGAAATAGCCCATCATTGATATCAGCACAAAAGAAACATGGAGAAAAAGAAGAAAAATATGTTGGAATTATTTTGAATCATGCTAGTGGGTTAAAAACTAAAAAACCTGAGATGATCCTATAACCAAGTGATAATAATGATGTTTAATGCAAGCCTAAGTGTCTAAAAAGGATACCTTAGCACAAAAAAATATCCAGGGATATACCTGGTGGAATAAACTTAAATATTTTTTTTGCACATGTAAATAAAAGCTCATAAGAACAAATACAGAACAGGAAAAGAATACATGTAAATAATTTTTTCCTTTTTTTTTATAATTATTTTTTGGGGATATATGATGCATCCATCATTAATGCTCTAGAGGCATTCATTAACTGGACACTGAAACATCATTAATAATAGAATCTTTAGGGTTACACACAGACACATCACGCACCAACAATTAATCTTCAAAATTAGTGCTAATATCATCTTCTGGTCTTCTACGGCAGGGGAAGAACAGACTAAAAGAATCAAGGACCTATACTCGGACCAGGCGGACCAACAGGAAAGGGAAAGCACACCACAACAAGGGTGATCGTCTGGGCAAGAGGATGAAGAAACTTGACTCACTTCTTCTTTTGGGGGGGGGGGGGGGGGGGGGGGGGGGTCAGTTGTTGTTTGTATTTTGGGGATTGTACTTTGCTCGGATGTATGTTCAATTGTTGTTTGTATTTTGGGGATTGTACTTTGCTCGGATGTATTTTGGTTTATTTTGGGTTCAAGTGGCTTTTGTGCATGTACGGTTGGGGTACATCAGTGGGTCTGTACCCGGTTTATGGGGGGATTCATTTTTTGGTCAGAGAATGAGCATCATGGCCCGCATGTGGGTGACATGAACATCATTGTCTGGTACTTGTTTTTTGGTTTTATTAAAGACTTTTTAATGAAACACGGGGGGGCCTTGGCCAACCTTTTATGATCAAAAAAAAAAAAAACTGGACACTGAAACTTTTCCTTCCCCAACTAATGAACACATGAAGAAACACTTAGATGCATGATTAAGCGAGGTTAGCAGCGAAGAGTAGTCGTGTCACTCACTTTGCAGCATCCATGCTCGTATCAGTATTTTGGGCAGGAAAACAACCCAATTAGTTATTTGGACTTTAGGGATCCAAGTTCTAATAGGATTTTATTATTATTCATAATCAGGTAAGATCTTACTATACCAAGCAATATCGGTAGAAACTGTTTTATATTTAAGTTCAGATAAGTATTTTAACAAAGTATTTTCAATGGTGTGATATATGTGTGCATGTTTTTGACCCTGCATTCATGATTTTGCTCATCCATTTATTTCTGAATCAAAGATAATACTTAACCATCCTTACTTATCCGTTTATTTGGAAGCATTTGATAAAGCAAGTTTCTTTATCAATCATTCACAGAATGGAATCATCACCTTTTACTCAAAAGAATATTGACCTTAAGGAGGCCAGTTCTTGGTGAAAAATGCATCAGTTTGACAGTTTTGGTAGTGAATGGAAGAGCTACAGGTGGAGAAAATAGTAGGTTTTGTAGCTTAGACTAAGAATTACTAATTCTTCCTCTTATTAGTAAGAGTTTTTTTTTTTTTTTTTTTTTGAAAAAGTTTTATTAATAAGAATTAAAAGGAGCCAGCTCTGTTTCCACAAAAGCTGAAACCTGCATTCATTCTTCTTTCATGGAAGAACAGGGAAGAAAGATCCTTCTCAGGAAAGTAAAGATTTTGGAGGTAGGAAATCTTTTGAAAGACAACTCTTTCACACACACAAAAAGGAAGATTCTTGAATGAAAAAGAAAGATTTGGACAGAAAATCAACTGAGGAATAGAAGTGAACTTTGAAATTTGCAATCATACTGTACCATTTTATGGACATAAAGTAAAAAAAAAGACAACATCTCTCCGTATTAATGCCTTCTGAGTTGTGGCAGTTGAAAGACTCTTGTAGTGTACATGTAAAATCATAACAATGAAGTAATCAAAAACAATTTGATTTTATTGTATGAATATAAATAAATGGTGAGAGGAAAAACCAATATTATCAGTGTGTACATTATACAAGTTATAGTAAAATACATAAGCCCCAGTCGTTTCAACTTAATTAAGAAAACCATCCCCGTTGTGGTGTACGATTTTGTCAACATCGTTAGGATGATGTGCGAGTCGTCGATATGGTGGAGGATGTACGAGCTCTGACAGTTGTATAGATGTGCAAGCCGGCACCGATATGGTAGATGTGCGAATCGTCGCTAGTTTGGGAATTTGAGCGAGCTGTTGTTGCTGTGGTGAGAGTGGTGTGAATCGTTGCAGGTCTATAAGTTTAGCTAGGGGAGGGACTAGTTAATGTTGTATGCTTAACTGGGTAATTGTTTTCTGTTGTTCCGTTCTAGGAACAGATAGATGTTATATGTTTATAATACTTGTTTCGTTAATAATTTATTAATGAATTGGTGATGCTGTCACCTTTTTATATATAAAAAAAAATACAATAAACCTAAAAGAATTGTGTTATTGCCTTTTCCTTTCTCATACAACCTAGTAATTCCACTGCTTTCCCCATCAAAAAGCAAACTCTGCATCAAACTACTTTTGCATAATTAATGCCTTGTAATCCTATCAGTTTTTGGCTATGCAATTCAGCCCTTCACATTATAGTTTTGCATTTTAACATCTTCATATTTGATACACTTTTGAATCTACACTCACTCATTTGGATTCCAATCATCTTCTTCCATTCTCTGAATCCACTCTAAGTTGAAGTCATGGAAATTCAAGAACAGATAGGTTTTAGATTCTACAAGTTGCTACTTCCTGGCTTCTCTTCCAACTTGGTATGGTTCTCTCTTTCTCATTCTCTCTCTCATTTAGTTCATTTATCATGCATGATTTTTTACAATTCCAGAGGCTTCCATGCAAGTTTGTGGCACATCACAGCAAGGACACAAAAGAAACAGCAGCACTTTTGAGTCCAAATGGCAAAGTATGGAATGTAGACTGTTTCATAAGACACAAAGATGTGTTTTTTGGAGGAGAGAGCTGGAAAGATTTCACAGATGCTTACAAGTTAGCAGTGGGTTTTATAGTAGTGTTTCAATACAAGGGGAAGATGGTGTTCAAGTTCAGAGCCTTCAATTTGACCACACGAGAAATTCCATTTACTGCTCAGAAGGGTGATAAATTGAGGAAGAAGATCATTCCTGAAGTCGCTACGAATCGCAACTCGGGTATTCCTCTGCTTCTTTATATCATTACCCTTGTTAGTTTTTTTTTAAAATGAGGCTGACTTCACAATTTTTCTCTAGATACAGTAGTAAAGGTATAAACTTAAAGAGTGTTTACTACTGCTAAGAAAATAATTACTTCTTTAACAAGAACATAATTTGAAAGAAAAAAAACTATACATAGAGAAATCAGCAAACATGAACAAAACAGAAATCAATTTCTTCTTATTCTTTTTTTTTTCCCCCTATGATACCTCCCCTTGATACTGTTCAAATCATAGCAGTCATAACCATACAAGTTTATCTCTAATTTTGTTGATTTCCTTGTTTTCGTTGAGAAAGTAGATAGGCCCTTAATTAATTTTCTCCAAATTTATGCTAGATATACTTGGGGAACCACCAATTGCCCCTCCTTTGAAAAGGAAAAGAGATGAAGATCAAATTGGATCGAAGAGACAATGTGATGGCAACGGGGTAGCAAGATTTGAGGTGACGATCAGAATTTGTAACCTCAAACTGAAACGTTGTTGCTTGGTAAATATAATTCCTCTACAATTTAATTTTCAATAGGCATGTATATTGTTTAATTCTCTCTCTCTCTCTCTCTCTCTCTAAACAATGTGCAATATTGTTCTATCAGCAAATTCCACAAGAATTCAAAGCCTTACATAGCCTCTGGCATGACCAGAAGAAAGTAATTATCAGAGATCCCAAAGGTCGGTTGTGGTCTATAAGCCTCTTCCATTGCATGACATCGGATGCTACCTACTTATCCAAAAATTGGTTGAAATTTGCTCGTGCAAACCAGTTGAAAGAAGGAAGCAGATGCATCTTTGAAACTATATCGCAAACTAACACGGATGAACTCATGTTAGGTGTCAAGATTATCGAAAATAGTAATCCAACTGTGTATCCCCACTGCCCGGAAAACCATGGTATAGCAAATGCTGAAAATATATCTTCTAGTTCAGAGAAGGTGCAGTTTAAGGCTACCTTTCGAAAGTATAACCTTAACAATAATTCAATGGTGTGTACGATCTCTCTCTCTCTCTCTTGCATTCTTTGCCCTTCTCTATATTTTTAGTTTCTTTTTGAATAACTTTACTTTCAGTTTGATAATTATCAGTGTTCGTGATATACATATGCAGTACATTCCTTGTCAATTTATGGACTCGAGCAGTTTGATGGGATGCACTGAATTAAGCCTGCAAGATTCGACTGGTAAACTGTGGAAAGCTTTGATTAGTTATAGAAAGAATTCATGCAGGAAGGACAGGGAAGATGCTTTCATTTCGATGGGTTTGCGACCTTTTGCTTGTGCTAACAACTTGCAGGAAGGTGATAAGTGCATCTTTGAACTCATTTCAAAAGGGAATCAAAATATTGTGAAGGTTCGGATTTTCAAATGCCAAAAAGTTTGATACTAAATGAAATTAGTTCCTTATGTACAGAAGAGGGAGAACCTGACTACATTACTCATTAAATGCAGGTTCAGATAATCAAAAATCAGGACATGGAACTGAATGATTGAGCTGAGATTTTAACGAGAAGAGTTGAGGAGCAACAATCAGTAACTTTGGGATTCTGAAGTGGATGCCTACTCAAAGCCTTGATGCATTTTCTTTTCTACTGGTCATTGAGCCTTGCTTTGTTCTGTTTTAAGTCAGATTACATACTTGTTCTGCGAGGATACTTTAATTTGGGTGTCATTCTTTGTTCTACACCTTCAAACCTTACTTTGTAGACACTATTTATTAGTTGTGTTGTTTTGACTTTATTATGTAAATTATTATATAGGCTGGAGTTCTTTTGAACTCTATCCATTCTATAAAAAGAAGAGAATTGAGGAGCCTCGCTTTACCACTTTGATATGTTTTACTATTACTCTATAACTTCGGATTAGTCTCCGTGGATTCAGATCGAACAACTAGTAGCCCAGTATGTTGCTACTGATTTACTAATTTTGTTGCTTCATTTGTTTGAAATAAGCACTGGATGTTAAGTTTGTAATATTTTGTTATCAGATGTACTCAGAGAAAACAAAATTAATGAGCATCTCTTAGTAACCTTCAAATGTGTCACTTTTATGTAACTCTTTCGAGCAGAAGTCACCAAGGCTATCGTTTTTTTTAAAACTAATATTTTGTCTGGTTTTAGATATAGTCGAGAACATTTCTAGTTCTGGCTTATAAGATAAGTGAAAGAAGGAAAAATGAAGCTGCTCAGAAAGACAAGCTTCTAGCATCTATGAAAACTATATTGCAGATTTTCGTTGTATTTTGAAAACTTCAGATGGATCAGATCTAATCTCATTGTTTTGTTATGTCGCTGAAACTCTTGCAACTGATGAGTATTTATCCCATATAGTATGAGATATTCACTAGGTAATCATCGCTCAGCTTAAATAGGCTTTGAACAAATACTTGTCAGTGTAGGTTTAACAACTTAAACAAGGCAAGTTTGAACAATGTCTAAGCTCAACAGGACCTGTAATCAAGTTTTGCCAGTTTGCAATCTTGTCCCTTACAGTATATGATTGTTGATCCGATTTCTAATATGTATGCTACTCACAAACAAGAATATATGAACATTTCATATGTATGATGGCCAACGCAATTCACATGATGTTAAAGAAATTACCTGGAACTCTGAAGGATGAGCTTGTGGGTCTTGTGTATCATCCAGGATGGAGGTGGCTCTTTATGGTATGGAGATAATAGCTCTATTTCTTTCGTAAGTCAAGCATAGACCTATCTGTAGCAAATGAAAGAAAAGTGCAATTGTTAGAGACAACGAAGTTTTTGCAACAGTTAACAAATGTGTCATATTCCTCATGCACGAAAATAGAAAATTCACAATGGCAATGCTGCTGCACTCATGTAGTAGAGTGAGTGGTAAGTCCTCTCGCTAGCGGGAAAAAGGTCTGATGTTGAAATCCTGCATACATCAAGCGAAAACATTAATAATACATTTTCTTATTTGCATTTGCCGGTTGTCTATCAAACAAGTATACTTTCTTTGTAAATCTCTTTATTTTCCATATTGATGTCCTGCATCTCATTTAATACTACACTTTTTTTTTTTTGTTGAAGAAAAAGGTCGAATATAGCCACCCTGTTTCATTAATTAGAAATTAATAAAACATACAACCGACCAACATGAAAATAAAACATGATTCGAAAACTCATATGCACATCATGCTCTTAATCTAATGTAAACTTGATTTGGAAACGTATGCATCCCATACTACATACTCTCCAAATCGAGTTCGTGCCCTCGTCATGCATCCAACTCTTGTACTCTTCCTATTTCTGACATCCGTCTAATAATTGGTTAAAATTGCATTTTATGCGGTCTATCCGCCACTGCTGCGGACCGGTAGTCTTTCTCCAATCCGCACGGAACCGGTGGTCTTTCTCCACTTTCTGACAGGCCGGTGATCATTCAACCTCATCGGAACCGGTGGTCTTTCTCCACTCCCGAACCATACCAAAAGTTATCAAAACACAAGGTGAATTGTAGGGCTTCCCCTACTCCGCCAGAAACTCAGAGTTAAACTCTTGCTCCTTATTCGTATTGAGAACCCAGATTTTAATAGTCGAGACAACGCCACACATGTCCCAGACAAGACAATGCCGCACGTGTTCTCTTGACAGGTAAGTACCACATAAAGATTGCTGACTTTGGGTTAGCCAAGAAGGTGGGGGAACAGGTTTCTGGGATCCGAGGCACCTTGAAGTACATTGCGCCCGAGTCCTTCTTCAGAGAGGAGTATGAGCCTGCGGTGGACGTGTGGGCTCTCAATTGTGTGATGGTGGAGATGGTGGCTGGAAGATGACCTGCATAGAATTATGATGGGCTCATCCCTGATGTGAAGAACAAGGTTAATGAGGAGGCAAAGATAATTATCGGGGTTTCCGCTGTGCTGCCCAAAGGGTTGACCAAGTTGGGGAAACATTTTTTAAGTAAGTGTTTGGTCAAGAACCCTAAGGAGAGGTGGACGGTCGAGATGCTATTGAGCCATCCGTTTGTGGCAGAGGAGAATTGCTCCTATCAAAGCGGCTGCGGGTTTACTAGGGATCATCTAGTGAAGGAGTACTTTGCATTCAGGCAGCCAGTGCTGCAGCCAATTCGGAGTAGGTGCCCCTTACCCTGGTTTCCTGCTCCCACAAATTTAATTACCGATTTTGATGGGATTCAGCTTTGAGTTATATATGTACATGGAGTGGGGGACAGTTTTATATATAATTAGGTGAAAAAAGAGTTAGGATGCATCCAATCATGGCATTAATTAGTTTCTTGTTTAAACTTTAGGAGTTGTGCATCTTATGTCGAAAAACAATGTCAGTTTTTACAACTTTTTCTATGTACATGCGCAGGATGTTGGTCGTGTCATATCATGTTAACTACAGGTCCGAGTCCATGCATGTTAGGTTAGGATTTAAGAGGATGCATGGTTGCTAGAGATTCGATGTAATTTTCTTTTCCTGTTTGTTATGTCTGTTAATTGCATATGCATATATACTACGAAATCGTTTATTTATAAGTGAAGCCATTATTAAATTGTATATGTCCTCTATTTTATTTTTCAATAGTAGCTCTCTCTATGTGGTTAATATCTTATATCTTGACTCGTTAATTTGATCTAATAATTAAATTCCATTGACTCCAGTCCAGCAAGGATTCTCCACTCGATTATTGAAGGGCTCTTAGTGCGCAAAGTTTTGAATGCCTCAACTTGAAGAGTAAGCAGAAATCCTAGTGATCAAAATGTGGGTGTTCCAAGTTAGCATTGCAAGTCTAATTCTCGTTAAATAAGTATTTGTGGAGTGAGAGTAACTGAGTTTGTATGCATCGCTACAACCTTGTTCAAAACAAAAATAAAATAAACTGAAGATTTCTCCATCGGATGTCCCCAAAGGGACAGAAGAAATCAAGTTTTTTGGACAATTAATCTGCAATTGAATGCGAAGAAATAATATTATTTCTTGTTTCTTATGGCATACAATTAAAATAACAGAAATTAGAGAAAAAGTCAAGAAATTAAGAACAAATGCAAGAAAGTACGTAAAGGAAATACTGCATCAAAACAAAATTGTTGTTACCATTCTCCTCTTAATTAATGAAATATTAATTCCAATCGTCTCAAACATAACCAAGAGTTCACTTATTTCAAACCGTTGGTCACTAGTTACATATATGACGATAAGATTAGGAGATAGCACAAGCATTTGGATTCTCCTCTGCCGATACATAGATCGGGGGGGCATAGTAGTATTGTAGAGGAGGATTATTGTAAGCCATTGAGTGATGATGATGAGCATGAAATGGTGGTCGGGTGTTACAAGGTGGATCATGATTGATTACCCTATCACTTTGATTCAAATGATTGATTAGATTATGCTTTGGAGATAATCTACTAATCTTGATATCTTGAGTAAGTAGTCAACAGCTTCTTTGGTCCTCTCTTGTAGGTGCTCAATAGCTACTTTGTCTTGTCTCCTTCATCTTCTTCATTATTATCTTCTTTGGGCTCTTCGTTCGGTCCGACCGAAACCATGCTAGAGTTGAAGGACTTCCTCAGCTTGGTTACCACATTTACCGGGTCCATGAGTCCCACCACAGTCATTTGTTTGTTCGTCATGTCCACGGAAATCGTGTCAACACCTGCGTATACAACAAATTAATACACTGGTTGGTCATATTCCATCTTTTTCTAAAAAAAGCAATAAACTTAATATTTAGGAAATGGAATTGGGATATATAAATATTGACCATATCTAGTTCTAGAGAAAGAAATGGAAACAAAAAATATCTAACAGTTTAGACTTGTACCATAGATTTTGGAAACCACATTGATAGCCTTCTTCTTGTCTTTGTTATCATGTAATCTCAAACTTACAACAACCTTCTGAAATGCACAAATAACTCGAAGTTAATTTGATGACTGTTATAAATGAATATAAATCTGTGAAAAGAACAGTGGAAGAAATCAGTCAATGTATGCTCATGAGTTATTACTAAAGAATTTTTTAAAGTTAATTATTCTTAACAAACTATTGATTTTCAGATTGAAAAAATACAAAATACAAACCAATCAAATTTAATGTTTCTTTCCGAAAAAATGATACAAACCTCAGGAAAGTCCTATAAACTAAACTTACTATCAAAAGAGAAGGTGCAAATCAAAATGCAACTATTTTTTACTAAAAAATTTCAGGAAAAAATATATGAAGTTGGAATTACTGATCCTCGTCTCCATTGATCAAGCTAAGAGTATGAGATGAGAGATAGAGAGCTTAGCATATGCTTATAAAAAGAGATATCAACTTTTTTTCAAAATAATTGCAGAATTTATGTTTCTTTCTTCCCATTAAAGAAATTTTTTTGCATGGTAAGAAAATTTCCGGGGCCAGGAAAAATGAAATCAAACTCCGAGGGGATCATATAACTCGTCCGAATAGTGGCCAAGTCTGTCTTTGTGGGTATTGTGATGATGTCGTTCGCCTCGGAGCGCTCTCGGGGGTTCGTTCTCCTCATAATACCTCTCCATGCCTTGTTCTACACACCTCAATTCCTCGGCGTCATATTGTCTAATGCCCCCCAAATGCGACACAGTGATCAAATGCCTCCCAAACTCCCCCATCCTCCGATCTCTCTCGAAAATTGTCTCTACTGAGGGCAAAGGCAGATCTGCTACACCCTTCCATTTGTCCACTCTAGAAGGAGTGGGAGATTGCACTTCAACGCGACCCGAGGGGGAGGCCTCATCACCCAAAGATATCCAAGACATCTCTTATAATTAAAAAATAAATTACCTCTGAGTTGACAGTCATGATCGGAATTCCTCACCGGAGAATGGAAAACTCGCCGAAATCTCTTGAGAACGGAATTCGCCGATGGGTGAAAAACTCAGAGAGGGTGAAAGTAAGAAGAAGTGAGTAAATATGGGGGGGTGGGGGGGGAGATTTATAAGTGGCAGTAACGGCCTTGGGCCAGAGTGGTAGTGGGGCCCCAAAGAAGCCCAAGAGTCGCGGAATCTCAAACGGTCGGGAATGCTAAACAACAAACTGATCAAACAGTCAAAATGCCACGTGTCGCAATGAAATAGCGCCACGTGTTGCAAACATTCGCCAGCGTTTGCCAAAATCGTTCGTCGCGCTCGCCAAAGCATGCCGAACAAACGATGATCCGAACGAAAAACGCAAGAACTGGTGTTGACCAATCAACGGTCAGCGCTGATCAGTCAATGGTCAACGACACGTGTCGCCTCACTGTCATTCGCTAGAGTCTGCCAAAACGTTCCCCAAATCGTTCGCCAGAGTTCGCCAAAATGTTCGCCAAACGATCACCACAACACACCGAACAGATGGTGATTTGAAAGAAAAATGCGAGAAATGGCGTGGACCAGTCAACAGTCAGCACTGACTGGTCAATAGTCAACGACACGTGTCACCATGTTGTCGTTCGCCAGAGTTCGCCAAAACGTTAGCCAAAGTTTGCCGAGCATTCGCCAAAACATTTGCCAAACGTCCACTAGAGTTTGCCAAAACATTCGCCAAAACGTTCGCCAAACGATCACCACAGTTCGCTGAGCATTTGCCAAAACGTTCGCTAGAGTGCCCCGAATGGTCACCAAAATGTTCTTCGATCGTTCGCCAACGGTTCGCCACGTTTGCCAAACGTTTGTCAAACTTTCGCCAAAACGTTCGCCGAACGATCGCCAACTGTTCGCCAAACGTTCGCCGTGATCGCCAGATCAAGCCGAGGAGATGTAGATCCGAACTAAAAAAAGATAGAAATGGCTCTTCTCCCGATTCGCGCTCAAATCTTGATCGACGGTTCACCAAAAAAATTTTCAACGGTCAACGTTGATCGCTACGTGTCGGCGTGCCAGCGTTCGCCGGCGCGAGCCGAATAGAAGCAGATCCGAACGAAAAGGGGAGAAAAAATTCGCCTCCCGATCCGTGCTTGATCGCAATCAACGGTCGTAATTAAATCATAGTAATTTATTTTATTTAATTCCTTTATTTAATTATTAAATTGAATTAATTATTTGAAAATTCCTAAACATTATTTTAAAATTTGAAAATATTAATTTAAAATTCTAAAAATAATTATTAATTCGGAAAAATAATTATTAATTTAGAATAATTAATTAAAATTTTCAAAAAATGATTATTAATATCCGGAAATTGAATAAAAAAACAAAAAATGATTAAAAAAATCACCAAAAATACAGAAAATTCTAAAAATAATTATGAGTATTTAAAAACCGCATCGTTACACTCCAAGCAAGCTCTAAACGTCCCCGAGAATGTCGATAAATTCTATGAACCATTAAAAACGGGTGAACTACTCCTCAAAGACTATGTGTTAAGATAAATCAAAGAGAAATGAAGACAATACTGAATATTGAATTGAGTTCAACCAAGTACAATACCACGTATATATAGGAGGGGAACAAATATCAAAACAACTCTACAACCAATATGGGACTATAATAATATCTAATACTCCCACTCAAACTCACAATGGGTCAAACAGTGTGAGTTTGCCTACTAAGAGCATCCACAGTCGTTTTTCTTATTTGCTATAATATGGCAGCTACAGTAATAGCAAATACGATCGTTCACTGCAGTCGTCGTTTGCTATATTTTTTCTATTTTTTAGAGAGACGGGGTATCATACCCCGTCCGATCGTTTCAAATAAATTTAAAAAAGTTAATTACTATTAACTATTAAACTATATTAATTAACTAAATTAAATAATAAAATAATAACTAAATCTAATCAATTAATACCTAAGTACTCCTAATCAGCATTAATACCTACCTAAATCTAATTAAACTTACCCAATTAATGCCAATCAGCATTTAATGCTCCACTGGCTTTAATCCTTGGACGGGGTATGATACCCCGGCCGGGGTATCATTTCCCGTCTGAGGACTTTTTTAAAAAAAAAAAATTTAAAGGGGAGAGACGGGGTGCCATACCCCGTCCGGGGTATCATTCCCCGTCCGACCATTTAAAAAAAAAAATTAAAATTATTGAGACGGTATATGTTGTTCCGTCCGAATTGATTAAATAATTATTAAATCAGAGAGACGGGGAATCATACCCCGTCTTTTATAATTTGAGAAAGCACATTTCGTTTCTCATATTTGAGAAATGAGAATAGAACGTTTGCTAAAAAATGGATAAATGAGAAACGACTGCAGAGGTCGTTTGCTATTTCGTTTGCTATAATATGGCAAAATGGCATATATAGCAAACGACTGTGGATGCTCTAAGTATCTAAATCTCTGAACAATATGAGATTTGGTGAAGAAGTCTGCAGTCTGCTGGGAAGATGTAACAGAATGGAGAGAAATGGTCCCTACCTCAAAGCGCTCACGAACATAATGGTAATCAATCTCTATATGCTTCGTTCGCTCATGAAAGATCGGGTTGCTTGCAATGTGCAATGCACTCCGGTTATCACAATGAAGAGGAGTAGTTCCTGTAAGAGAGACACCCATATCTGATAACAACCAACAGGCATGAAAAATCTCTCTAGTAGTAGCTGCCATTGCTCTGTACTCAGCTTCAGTCAAAGAACATGCAACAACTGTCTGTTTCTTACTTCGCCATGAGATCAGCGAATCACCAAGAAATAGATAGAAACCGGTGGGTTGCTTGCGATGTGGGATTGATCCAGGTTAAATACCTGAGATGTGGGATCCATCTCCAGAATTATCCAGGTTAAATACCTGAGATGTGGGATCCATCTCCGGAATTATCCAAGTGGGTTGCTTGCGATGTGGGATTGATCTCCGGAATTATCAAAGTCGAGGCGACGCACATGGGGTATTCATGTGATGATGTGTCTATGTCTAGATGTGGGATGATCTCCGGAATTATCCAGGTAAAATACCTGAGATGTGGGATCCATCTCCGGAATTATCAGGCATGGACTAATTCTCACAGTTTATCTTTATCTTGTAGTAGTCATCGTAATAGGATTAGTTGCATAACGGGGGATTAAACCCTATGAAGTGAAGACGTTAAGGGCTTGCACCGAACCTATGTAGAATGGGATGCATAGACTTCGACAAGTATGCATTAGAGAGTCCGCATATAGGACTTGTGTTTTCTTGACTTGGTTTTATGCATGTATTTTCCAGTTTTTCCTACACTTGACACTTAGACTAGATGCACCTGTCGTTTTCATTTTATGATGATTTCATGCTTTATATCTTTGTTATTCCTCAATATTTATCATTATGGTTAATACATGATGTTGATGACTTATGTTTTATGATTAAATTATATTGTTTGATTTTATGTCACTCACACCATTTATGGCTGACCCCTTTAGTTTGGGGGTTAGGGATCATCTCTAGCCTCATGTGTTACAGGTTATTGCTTAGAGTTTGGAGGCTTGGAAGTTTGGGATAGTTCTGTGATATACTGATGTAATAGAGTTTGTGTAAAATTTTAGTAAGATTTGTGTTGTAAAAGAAAAGTTGTAATTTAAGGTGTTTGTAATTCCGCTGTGTTTGAGAAAGATTGATGTAATAAGAATTTAGAATAAAATTATTGTGTTTTTTTGGGCTATGTGTACTGTTACGTTGAAGTTGATGCTGGGATTGTGCCACGTATTTTCTAAGTTATTATATTAGAAATTCGGGGCGCTACAGATTGGTATCAGAGCATGCTTCAATAGTAATAATATACATAGTATGAAAACCGACCTAGGTGTGGACATTAGAGTGTGAGTACCTAGGTGGACATTAGAAGTGTAAGTACCCTGGTGGACACCTGATGTGTGTGAATGGATTGTTTGGGTCATGAAGACCTGTAATGAGATTTAAGCTGTTTGTATGCTTAGACTTGAATGAAGTCTCTTTATCACAAGTGTATTGATTATTTTGCATAAAGCAAATATTTTCTCACTGGCTATTTTTGACATCTTTTGTTCGCTTTGTGTATTTGATATTTATTTATGTAAGGTATTACCCTTTCAACTTATATAATTTCTAATTTACATATTCATGATCTACTATATGTTTTGCTATCATTCCCACTGCATATAATTTCTAGACTATATGATTTTTGCCAAAGTAGTTTCATTTATTTATTTATTCCTAGTTATAAAATTTAATTATCTTTCGTTAGATTCTTTTAATTATTTGCTCTTTTGTATATTTTGTGCTCACTCTGGTATCCTATCACTCTTACTGTTTTATATTTGTTTGCGTACTAAATAACTCTTGTGAAATTAACTAGCTTTACTTTTATTCGGTCTCTTTTATTGACAGCAACTGAATTTATTTCTTGTTTCTATATCTCCAACCGAGTTTATATTATTTCTATTCATTAGTGCAAACATTAAACTTTTACTAATCACCCTGTTTTCTTTTAAAACTGTTCTTTAACTTTACTATTGGTTTCTACTTCTTATTCTTTTGTCCGAGTTATTATTTGACAACCTTTGCTGTAATTCAACAGTACATCCTTTAGCATTTCACAAGCTTATTTTATTTTGCGACTCCTACCCATTTCTTTCTTGACATCTTATTTATTTTACTTTCATGAGTTTTTTCGTTATTCATATACTTTGATATTACTTCTACATATTACATTAAAGTTTTGAATTACTACGTGTTAAATTATTATTGCTACTTCTATTTCCTTTCACTATTGTTTTGCTATACTATAAATTTGGTTCTGCATATTTACTTTCAATTTATTATATATACTGGGATTTTTCAACACTATATTTCCATTATTTTGTATTTGTGCTTAGGCATGTATTTCATTCCGTTTCCTCTTACTTTTATAAATTTCTTTCACTACTATTATTTTGTACTATTGTGATTTATAATCCATACTTCTATTTTAATATTCCATCCGATGACTTTCAACTCCATTTCTTACTTTTGCTACTATTTTTATGTCACGAATTTCAAAAACATATCTTCGTACTTAAATTAAGCAATTAATATCCAAGTGCGTGTGGAAGATTGCATCATCTTGTTCATCGTTTTGTTGCAACTGGATATTGAGATGGCAAACATGCAACTAGACGTCAATGGAGGCAAATTGCAACTGGATATAGGGGAGGCAAAATGTGCAACCGAATATCCAGACGGCAACCTGCAACCTGATGTCAGGGAGGCAAACATGCAACTTGATGTCGAGAAGGCAAGTCTACAGTTGGACATCAATGAGGCAAACCCACATTAAAGAATTTCTACAATAATAACCCCACTAGTGTTTTAAGTGTATATTACTTATCAATGTCTTATTCTTTTGTACTGGTTCATACCATTTTATGAGACTTTCAAACTTAACCCATTACTGATTTGTTTTACTCAATTTTCTTTAACCATCGTTGCTCTACATTTCTTTAAATCCGTTTGGTACACTCTCGTATCTTATCTCGCTCACTTGTATTATTTTTGGAATTTGATCCTTCTGGTTTCTTGATACAATTTCTGCTCTCCTTCGCATTTTCTCTATTCATAACAATATTTTAGTTTTCACTTAATTTTCATTAGATTCTCTAAATCTGCATACTGCCCAAATTATTTTGTACATCTTCATTTTATTCTTTCTTAATATTGTCCTTTTTGGGATTTCTACTTCGTTATGTCCACTCTATTCAAGTATTATGTGTTTAACAAGTTTTTCTGATCGAACCATTCTTACTTTCGATTGTTTCTCTTATTTATTGCTAATTGATATTTCAAGAATTTTTTTTATATAATGAAACTAATGGTAAAGAAATAATCTTTTTATGACATTTATTTATACAAATTACACTATACGTTTTCATGCAATTCGAACTAGTATGGTTGATTTTACTCTACTCATATTTACCAAATTTTATGTTGGTGTTAAGATTGGATACATCAACTACATGTGGACTAAATTATGGTTTGGGGTATGGTTGAGGTTTTGCCATGAGGTGTGGATGTGAAATGTGTGTGTGATGTTCTAACTTTACCCTCGTTTTGTAGTGATTAGTATGGTGGCATCCAGACCCAGGAACGAGGACAACAATGACGATGGATCTGGTAGTTCTCGAGGAACTGGAATTGTCCTCGAGGCTGAATTCGCCAAGGTGTATCAGACTCTGGATGCGCTGATGGCAGCTAATCTGGCGCAAATTTGGAACCAGAATCGGAGCTATAGGATTGGACCAGTGTTTATTAACGCTGATCCCATCAAACAGGACGAGTCTCTTAAGAGGAGGAGGTCAGCATCAGATCAGGAAAGGAAGGAACCCCCAGCAAAGCAAGTCAAGTCCAGTAACCCAGTGCAGAAGGCACCTGCGACTCAGGAAGTGACTTGTTATTTCTGCAGGAAGACAGGTCATTACCGATCAATGTGTCCGAGGTTGGCAAAGCAAACCTGTTTCAATTGTGGAGAGACAGGACATCTTCGAGCAACATGCCCCAAACCTGGGAAGACGTGTCATCATTGTGGCCGTGAAGGGCATATTCGACCAATCTGTCCGCAGTTGAAGAAAGATAGGGCAGGGAAAGGCAAGGATCTGAAGAGGGACGAGAGTCTGCATTAACTGATGAGGATACTCAGGATTACGACTCGTGTGTGCAAGAACTTGGAAATTCATTCTTTTGTATTAAATAAAACTTTTTGGAATAATTGAAGATTGAGTATTTTCTTCATGTAACAAGATTTATTTGGATTAATGGAATAAAGTCAAAGTTTTATTTGATACTGTTTTCTTGCATAAAATTGTGTTGCCCAAATTCTTGTTAGTCTTAGTATGGAGCTTAGGTGTTCCAAGCAAGGTCTTGAGGTGGCTATCCTTAGTCAAGTCCTTTCTAAGGAGGGAGTGGCCACTGTTCCTTGGAACAAAGGTAGAAGATCAGAGTTGGATGCAGGAGTTCAGTAGTTGTTGCAGCATGGCTTCCGGTGGCAGTTATCAGAGTTGCGCAGCGGAAGTTTGATTTTCTGAATTCTTTGCATGATTGTGTTTCATCTGTATGTTGTACATCTTTTGTTGAAATGCATTCCCTTGTGTGATTGTATTTCTTTTAACTATGTTCCCATCCATAAGTTTTCATTCCTTCTTGATGTGTTTGTTTGGACCCCATTAGCGGTAGTTCTGAGGACAGAACTCTTCTAAGGAGGGAGTGATGTAGAACCCCGTATTTTCAAATATTATTTTTTATATTTGAAAATGAATTTAAATTGATTTTTGAAGATTTAATAAATATTTTCTAAAAGATTTATCTTCGCACACGTGCAAAACACGTGCAAATGACTTTTGAGAAGTTTGAAAGTTAAGTTTTCTTTATGGAAAATTATTATTTAATATTTGAGATTTATTTAGTATTTTTCCAGATTTTTCTGAAATTATCGGATCTATTTGCAATTTTTGATAAAAGAATGACCTTTTTGCAAATTCAACATTTTTAGGGGTTAAAGTGCAAAATGTGCATGCTGGACGTTTTGAACAGTATTAATTGAGATTTAGAATGTATGTTTTCTTTTAAATCCAAATTTAAATGAGTTTTGATGGAATTTCCAAAGAATGATCTATATATGTAAATTGTATTTTAGAAAAGGATTATTTTGCAAAATGGGTGAAACCCTAAAACCTATTTCTGGATTGTTTAAATAGTTTTACTCCAGCCATCATCTACTGATAACAAAAAATTTTGTGATCTTATTTTGGTGGAGAAAGGCGATTTTTGGATCTAGCAAAAAGGAAGAACTTTTCGTGGACTTTTCTCAACTAAAAGGTGAGTGACTTGGTTTTTGTTTTGTTTTGATTTTGTGAATGATTTTGTGAGTTTTGTTTTGTTGTGAATGACATAAATTCATCTTGTTGTTGATCTATGTATGCGAGTGGTAATGATGTTAGATTTGATGTTGCGAACGATATAGATGTGGTACTGTGGTATGATCCATATGAATAATTGATTGTTGTTTATACCATGTTGAGAAATCTAAGAATGATTAGTAGATCTTGTTCATAACACCGTATTATTAAGATTTGAGTATGATTTTGATCGGATGAGGAACATCTGGATTTTACATATATTGTAAATCGGATTTTGATTTAGAGTGGTGAAAGGACTTAATCTTGAGAAACCCTAATGAAAGAAATTAGCGATCTAGAACATGAGAACTTGGGTTTTGACATATTTGAAGTTTTGAGTAATATACCCTTAATGAAGATCATTTTGCCTGATTACGAATTATTTTTCTTGAACAATAAATCGTTAGAAGACCTCAGTTTTGATTATTTTATTCAGACCTAAATTTGAAATCTGTAGGCCGACAGTCGACTGGCCTACTGTACAGTCGACTGGTACGAACCTGATACTGTATGTTAGAATCTCTGAAAAAGTCGTTCTGGACAGTCGACCTAGCTCATAGGCAGTCGACTGGTCCACTGAGGAATTTATTTTTGTGAAATTATTTGTCCTCCTGGACAGTCGACCTATAAACCTGTAAGTCGACTTATACACTTAGAATATTTTGAGAAGATTATTGGAATTTACCTCGGGTAAGTCGACTGATACCCTTCCTTAAGTCGACTTATATGACTTAGTTTACTTTTGAAAAATTTTGGATAATTGTCCTCTGGACAGTCGACTTACTAAGTATAAGTCGACTGGTACTGATGGAAACTTATATATAACTTGAGTGTTCCTTGAGTGTTTAGTTTTCAGACAATTCAGTCTATTTTAAGATATTCAGTTAAGCAATTGATTTAAGACTTTCAGTTGAGCCACTGTGATTAGGGGGACTTTTGTTTAGATATTTGAGTTGAGTCTCTAGAGAAGTGTGACCCTAGTATACCGGTATTGGGTTATTTTTGTTAAGGCCCTTTGTGGCATTTCAGTTATTCAGTTTTGATTTTAGGCCGGTAGGGCACATCACTCTAGGAGATTCGTTGAGAAATTTAAATAACCACAAATAATAAGGACAGGCACTAGTGGTGATATGATGAATGGGAACATGGGTTATGAACCTCAGTATGGCTTTAGATGTGGGATTTAATCTCCGGAATTATCCAAGTAACTTCCTTGAGATGTGGGATGATCTCCGGAATTATCCAGGTTAAATACCTGAGATGTGGGATCCATCTCCGGAATTATCCAAGTGGGTTGCTTGCGATGTGGGATTGATCTCCGGAATTATCAAAGTCGAGGCGACGCACATGGGGTATTCATGTGATGATGTATCTATGTCTAGATGTGGGATGATCTCCGGAATTATCCAGGTAAAATACCTGAGATGTGGGATCCATCTCCGGAATTATCAGGCATGGGCTAATTCTCACAGTTTATCTTTATCATGTAGTAGTCATCGTAATAAGATTAGTTGCATAACGGGGGATTGAACCCTATGAAGTGAAGACGTTAAGGGCTTGCACCGAAACTATGTAGAATGGGATGCATAGATTTCGACAAGTATGCATTAGAGAGTCCGCATATAGGACTTGTGTTTTCTTGACTTGGTTTTATGCATGTATTTTCCAGTTTTTCCTACACTTGACACTTAGACTAGATGCACCTGTCGTTTTCATTTTATGATGATTTCATGCTTTACATCTTTGTTATTCCTCAATATTTATCATTATGGTTAATACATGATGTTGATGACTTATGTTTATGATTAAATTATATTGTTTGATTTTATGTCACTCACACCATTTATGGCTGACCCCTTTAGTTTGGGGGTTAGGGATCATCTCTAGCCTCATGTGTTACAGGTTATTGCTTAGAGTTTGGAGGCTTGGAAGTTTGGGATAGTTCTGTGATATACTGATGTAATAGAGTTTGTGTAAAATTTTAGTAAGATTTGTGTTGTAAAAGAAAAGTTGTAATTTAAGGTGTTTATAATTCCGCTGTGTTTGAGAAAGATTGATGTAATAAGAATTTGGAATAAAATTATTGTGTTTTTTTGGGCTATGTGTACTGTGACGTTGAAGTTGATGCTGGGATTGTGTCACGTATTTTCTAAGTTATTATATTAGAAATTCGGGGCGCTACACTACAAGCGGTCCGTAACTTGCATTGACGGGCATTTTGTTTTCTTTTCCCCTTCCTGCAATTTATTAAATTGCAGATTTTGGAGAATAATTGTCTGCTGGAGTCGGAGAACAAACAGTCTGAAGACTACTGCTTTCTAATTGCTTATTATTTTAATAAACTTAATGTATTGAGACTTATTATTATTTGGATTGGATTTATTATTGTTTATGACTTATGTCCCGAATGTTGTTATTTATTTCCAGACGTTGGATTATTATTGTACTTAGATATTTTATGTTGCTTCAATTCAAGTATTATTGTTCATGAGATTGTTATTATTGCTTGCGCAATTGTTCTGCATTGATTTGTAGGATAATGGCTCGATTCTGGTTCAGATTGTTTTGGAGTATCTGCAGCAAATGAAAGTTACAGTATCAGGCGACTGATAGAAGGATCAGGCGACTATCCAGAGAGTTTTCGAAGGCTAAAGATACAAGCAGCAGCAGAGGATCAGGCGACTGATCGGTCGACTGCCAGAAGGATTGCCAGTCGACTGGTAAGTCGACCAGTCGACTGTCGACGGGATTTTGAACTAGATCAGGCCCAATTCGAAAAGGCCCAATAGTTTCCTTATAAATACACTTGTTAGGGTTTTGTAATCGGTGACGAAAATTAGAGATCCCTATTTCGGTTTTGCAGCCGTCATTATTTGTAAGGGTTTGTTTTCGCCCATTGGTGATAATTTGAAGAAGAAGAAACCCCAACCGCCCCGTGGATGTAGGCATGTATTTTGCCGAACCACATTAAATCTGTGTGTCCTTTTGTGTTGGTTTGTTTTGTGTTTTCTCGCTGGTTCTCTCTTTGTATTCCGCATTGATTTGATTATTGATTAATTCGTATTCGCGCACAACAAGTGGTATCAGAGCTGTTGGTTCGACCTAGAGGGAGATGGCGGGTGATGCAGATGCAACCAAGGATGTTGTGGGATCAAGTTCGTCAAGAACAACGATTCACAACGCAAAATTTGAAGTTGAAAAATTTGATGGGACAAACAATTTCGGGATGTGGCAATGTGAGGTGTTGGATGTTCTTGTTCAACAAGAACAAGATGTTGCTTTGGAGGTAGAAAAACCTAAGGATATGTCCGAAGCAGATTGGAAGAAGTTGAATCGAGTTGCGTGTGGGACTATTCGGCTCTTTATTGAGAAGGCTCAGAAGTATGATTTGATGAGGGATACCGTTGCTGCGGTGTTGTGGAAGAAACTCGAAGACAAATACATGAGGAAAAGTTTGGAGAATCGGCTGTATTTGAAGAAGAGACTTTTTCGCTTCACCTATACGGAAGGTATGTCTATGAATGCTCATGTTGAATCATTTAATAAATTATTGGCTGATTTGTTAAATTTAGATGAGCAAATTAAGGATGAGGATAAAGCCCTAATTCTGTTGAATTCATTACCTGAAATTTATGATCATTTAGCAACTACTTTATTATATGGAAAAGATACTGTGAAATATGAAGATGTTGCAAATGTTTTGTTGAATAATGAAACTAGGAGAAGGGATAAGATGGTTGATAGAGAAACTTCTGAAACGTTGATTGTAAGGGGCAGGACTGAGACTAGATCTGAGACCAAATCTGGAAAAAAAGGAAACAAATCTCGTTCTAAATCGAGAGGAGTTTCAAAGGACAGGAAAATACCGGCCAAAGATGAATGTGCTTTCTGTCATGAAAGGGGGCATTGGAAAAAGGATTGTCCAAAGCTACGAAATAAGGGAAATTCGACTGCAAATGTGACTGTTGATAATTTAGAAAGTGGCGAGGATTTTTCTTTTGCACTTGCTTCTAGTCCCTCACTTTATCAAGAAGTATGGTTTCTTGATACAGCAGCCTCCTATCATATGTCTTGGAAAAAGGAGTGGTTTACTTCTTTGGAGTATATGGATGGTGGTGTAGTTTTGATGGAAAATGATGCACCTTGTAAGAAGGTAGGAATCGGGAAGATTGAATTGCTAATGCACGATGGTCTTATTAGGGAGCTTTCAGATGTATGGTATGTTCCAGATTTGAAAAAGAATCTGATTTCACTAGGTGCTTTGGAGGCCAGTGGATTGAAATTTGCTAGTGAAGGTGGAATTCTGAAGGTAACTAGCGGATCACTCGTGGTGATGAAAGGGCAAAGAAAAAGGAACTTGTTTTTCTTGCAGGGAAAAACATATTTGGGTCAGGCTGCCAGTGTAACTGAAAGGCCTAAACAGGTTGTTCCCGACTCTACTAGGTTGTGGCATATGCGACTCGGGCATGCAGGAGAAAAGGCCTTGCAGGGGCTTGTGAAGCAAGGGTTGCTTAAAGATGCTAAAGGGTGCAAGTTGGAATTTTGTGAACATTGTGTTTTGGGTAAGCAAACTAGGGTGAAATTTGGTACAGCTGTACATCAGACAAAGGGTATCCTCGATTATGTGCACACAGATGTTTGGGGCCCTACTCAGACACCTTCTATGAGTGGTAGACACTGGTTTGTTACTTTTGTTGATGATTACTCCAGACGAGTTTGGGTATATACCATGAAGCACAAAGATGAAGTTTTGACATTGTTCACAAGTTAGAAGAAGAAAGTTGAAAATCAGACTGGTAGGAAGATTAAGGTTCTGAGGTCAGATAATGGAGGGGAATACAAGAACGATCCGTTTCTGAAATTGTGTGAAGATGAAGGGATCCAGAGGCACTTCACAGTTAGGAAGACTCCACAGCAAAATGGGGTTGCAGAAAGAATGAACAGAACCTTACTTGAGAAGGTGAGATGTATGTTAGCACAGTCTGGATTGAAGAAAACATTTTGGGCAGAAGCTGTTATATATGCAAGCCACATCGTCAACCGTTTACCATCAGCAGCACTTGAAGGCAAGACGCCTATTGAGGTATGGAGTGGTAAACCTGCATCTGATTATAGTTTTTTGCATATATTTGGTTGTCCTGCTTATTTTCATGTAACTGAAACTAAACTTGATGCAAGAGCCAAAAAGGCTATATTTGTTGGTTTTAGTACTGGTGTCAAAGGTTACAGGTTGTGGTGTCCAGAACAAAAGAAGTTAGTAATCAGCAGAGATGTGACTTTTGATGAGACCAGCATGATTAGCTCGGGACAGTCGACTGGTGGTATAGGACAGTCGACTGGTGAGCAGCGGATGAGCGGGACAGTTCTCCAACAGGTGAATAACAGAAGCTCGGGGCAGTCGACTGGTGTATGCCCTCAGTCGACTGGTCTTCAGGAGCAGCAGAAGTGCGGGAGTTCGGGACAGTCGACTGTTGGCAATTATCAGTCGACTGATAGGAGAGTTCTCCAACAGGTGGAGTTAGAAAATTTGTCAGTTGAAAATCCTGTTCCTGTCCAAGATGAAGATGATGTGGTTGATACTGAGAATGATGAAGAAGTTCCTATCCAGCAGGAAGAATCAATTGCAGTAAGAAGGCAAAGAAGAGATATCAAACGACCGTCTCGCTTTACAGATACAGTTGCATTTGCTCTTCCCATTGTGGATGATGAAGTTCCCTCCAACTTCAAAGAAGCCACTAGAAGTTCAGAAAATGCAGATTGGAAAGTTGCTATGGATGAAGAGATGAACTCTCTTCATAAGAATAAGACTTGGGATCTAGTGCAACTACCAAAGGGGAAGAAAGCAATTGGTTGCAAGTGGGTGTATACGAAGAAAGAAGGTCCAAAAGGCAGTGTTCGGTTCAAGGCTAGACTAGTTGCAAAGGGGTATGCTCAACAGGAAGGTATTGACTATAATGAAGTGTTCTCTCCAGTTGTGAAGCATCCTTCTATTCGGATTTTGTTAGCTTTGGTAGCACAGTTTGATCTTGAATTGACACAGATGGATGTGAAGACTGCGTTCTTACATGGGGATCTAGATGAAGAAATTTATATGTTGCAGCCAGATGGGTTTAAGACAGCTGGGAAGGAAAATTGTGTTTGCAGGTTGAAGAAGTCTCTCTATGGGTTGAAGCAATCTCCAAGGCAGTGGTATTTGAGGTTTGACCAGTTTATGAAGGTGCAGAGATATTCCAGAAGTGAGTTTGATCATTGTGTTTACTTCAGGAAATTGCAGGATGGTTCTTTCATATATCTGTTATTATATGTGGATGACATGTTGATTGCCTCTAAGAATGCTAAGGAGATTCAAAATTTGAAGAATCAGTTGAGTTCTGAATTCGAGATGAAGGATCTTGGTGAAGCCAAGAAGATACTTGGGATGGAGATAGCTAGAGACAGGGCAAAGGGCACAGTGAGTTTGTCACAGAAGCAATATCTTTTGAAGGTGCTGAAACGGTTCGGTATAGATGAGAAGACTAAACCAGTAAGTACACCCTTAGCCAGTCATTTCAGAATTAGTGCTTCTCAGTCTCCAAGTACAGATGAAGAGAGACAGTATATGGCAAATGTACCTTACACTAGTGTGGTTGGCAGTTTGATGTATGCCATGGTTTGTACTCGACCAGACATCTCTCAGGCGGTGAGTATGGTTAGTCGATATATGCATGATCCAGGCAAAGAGCATTGGCAAGCAGCTAAATGGATTTTGAGGTACATAAGTGGCACCACAGATGTGGGTTTGAAATTTGAAAGGGATGACAATATTAGCAGGTTATTGGTGGGTTATGTTGATTCAGACTATGCAGGTGATCTAGATAAGAGGCGGTCTACTACAGGCTATTTGTTTACTATGGCTAGAGCACCTATAAGTTGGAGGTCAAATTTGCAGTCCACTGTAGCGTTGTCTACTACTGAGGCTGAATACATGGCAGTTGCTGAGGCTATGAAGGAAGCCATTTGGATACATGGACTTTTGAAGAGCTTGGGAATTCATCGGGAGAAGGTGGAGGTACACTGTGACAGTCAGAGTGCTATTCATTTAGCGAAGAACCAAGTTCATCATTCGAGGACCAAACATATTGATGTCCGTTATCATTTTGTGCGTGATTTGATAAAGGATGGTGATATTCATTTGGTGAAGATTGGAACAGCTGATAATCCTGCTGATATGTTGACCAAAGTTGTTGGGGCAGCCAAGTTCAAGCATTGCATGAACCTGGCTAATATTTTGCATGTTTGATAATTTGGCATGGGCGGGTTGGAATAGTGCTTCGCTATTTGTTCGCCTAGTATGTGATATCATACTAAGGTGGAGTTTGGATTTGTTGTTACATTTGATGATGAGCATTTGGAGTATTTGTGGAGATTGCTTGGGCTACTTGGAAGATCTTGCCAAGGTGGAGATTGTTGGATACTTGGTGGAAGATCTCGATCTCGCCAAGGTGGAGATTGTAGGATAATGGCTCGATTCTGGTTCAGATTGTTTTGGAGTATCTGCAGCAAATGAAAGTTACAGTATCAGGTGACTGATAGAAGGATCAGGCGACTGTCCAGAGAGTTTTCGAAGGCTAAAGATACAAGCAGCAGCAGAGGATCAGGCGACTGATCGGTCGACTGCCAGAAGGATTGCCAGTCGACTGGTAAGTCGACCAGTCGACTGTCGACGGGATTTTGAACTAGATCAGGCCCAATTCGAAAAGGCCCAATAGTTTCCTTATAAATACACTTGTTAGGGTTTTGTAATCGGTGACAAAAATTAGAGATCCCTATTTCGGTTTTGCAGCCGTCATTATTTGTAAGGGTTTGTTTTCGCCCATTGGTGATAATTTGAAGAAGAAGAAACCCCAACCGCCCCGTGGATGTAGGCATGTATTTTGCCGAACCACATTAAATCTGTGTGTCCTTTTGTGTTGGTTTGTTTTGTGTTTTCTCGCTGGTTCTCTCTTTGTATTCCGCATTGATTTGATTATTGATTAATTCGTATTCGCGCACAACATGATTATGTTGTTGAGTTGATCGGATAAACAGCTTATGGGTGACGTTCGTCATTCGCTAGGCCAATATCATAAACTCGTATTCCGTATTTTTGGGAAGCGGAGCGTGGCAGTGGGGTTCATCGCGTTGGCCAATAGAATATAGGGTTTACTGCTATGACCCCTTAGATGAGTGGTGTTTTCGCTATTTACCCTTTCAATAATTCAACTCATATTATGCACCTTCCATCTTTTTGGGTAGAGATAATAATGAAGAGGAGTGAGGGATCTGATATCATACACCTTCCATGGTCTGAGTTATGATAATGAGGAGGTCGACATTGGGCTCATTTTAGATTAGACCCATCACCCAAGGTTGTTGGTGGGACCTGATTGACTTGTATTCATATATGCTTTGCTTTCTTGTTTTCCCATGGTTGTTGGAGATTTATTGTTATTTTTAATACTTTTCCTATGTATCTGAGCTTCTTTCGTTATTTTTTTATTAATAAAAAATGATAGTTGTAACTTCATATTTTCTTTTAAAATAAAAATTAAGTATTTATGTCAGAAAATTCTCAGAAGAGTTTAGTGACATTTAAAAATCAGAGTTAATAGAAAGAGAAGTGCTGAACATATTTTAAAAGTTACCCGAAACCTATCCCAAGGACTAAAAGATAAGATTTGGATAAATTTTTAATTATTTTTTGTTTATCTTTAGTGCTTGGATTGGTTTGAAGTTTCCAATTTTTTTTTGGATATATGTAGTATTTGTGGAAGTTTTTTTTTGTATATGCAACTTTTTGAAAATATCTGCACTTATAGGATATTTGTCAAAGTATTTGTGTTTGTAGACTCAACAACTAAACTCTTCCCAACGGTGAATTTAGTTATTTCATACTCGTTGTTGGGACACGGCGAGTTTAGTGCTAATTTTTTTAGAAATTCGTCGTTTCCAATGACGAGTTCAGTTCAAAAATTTTAATGAAGACGCGTTATTCCCAACGACGAGGATATTTATACTAGACTCGCTATTGGGAACGACGAGTTTAGTTCAACAAAAAATTATATGTAGTTTTTTTTCAAAAATTCACAAAGTCCAACAGAATGTTTCACTCTCTGTGAATTTTCGTACACCCCCGTCGTTCCTAACAACGAGTCTAGTATAAATGTCCTCGTCATTGGAAACGACGAGTCTTCTTTCAAAATTTTGAACCGGTATCGTTGTTCCCAACAGCGAGTCTAGTTTAAATATCCTCGCCGTTGGGAACGTCGAGTCTTCATTGAAAATTTTGAACTGAGCTCGCCGTTGAGAACGGTGAGCTTCTCAAAAAATTAACACTAAACTCACTACGTCCCAACGGCGAGCATGAAACAACTAAACTCGCCGTTAGGAACGGTAAATTTAGTTATTGAATCTACAAGCATAAATACTTTGACAAAAGGTTTTCTTTCTACAAATATTTTTATAAAGTCTTAAAAAAAATCGTATTTGTGTAACAGAACACAGGTGGTTTAATAAAATTGACATCTTGAAATCGAGGTTTTTCAAGAAATTTTAGTAACAAGTCAAAGACACTTGATAGTTTCCAGAATCGAGATGGAAGTACCGAAATGAAGGCTTAAATCTAATAAAATATATCCTCCACCAAGCCAGTCTAAACTCAGACTCAGCTCTCCCTTCTGTCTCTATCTTCTTCATCCTTCTGTCTCTTATCTTCTTGATTTCATGGCTTCCAAAAAAGCAGCTAAGAATCACATTGAAGAAATAAGGAGGGGAAAATTCTCAATAGGAGTAGGAGCAGAGCCCAACCCATTAACAGCGGATCTTCACCACTCTGTTCATAATCTCTCTCTCGAACTCTACGCGAAAGACATCCACTTTCTCATGGAGCTTATACAGGTACCTCCTCTCCTCTCCTCTTCCCTGCATCATCCGTGCATGGCAGCTTGTGCATGTGAGATGCTCAAGAAAATGTGGCTGCCCCTTCCTTTTCTTTTTATTCCTGAATTATTTGGAGTTTTCACTTGCGTATATTTCTGTGTTTCAATGGCTTCTCTTAATTTCTGTTATGTGTTTTGAGATTATGAAAAGTGGTGCTTTGTATCCTAAATTAGCTTGATATTTCTCCTAAAGTAATAACTCACTCACATATCACTCGATCACTACCTTCATCAACTCCGAAAGTGGTGCGTGAGGACCTCAATTGCAACATCAGGGAAATTTTGATACTTCTAAAAAATTTCAAGAAAACATCCAAACGGGAAGGGTTTTATTCTCCCCAAATAGCATTTCTATGCTGCGATCTTATTACGTTCTAGACCATTCTACATAAGACTTTTTCTTGAAAATTGGTTTAGTAGATCAAAAATAATAATAATAATAAAATAAAATAAAAAATTATGATGTTGCAAAAGAAGTTCTATAGTGATTTATGAGTAAGTTATATGGAATTAAAACCCTTTTTTTTTTGTTTTTCTGTTATGGTTCTTTCCCTTTCCAAAAATAGCAGAAACATGGTTCATTCTTGTTGTGCTTATATGGCTATTCAATTGAGTTAAGTAGAACTAATTAGTTGCACAGGGCCTTTTAAGGTCTTATTTTACTTTTAATTGGTCATCTTGTTTGTATGTTGCAAAGTTTTCTCCTTTATTGGAAATTTGCCTAGTTTCCTGTCTCTTTTACCATCTATATTAGTCTGGAATATAGTAGATGGTTTTTGTTAATGCAATTGTTAGCCATGCAAGGCTTGTATCAGAACTATAGTTTATACTTCAAAAGTAAAGAGCCTGTATTTTACGCTATCAACATACTAATGCAAAAGATAAGTGCTTGGGCAGAAATTAGGTATGCTAAATTATGTGCATTGTGCATCCAGACAGAAATGTAGTTAGTATTAGTTATGTAAAATAACTTCTTCAACCATGAAAGCGTTATCTCATAGTAGAGATCTGTCTGTTTTGTGTATCTCCTTTATTTTTCATTTCATTATTAATTATGAGGACAATTACCTAGTTGGGCTTCTCATATCTTCTTCCTATATTAATTTTTGTATACTCATATTGTTTAATTCTTTAATGAGCATAAATGGTTGCTTGTCCAATTAGTGGAAAAAATTGTTTCTTATCTTCTTCTTCTTTTTTTTGGCCTTTTGTTTGTGTTAAAGAATGCTGAAGACAATGAATATCCAGAAGGCGCAGAACCATCTCTAGAATTTGTGCTAACTTCAAAAGACATTACTGGTACCGGGGCTCCAATGACTTTACTTGTCTTCAACAATGAGGTTGGTTTTTCCAGGAGGAACATGGAGTCTATTTGCAGTGTAGGAAGGTCGACTAAGAAGGGAAGGAGAGATGAAGGTTTTGTTGGTGAGAAAGGTGAGTAACTACAATGGTTGATTCTTGAATTGCATTGTTATTCATAAATATTTTGCTTTATTACTTTTAAGGGTTTTCATGATTTAGTCCCCCAATTGATGTGTACCATCAATTTAGTCACTTAAAGAGTGTAAATATTATTTTAATCCCCTAATTTGCCATTGTTACTCGTTAGTTGTTACGATAGGTAGCTACTTGTTGGGTGTATGCCTCAATTTAAAGTCAATATATTTTCAAAAAGATCTAAGTGAAATTTGGAGTCAAATTAGAGGGACAAAAGGAAACTATCCAATTCAATCTGGAGGCTTGCGGATCGAAAGGTTTGGAAATAAATAATAGATTTATTTAATTCCATGTGGTGAATTTTCTTGGTGACCAAGTTTGGCTTATGTATTCTGGTTTACCTAGGGGTCCAAGTTTATCATTTTATTTTGGAAAGAAATATTGAGAGTACAACCTAGGATTTTCTAGATCTCTATAAATAATTGTAATGACCTCCACGAGGGGTAGTACATCATATGAGAGTGTTTCATAGTAAAGTATATACTAGTGAGACTTGAGAGATAGATAGATTCTTGGTGAGAGTATTATAACTCCTATGTTGTCTCTAGTTTGAATAATATGTCGGTTATTTCTCCCCCGTATTAGGTTTGCTGAACCGAGACAAATTGTTTGTGCTTCTGTGTTTGGTGTGGTTTACGTTTGCTAACTTCGTTGCACCGAAATTCCCCAACACTAGTATTGTAGGTAGTTTGCCCAAATGTTGACAAATAAGAAAATTTTAGTGAATTTAATATTCTATTCCTAAAATATGTGCATGGTTTTCTTCCTGACATGCCTAAAGCCTTGTTTTCCAAAAATTGGTTCCGACATTGGGCAATGTTAGGAAGGGAAAAAAAACACATATTAAGAGGAATAAGAAGGATTTCCTGACTTGTTAAGTTTAACAGTATTTGGACCAACTACGAAGCAATAGCTTACAATTTGAAGTTTATGGGACCTAATTGAACTAATTGGGACAAATTAAGAGACTAAATTGTTATTGCACATTAATTGGAGGACTAAATTGAGAAAACTCTATTTTTAAAAAGGTTTTTTCGATATGAACCTTAGAAAACTTGATACTTCGATATAACTCCATAAAACTTTAAATTATATGATATATCCCCAAAAAAATTCCCTGAGTGTATAGGTATGTGATACAAGTATTTTGGTAGGGGTGGCATCCGGGCACCCCGGGCCGGGCCAGGCCAGACCCGGTTCCGGATAGGGAATTAGCCGGGCTGGGCCGGGCTGGAGGGGGGGTGAGTCCAGTTTGGTGGCGGGCCGAGTCGGGCTCAAGCCCGGGTGGGCCGGGCCGGGCCCGGACTGAACCAGCCCCCTGCCACAGCTATATTTTGGTCACTTTGGGGGTTTAGCATCTCACCCCACTCCACCACCCACCAACACAAACAAAAAAGAAAGGAAATATTGCTAAAAGGTATCTTATAATTGATATGTGTAATGATAGCCAAGATAGTTAATGGATATCTCATGTCAACTATCTATCAATTCCTTTTTCTTTTTTTTGTGTTGAGAAGTCTATCTATCAATTCTTTAAACATCTACCTATGTTGTATAGTTGCTCCATAAATAACGTGGATCTTATATATTTGAATTTTTTTAAATCAAGCACAATGTCCATGGTATATATCCCTGTGTTTGGTTCCTTAATCTATGTGCATGTCAAAGCTGATTGAAAACAACCTGCAGGAATTGGTTTCAAGAGTGTGTTCCTTGTCAGCAAGAATCCATACATCTTTAGTCGCGGGTATCAGGTTTGTTCGGTTCACAGCTCTGATTATTTTCTACTACTTCAATCCTTTTCTTCCTTACACATTTTAGTTAATGTCGGAAAAATAAAATTCTCAGGTCCGATTCAGTGATGAGCCCAGCCATGATTGTGGCATCGGTTACATAGTACCTGAGTGGGTCGAGATGAAACCAACAACTAGAGACATAAATCATGTATACGGCTCTGAAAAGAAACTGCCAATTACAACAATCATTCTTCCCCTCAAGCCTGAGAAGGTTACGGCTGTAAAGAAACAGCTTTCCGACGTTCACCCAGAACTTTTGCTCTTCTTATCCAAGATATCACATTTATCAGTGCGTGAACACGTTGAGGGATCAGCTAACTCAGACATGCTTTCTTCCATTTACATTTCAAGCAGAAATGAACTCGTTTCAACAGGGAATGAAAATGCCACTTCCTCTTTTGTTCAGCTTTCAGCTCAGGAAGGGAACTGCATGAAATGTTGGTACTATATTTGGAGACAGGTATTTCCAGTAAAGTCTGAGTGCAAAGTAGGTGGGAGGCGAGAAGTGAGTAAGTGGACTATTTCTCTTGCATTTCCATTTGATGAAAGGCTTACTAGAGGGGCAACACCTGCTGGGATATTTGCATTTTTGCCAACGGAGATGGTTACTGGTTTCCCCTTTATAATTCAGGCTGATTTCATACTAGCGTCGTCGAGAGAAGTCATATTGATGGATAGCCAATGGAACCAAGGAATCTTAGACTGCATCCCGTCTACATTCGTCAATGCTTTTGTTTCCTATTTGGATTCTTCGAAAAAACCTTTGTCTAACTTGATTAAACTTTTTAAGTTTCTGCCGCTGAACTCGTCGTCTTTTGCTGTACTTAACGGTGTACGAGAATCCATTAGAACAATCTTGAAAGAGAAGCCCATCCTTCTTTCAAAGCAAATGGTTTTCTGTAAACCTGTTGAGATGATTAGACTCCTTCCTGCGTTTAGAAGTTTTTTTAAGAGAGCTAAGCATGAAGGTTTATCTTTGAACCATGTACCCACCGAAGGCAGATTTATCTTGCATCATGCATTTGACGATGAAAAGCATGATCAGATTCTGAATTTTCTCGGTGTGAACTGTTCAACAGTTGACGGTAAGTGGTATTGGAAATGTATTTGCAGCTGCAAGCTGATGACCAAGGCTTCTGAAGACACATTTCTCTATCTTTTGTGCTTCATTATGGATAACTTACATAGGTTCAATTACCCTCGTAATAGACCTTTCAATATTCCTCTCGTGAACCTTGTAAGCAGGATTCAGAATGTGACAAGTGCCATCAAGGTTGTTCCAACTGCAGTTTACTACGCGGATAGTTTCGAAGTGCATTCTTTGCTGAGTAAATTCAGTATGCAGTTTGAGTCCCAGAACATGCCTGTTTTCATGTCTAATCTAATGCACCGGGCTCTCATGAGGCATAAAAGAAGGTCTGAGCTGGTTTCCTGGCTTAGAGAAGGAAATTGCTTGATACACACTACAGTGCATCACTACATTGATAGAGTCTTGAAGTTTAGGCGAGACTCTGAAGTTGTGATTTCACTTGCTCATTTGCTTTACCACTCATTTGAGGATAAATTATTTCCCGACTATCTTGCATTTCAGCCGTGGTCTTTGACTCTGCCAATTGTTGATGAGCAAGGTAATGTGTGTACCAGCCCAAAAAATATCCTAGTGCCTGCTTCTGGAAGCAAATGGATGAAGCTCTTTGGTGTTAATCCATTCAAAAAACAGATGTATATCGAGCTCGGTGAGATATATGCTGACAGTAGAGAAATTGCTGGCAGACATGCACCGCACGGGAGTGTACTCTCCTTTATGATGAGGCACACCAAAGCTTCGGACTTGCCAGAACTTTGCCCTCCTGATGTTGAGTTACCAATATTTGATGCCCTTTTCATAGCTGATCAAGCTTTTCTTCTACTTGGTTGGATTCAGAAAAACTCTCCAATGCCGAAAAGGTTCTTAAGCTGCATACGGAGTGGGAAGTGGATGAAAACGAGTGCAGGCGTCACATGTCCAGATCAATCTTTACTCCTTCAGGGAAACCCAGAGTCCGTCTTCATTGAAATGACTAAGGTTCTAGGAGTTTTTCCTATTATAGATGAACAGTACTACAGGGGTTGTATTAATCAATACAAAGATGTGTTGAAATCACTTGGAGTGAGGGTTGTATCTCAGGATTCATATGCTGCACTTGACGAACAAATTATTCACCTTGTTTCATCGGAAATGACAAAAGACGCTACATATACACTGTTGAAGTATCTTAAGTACTCAAAGAAGCAGGGGAAACTCAGTGAAACTTTACTGAAAACTCTAAATGAGAAGGAATGGTTGAAGACCACTCAAGGCAGTAAACCTCCATCTGGGTCTCTTTTCTTGAGGTCTGAAACGGACGCCATTGCACAAATAACAAAACTTTCTGTAGTTGATGAAGCATTCTATGGAGATGAAATCAACAATCATGTTCCTGAGCTCGAGTTGTTAGGAGTTGTTGTAGAGTCTAAAAGTGTCTACAACGCTACCTTATCAAATTTTACATTTCCACCAATTCTGGATGAAATGAAGAAAGAGAGTATGATCTTGTTGCTTAGATGCATTCGAGAAGTAGGGCCATCACATCTTGGATTGATAGAGGAAATACGAAATAGACTTTGGATGAGAACTAATACCGGAATGAGGTGGCCTTCACAGTCTATCATTTCTGATGCTGAATGGTTCCAGATATCAGTTGCTGCAAAGGTTCCTATGATTGATGAAGGTTTCTACGGTGAAGACATTCGGTCTTTCATGGGCGAGCTAAAAACAATTGGTGTTGCAGTTGACCTCGATGGTGTACAAAATGCAATTGCAACTCAGTGGAAGTCAGTATTGGCATCAGTTAGCCCGAAGTGTGAAGATGTTCTCTCTCTATTGAATTTCATAAATGTTTTCGGGAGCAGACGCCGTCAATGTTACATATACTCAAAGAAACCTTAGCGAGTGTCAGCTTTCTGAAGACAAGGCTTGGCTTCAAATCTCCTCCAAGCTCGATTCTCTTTGACTTCAAATGGGGAATGCTCGTTCAGTTTGTAGACCTCCCTCTAATTGATGATAGCTTTTATGGTATTGCAATATTTGAATACAAGGATGAACTTGAAGAGATGGGCGTCATTGTTGATTTTGACCGAGGATCAAATTTTGTAGCAACTGGTCTTAAGTTGCCAAAGATGCCAGGGAATGTTGCAGCTAAAACTTGTTTTATCCTACTTGCTTCGGTTAGGAGCCTCTTGAATAATTCACCTGATAACTCTCTACCCCAGCCTTTTCTTGATAATCTTTGTGAGAGTAAATGGTTGAAGACCAATTTTGGTTATCAGTCCCCAAAGGACAGTATGTTGTTTGATCCATTGTGGCCATCTGCACTGAAACCTATACACGGTCCTTTCCTCGATCTGAAATTTTATGGAACAAAGATTCTCTCTTACAGAAAAGAGTTGAAAGCTGTAAGTGTGAAAGTTGAGATAGACGAGGTCTGTATGGGAATGTATAAAAGCCTTCATTTACATCAAAACCTGCAAGACATACAATGCATATATAACTTCCTTAACAAGTGCCGTTGGAAACCATCTTCAGAAGATCAGATAGACTTTGAAGTGTGGATCCCTGATGGAACAGAAAAAGGAAATTGGGTGAAGTCTCGGTACTGTGTACTTTACGACAGGGGCAGCCTTTTGAGCTCAACTGAGCATCAAGTTTATGTGCTTAGCAGATACTACCCCAAACCATTGCTACAGCTTTTCTCTTCGGCTTTCAAAGTGCAGGAATCTCCTTCAGTAAGTGATTTTGTTTCTCTATGGGAGACTTGGGAACATGATGAACACCATGAAGTCACACATGATGAATGTTGTTACTTCTGGGAGTGCATTGTAGCCAACTGGAACGCTAATGCTGACATTCTCAAAAAGAAAATCACGAAGCTTCCAGCTTATGCCTATCCCTCAGAAAATAATAAGATTTGCTTTATGGCAAAAGATCAGGTTTGCATCCCTGATGATCCTGATCTTGAATCCATCTTCAATGATGTGAGCACTGAGCCTTTATTTGTCTGGTATCCTAAACAAAATGAACGCTCAATTCTTCGACATAGACTTAGTAAAGTCTATGCCAGTCTCGAGGTTAAAACCTTATCAGAGTTGGTGAAACTCAATGAAACATCACTCTCCTTGGATTCGAATTCTGAGAATGGGTACATGAGGGATGCACTTATTGTGGAAGGACTGGTAAGAATCATCTTAGGCTTTCTTGCTGGTCCCCATTCTAATTTGTCGTTGAAGGAGAGGCATGAAACGGTAGAATCTCTGCTACAACTTGCAGTTTGTGAGACTGATAAACCTGTTAGTGTTCCATATATCTTACAGTTCCCTTCAACGGGAAAGATGCTGCTTGCCAAAGCTGACAGAATTGTGTATCTGGCGGGAAAACCTCGTAAACTGTTTGTTCACAAATCAGGCTTTGATGAGAAAAAACCCAGTGTCGAATTCGTCACTTATTTTGCTCAAGAGATCTCTAGATTTGTTTCAGAGAAGGTTACTACTGCTGAGACTGACGATCTCTACAAGCTGATCCAAATGGGGTTTGCATTTGGTTTTGATATTAACGCAGTGACGTTTCTTTTGAAGAGAGAAAACTTGCAGATTTTGGAAGAGGATGCGAAATTCATCTAATCCATATTCTGTTCTGGACGGATGATCATCACATACAAGCGCAAGGCTGTCATCTACGGCCCTCATCCACCTCTTCCAGGAGGAGAAAGTAATCATAATAATAATGCATTTTTTCATGTTCATAAATGGAATATCTTTCAACTTTTGGTCTTTGTATCTATAAATTAGAGGGTTAGAAGTGACTAATGATACTTATACATTGTAAATGCAGGTGTTCCGAGCGAAGGGGAAACTATGAAGAGAAAAAGGGCAAGGACCGAGGATATAAAAGAACCAGATGATTCAAGCTGACTTAGGTAGTTGAATATATCCTGTAAGATATTTACCAGCTTGTGTATATATATTTTGAGTTAAGCTGGATAGCATCTTCCTTCAATGTTTTGACATGTGAAGTGCTTTAGATGAATAGTGTTTTGGATGCGATATGAAGTGATAAACTTTCAGTGTGAAATTAAATTTAGCTATTTCCTTGATGTGAAATCATGTTATAGATTTTGGGGAGTGTAATTTAGTTTCTGTTGTGCGCGGTACAAACTAATCAATAACCAAACCAATGCGGAATACAAAGAGAGAACCAGCGAGAAAACACAAAAACAAACCAACACAAAAGGACGCACAGATTTAATGTGGTTCGGCAAAATTCATGCCTACATCCACGGGGCGGTTGGGGTTTCTTCTTCTTCAAATTATCACCAATGGGCGAAAACAAACCTTTACAAATAATGACGGCTGCAAAACCGAATTAGGGATCTCTAATTTTCGTCACCGATTACAAAATCCTAACAAGTGTATTTATAGGGAAACTGTTGGGCCTTTCCGAATTGGGCCTGATCTAGTTCAAAATCCCGTCGACAGTCGACTGGTCGACTTACCAGTCGACTGGCTATCCTTCTGGCAGTCGACCGATCAGTCGCCTGATCCTCTGCTGCTGCTTGTATCTTTAGCCTTCGAAAACTCTCTGGACAGTCGCCTGATCCTTCTATCAGTCGACTGATACTGTAACTTTCATTTGCTGCAGATACTCCAAAACAATCTGAACCAGAATCGAGCCATTATCCTACAATCTCCACCTTGGCGAGATCTTCCACCAAGTATCCAACAATCTCCACCTTGGCAAGATCTTCCAAGTAGCCCAAGCAATCTCCACAAATACTCCAAATGCTCATCATCAAATGTAACAACAAATCCAAACTCCACCTTAGTATGATATCACATACTAGGCGAACAAATAGCGAAGCACCATTCCAACCGCCCATTCCAAGTCATCAAACATGCAAAATATTAGCCAGGTTCATGCAATGCTTGAACTTGGCTGTCCCAACAGCTTTGGTCAACATATCCGCAGGATTATCAGCTGTTCCAATCTTCACCAAATGAATATCTCCATCCTTTATCAAATCACGCACAAAGTGATAACGGACATCAATATGTTTGGTCCTCAAATGATGAACTTGGTTCTTCGCTAAATGAATAGCACTCTGACTGTCACAGTGTACCTCCACCTTCTCCCGATGAATCCCCAAGCTCTTCAAAAGTCCATGTATCCAAATGGCTTCCTTCATGACCTCAGCAACCGCCATGTATTCAGCCTCAGTAGTAGACAACGCTACAGTGGACTGCAAATTTGACCTCCAACTTATAGGTGCTCTAGCCATCGTAAACAAATAGCCTGTAGTAGACCGCCTCTTATCTAGATCACCTGCATAGTCTGAATCAACATATCCAACCAATAACCTGCTAATATTGTCATCCCTTTCAAATTTCAAACCCACATCTGTGGTGCCACTTATGTACCTCAAAATCCATTTAGCTGCTTGCCAATGCTCTTTGCCTGGATCATGCATATATCGACTAACCATACTCACCGCCTGAGAGATGTCTGGTCGAGTACAAACCATGGCATACATCAAACTGCCAACCACACTAGTGTAAGGTACATTTGCCATATACTGTCTCTCTTCATCTGTACTTGGAGACTGAGAAGCACTAATTCTGAAATGACTGGCTAAGGGTGTACTGACTGGCTTAGTTTTCTCATCTATACCAAACCGTTTCAGCACCTTCAAAAGATATTGCTTCTGTGTCAAACTCACTGTGCCCTTTGCCCTGTCTCTAGCTATCTCCATCCCAAGTATCTTCTTGGCTTCACCAAGATCCTTCATCTCGAATTCAGAACTCAACTGATTCTTCAAATTTTGAATCTCCTTAGCATTCTTAGAGGCAATCAACATGTCATCCACATATAATAACAGATATATGAAAGAGCTATCCTGCAACTTCCTGAAGTAAACACAATGATCAAACTCACTTCTGGAATATCTCTGCACCTTCATAAACTGATCAAACCTCAAATACCACTGCCTTGGAGATTGCTTCAAACCATAGAGAGACTTCTTCAACCTGCAAACACAATTTTCCTTCCCAGCTGTCTTGAACCCATCTGGCTGCAACATATAAATTTCTTCATCTAGATCCCCATGTAAGAACGCAGTCTTCACATCCATCTGTGTCAACTCAAGGTCAAACTGTGCTACCAATGCCAACAAAATCCGAATAGAAGGATGCTTCACAACTGGAGAGAACACTTCATTATAGTCAATTCCTTCCTGTTGAGCATACCCCTTTGCAACTAGTCTTGCCTTGAATCGAACACTGCCTTTTGGACCTTCTTTCTTCGTATACACCCACTTGCAACCAATTGCTTTCTTCCCCTTTGGTAGTTGCACTAGATCCCAAGTCTTATTCTTATGAAGAGAGTTCATCTCTTCATCCATAGCAACTTTCCAATCTGCATTTTCTGAACTTCTAGTGGCTTCTTTGAAGTTGGAGGGAACTTCATCATCCACAATGGGAAGAGCAAATGCAACTGTGTCTGTAAAACGAGACGGTCGTTTGATATCTCTTCTTTGCCTTCTTACTGCAATTGATTCTTCCTGCTGGATAGGAACTTCTTCATCATTCTCAGTATCAACCACATCATCATCATCTTGGACAGGAACAGGATTCTCAACTGACAACTTTTCTAACTCCACCTGTTGGAAAACTCTCCTACCAGTCGACTGGTTATTGCCACCAGTCGACTGTCCCGAGCTCCCACAATTCTGCTGTTCTGGACCACCAGTCGACTGCTCCTGTTCATCAGTCGACTGTCCCGAACTTCTTCTACTCACCTGTTGAAGAACTGTCCCACTCTTCTGCTGCTCACCAGTCGACTGTCCTATACCACCAGTCGACTGTCCCGAGCTGATCATGCTGGTCTCATCAAAAGTGACATCTCTGCTGATTACTAACTTCTTCTGTTCTGGACACCACAACCTGTAACCTTTGACACCAGTACTAAAACCAACAAATATAGCCTTCTTGGCTCTTGCATCAAGTTTAGTTTCAGTTACATGAAAATAAGCAGGACAACCAAATATATGCAAAAAACTATAATCAGATGCAGGTTTACCACTCCATACCTCAATAGGCGTATTGCCTTCAAGTGCTGCTGATGGTAAACGGTTGACAATGTGGCTTGCATATATAACAGCTTCTGCCCAAAATGTCTTCTTCAACCCAGACTGTGCTAACATACATCTCACCTTCTCAAGTAAGGTTCTGTTCATCCATTCTGCAACCCCATTTTGCTGTGGAGTCTTCCTAACTGTGAAGTGCCTCTGGATCCCTTCATCTTCACACAACTTCAGAAACGGATCGTTCTTGTATTCCCCTCCATTATCTGACCTAAGAACCTTAATCTTCCTACCAGTCTGATTTTCAACTTTCTTCTTCCAACTTGTGAACAATGTCAAAACTTCATCTTTGTGCTTCATGGTATATACCCAAACTCGTCTGGAGTAATCATCAACAAAAGTAACAAACCAGTGTCTACCACTCATAGAAGGTGTCTGAGTAGGGCCCCAAATATCTGTGTGCACATAATCGAGGATACCCTTTGTCTGATGTACAGCTGTACCAAATTTCACCCTAGTTTGCTTACCCAAAACACAATGTTCACAAAATTCCAACTTGCACCCTTTAGCATCCTTAAGCAACCCTTGCTTCACAAGCCCCTGCAAGGCCTTTTCTCCTGCATGCCCGAGTCGCATATGCCACAACCTGGTAGAGTCGGGAACAACCTGTTTAGGCTTTTCAGTTACACTGGCAGCCTGACCCAAATATGTTTTTCCCTGCAAGAAAAACAAGTTCCTTTTCCTTTGCCCTTTCATCACCACAAGTGATCCACTAGTCACTTTCAGAACGCCACCTTCACTAGCAAATTTCAAACCACTGGCCTCCAAAGCACCTAGTGAAATCAGATTCTTTTTCAAATCTGGAACATACCACACATCTGAAAGCTCCCTAATAAGACCATCGTGCATTAGCAATTCAATCTTCCCGATTCCTACCTTCTTACAAGGTGCATCATTTCCCATCAAAACTACACCACCATCCATATATTCCAAAGAAGTAAACCACTCCTTTTTCCAAGACATATGATAGGAGGCTGCTGTATCAAGAAACCATACTTCTTGATAAAGTGAGGGACTAGAAGCAAGTGCAAAAGAAAAATCCTCGCCACTTTCTAAATTATCAACAGTCACATTTGCAGTCGAATTTTCCTTATTTTGTAGCTTTGGACAATCCTTTTTCTAATGCCCCCTTTCATGACAGAAAGCACATTCATCTTTGGCCGGTATTTTCCTGTCCTTCGAAACTCCTCTCGATTTGGAACGAGATTTGTTTTCCTTTTTCCCAGATTTGGACTCAGATCTTGTCTCAGTCCTGCCCCTTACAATCAACGCTTCAGAAGTTTCTCTATCAACCATCTTATCCCTTCTCCTAGTTTCATTATTCAACAAAGCATTTGCAACATCTTCATATTTCACAGTATCTTTTCCATATAATAAAGTAGTTGCTAAATGATCATAACTTTCAGGTAATGAATTCAACAGAATTAGGGCTTTATCTTCATCCTTAATTTGCTCATCCAAATTTAACAAATCAGCCAACAATTTATTAAATGATTCAACATGAGCATTCATAGACATACCTTCCGTATAGGTGAAGCGAAAAAGTCTCTTCTTCAAATACAGCCGATTCTCCAAACTTTTCCTCATGTATTTGTCTTCGAGCTTCTTCCACAACACCGCAGCAACGGTATCCCTCATCAAATCATACTTCTGAGCCTTCTCAATAAAGAGCCGAATAGTCCCACACGCAACTCGATTCAACTTCTTCCAATCTGCTTCGGACATATCCTTAGGTTTTTCAACTTCCAAAGCAACATCTTGTTCTTGTTGAACAAGAACATCCAAAACCTCACATTGCCACATCCCGAAATTGTTTGTCCCATCAAATTTTTCAACTTCAAATTTTGCGTTGTGAATCGTTGTTCTTGATGAACTTGATCCCACAACCTCCTTGGTTGCATCTGCATCACCCGCCATCTCCCTCTAGGTCGAACCAACAGCTCTGATACCACTTGTTGTGCGCGGTACAAACTAATCAATAACCAAACCAATGCGGAATACAAAGAGAGAACCAGCGAGAAAACACAAAAACAAACCAACACAAAAGGACGCACAGATTTAATGTGGTTCGGCAAAATTCATGCCTACATCCACGGGGCGGTTGGGGTTTCTTCTTCTTCAAATTATCACCAATGGGCGAAAACAAACCCTTACAAATAATGACGGCTGCAAAACCGAATTAGGGATCTCTAATTTTCGTCACCGATTACAAAACCCTAACAAGTGTATTTATAGGAAAACTATTGGGCCTTTCCGAATTGGGCCTGATCTAGTTCAAAATCCCGTCGACAGTCGACTGGTCGACTTACCAGTCGACTGGCTATCCTTCTGGCAGTCGACCGATCAGTCGCCTGATCCTCTGCTGCTGCTTGTATCTTTAGCCTTCGAAAACTCTCTGGACAGTCGCCTGATCCTTCTATCAGTCGACTGATACTGTAACTTTCATTTGCTGCAGATACTCCAAAACAATCTGAACCAGAATCGAGCCATTATCCTACAGTTTCTGTGTGATTGTTGTTTGCCTACTATTAAGCATAATTGCAGTGAAGCTCTGAATCTACTAAACTATGTCTAGCATCAGTCTCATAAGTGCGAACTGTGTCTGTTGGCCGTGGCATTTCAAGTCCTACACATGGGCTTTGGGTTTAATTGAGATTTGAGATAGCAATGTCTCATTTAAATTATCATCTTTTAACTAAAAGTACACGTTGTCGCTTAACCACAAGATCATATGCTTATGCAGTGATTTTAGAGGATCGGTGGAGTCGGCTGCTCTGTTTCAGTAACGAAGCAAATCTATAAACATTGTTCTGAAAGGGTTTGTGTGGGCATTGTTGTCTTTAAAAATAACAGGCCCACATGTAAATGGGCTATTTTGGCCCACGCACCAGAAGAACATGGTTTTGAGTAGCATTGGTACTAAAACCCGAAACCCGGACCCGACCCGGACCCGGCGTTGGACTGGAACCGACCCGATCTAATTTGGGTAGAGTATGTGTCCTAAATAACTACCCGTTGAAATTTCGGGTCGGGTCTGGGTCCCCTAAAAATGGAACCGACCCGGACCCGGACCCGGACCCGGACCCGCAATAGAGAATTAATCAATAAACGACCCGGACCCGACCCGTTACCCGTTACCAGTGCCACGGGTAAGTACACAATTTTCTTTCTTTATTGATTACATTAGACACGTCAAAAGAAGTAGGCTTAGTTCTGTCTGCATATCACATTCTATACTTTCATTCTCCATCAAGCCATTTGCCCATCTTCTTTTCTGCCGAATTGTGAATTTGATATGCTGGTTAGACGTACCACCAGATATTTCTTGTATTATTCTGAGCATTTTCTTTTAAATTTACAAGTACATTAGTTGTTACAGCTTTCATAAAGACATACCTGCCTTGCCTGAATGCTATTTAGGTATAGTTTTTATAGTGTCTACCTGCAGTTTGACACAGCCGTACTTTTAGCCTTATTGTAAGTTAGGTTTTCATTGTCATCTAATTGTCCATATAAATTTGATTTTATTGCTTGGAATGTCACCTTTTGCAAGGATATGCAACTTCTCATATTTGTACACTGAAACTACTACTTTCTTATTTGTTGCGTCTATTTTTTTTTGATTTGGGGTTTAAACATATCTATCCCTATCAAATTTGCAAATATCGATATACCCGTAGAAGAATTCATATTTTAGCATTTGCCCCTAATAATGTGAGCCCCACACTGATTATGTACCCCTAACCATTTATATTATTTTTGAATGTGAATGTAGAAAATCAATACATAGCAAATATAATTTGTACGATATGGCATATATATAGAGCATGAGAATGATCCACTTTACAAAACTTGCGACCTTCACACATATGATGTGCTCTTCCTGTTCTCGGTTTGACCCTGCTATTTTACCAGAGCCCTCTTGCGGTTTTAGTTGACAATTTGATTTACGGCTCTTTTAGCATGGTGCTGATCCATCATTTACTTATGATACAAGTAACGGTTGACAGTCCTTCTGACATTGTTATTGTTGCAATTATATAAAGAAAGTTTTTGAGGATGATGTTTTAAATATATTAGTGCTAACTGATCTTTGCTAGTATCACCTTTGGTTTGTGCTTATTCCCTTCCTAAATGGCTGGGCCTATTACAATCTTTTTGAGTGGAATGAACATTCAAAAACTTCATTGTTGCAGTGTTAGGTGTCTCAAACATAGCTGCTCACTATTCCTTTTCTTTTTCCCTTTCAGCAGACGTCATGATCGTTACTGAGCTCTTCGTTCTGGGGATCACTTGTCTGGAAATCAAAACCGGTGTATCTCCAATTCGTGCTTATCATGGTGGTTGAAATTTTTTAGCTCAGTGTGTTTAATCCCTGGGGTTGTCTTATTCATGAAGTAGTTAAAAGGATGATCTCAGTGTGTGATGGTACCTGAATTATATACAGGCTGAACCTCCTTTTGATGTAGATTATTCCGAGTATGATAGGTACTTGGTTGAACTGGAAAAGATACATTTTGATTGGATTGATGAGGGAAGGAACTTGTAATATCTTTGTTTTCGGTATTGCCTTTGGTTTGAAACAGGGAACATGGATTATTTTTGTTTTTGGTACTGCCTTTGGTTTGAAACAAGGAACTAAATTGAGGTTAATCTTATACAGGAAATATTTCGGCTATTTGAAGTATACAAATAGGGTTTTAGTCTCAGTTTTTTTCTTCCAATTTTTTTTATAATGTTATAAGTAATATTATGACATTGGATGAAGGACTGCTTAACCTTGTAGGTTTTTATGATTGTCTTGTGGTAGATGAAGTCAGATGGAGAAGGATTGTGATTGTAGGTTGTAAGGGATGATAATTCAATGGAATCGGTGCTGAACTTTGCAGGAACGAAGCAGCAGCTCAGTGAATGCAATAAGCTCCACTCTTCCTGCAATAGACACGAGTCGTATTATGTAATATTGTGTTATGCTTTAAAGACCCGGAACCGAACCGGACGCGTGATTAGAAATAGGACCCGGACCCGGACCCGAAAGCGAACGGGTAACATTTCTTGCGGGGAACCGGACCCGGACCCGGACCCGAATTTCATGGGTCTGAGTCTGGGTCCAGTATTTGGACCCGTCAATGACCGGGTCCGGGTCCGGGTATTGAGCTACCCGACCCGACCCGACCCGTTACCAGTGCTAGTTTTGAGAGACCATTCTCTCTTTTCATATGAAGGAGATTAAAAGACAGGCGAGGCCAGTTCAAATCTTGCTCTTTGTTGTTTTTATTTGTTTCTGACCCAATTCAAATTTGAGTGTCAATTTGGTTTAGAGCATCTGTAGTCGTTGAATATAAAATATGGATAATATGGATAAAAGGAAATAAGAATTGCAGTTTTGCTGCACTCGTTTAAAGTTATATTTTAGCTATCTATATTAAAATAATAAGCGACGGCACATGAAGTGCCGTCTGAGAAAAAAAAAATTTAAAAATAATAAATTTTGTGGGACGGCACTTGAAGTGTCGTCGAAGCTCGAAAATAAAAAATAATTTATTTAAAAATAATAAAAAAAAAGACCGAAAAGCACGGACGGCACATGAAGTGCCGTCCAACACTCTTAAAAAAATTTTTTAGTCATTTTTCACTTTTTTGAAAATTACAAAAATATTTCGATAATTACAAAAAAATTAAAAAATTGCAAAAACTTTTCAGAAATTGCAAAAAAAAAATTAAAAAATTGCAATAACATTTCAGAAAATTGCAAAAAAAATTAAAAAATACAAAACCCTCCGGACGGCACTTCAAGTGCCGTCCGAGGATTTGGGAGTGGGCTGGGATTTTTTTAATTGAAAAAAAAAATTAAAAAATCAAAGGACGGCACAGGAAGTGCCGTCCGAGGGATTTGGGAGATTTTTTAATTGAAAAAAGTTATAAAAAATCAAGCGACAACACTTCTTGAAGTGTCGTCGCTCAAATATGGATAAAAGCTATATCCATTCTCAAATATAGCAATCGACTGTAGCAAATTATCGATAATATGGATATTTGGCAAACGAGTGCAGCAGTTTTTTTTAGCCAAATATCCATATTATCGATATATAGCAAACGACTACAGATGCTCTGAGCCCTGTCTGCTATCTTGTCTATTCTAAAACCTAATCTAATATCTCTAATATTATAGTGGGAGAGTTGGGATCGCATTTATAGACAAACAAATCCATGCATGACTATTATAAAGGTCTTAGATTCGAGGCCAGACTACATTAAAGTTTTTACTTTGTAAAATATTTATTTATTAAAACGTGCATCGCACGTGTAAATTACTAGTGAACAATAAGTCGAGAGTTTGAATACCCCTTGCACCGAAAAAAGTTCCCAATTAATAATATACTAGGAAAATGCAAGTATCTTTCTTGTGGTTAAATCTTAAAATTAGAGATTTTCCAAAAGACACTTTTATATCCAAACACATTACAAACAACAGGATGAATCCTTAAGAAATGATCAAAGAAATACTTATGAATCCTTAAGAAATGATCACAGAAATACTATAAGTATATTATGTATTGGTTCAGGTAAATTCATTATGTATAACAGATAAATAAGTCGAAATATTACATGCATGACCTTACTAAATAGTCTATAAAAAAAAAAGGTAGTACCCTTGTTATTTTTTTCTTGTATATGATATATTTTTAAATGGAATGAATGACATCTGAATATTAATGTATATGTATTTAAGTAAATACGGGTAAAATTCTTAGTGAATCCTTCTTCTTTTTTTAAATCCGAAAGAAAAATAATCGCTTTTCTCTTTCAAAACTGTCATAAGAAAAAATTATCAATTTAAATTAAAGAGTCATTCTCAACAATGAAAATAGTTAGTATTCCTTCAAAAAAAAAAACACCCAATAGAATGAATTACACACATGAACCAGGATAAAATGGAAATAAATGAGCCTCTTAGATCACCAAAATTGGGCGAAAGGAATGTTTTTTTTTCACATCTCAAGGTTGTTTTATCCAAGCTCGTTTCAAGCAACAACTGCTTTACACTTTCTAAATATTATCTATTTACTACTATTTATTGTACTATATAATGGGAGAATTTGTCATAAACAAACATTTTTAAAATATTTTTCAAACAACAAATATCGTTTTGTCATCAAACAAACCCTCACACGTACAACTCTAAATCTATTTATCAATACATGCATTGCACGTACAAATCACAGTTTTTTTCTTCTTCTTCATTTTTTAAAATTACGTGTACTGCCCATTCAGCTTCAATTTTTTTGAAAAAATTAAGGCATTCATTGCATGTGCTAATTACCAAACAAACCCGTGTTTCGCATGTACAACTCCAGAATTATTTATTAACACGTGCATCACACGTACAAATCAAAGTTTTTTTTCCTTCTTAATTTTTAAATAAAATACTTATATCGGCCGTCCAGCTCCAATTTTATTAAAAATTAAGACATCCATAGTATGTGTTAATTACTACCGACTTACGTGTATCACACGTTCAACTCTAACTCTTGATCAAAACGTGTATCGCACATGAAAAATACTAGTAACTATTATAATGGGAGAGTTGGGGTTTGTAACCAAACAAACCCGTGCAATACATGTTAAAACTAAATCTAACAAATATACACGTGCACTGCACGTGGATTCCAAATCAAAATATTCAAACGTCTCTGTGTCTATTCCTCTCCCTCACGCCTCCTCATCTATTCCTTACCTGACCGTTCATTTTCTTCTCTCTTGCACCGCCGACTCTCTTTCTCTCTCAGCCACTCTGTCGCTCCTGCTGCGCCTCCCCATGCATCGCCACTCCACAGCCCCCCAGTACCCCATGGCCTTACGCCGCATCACCGCGCCACCCCCACCGCTCGACGCCTCCCCACCATTTCCTATACTCGCCCCCAGGGCCAGCCCTGACTTCCCGGGGGCTCGAGGCAAACTCCCAAAATGGGTCTCCCCTTACATTTAAAAAACAAACGTGTATACAAAAATTTGCACATTGTTCAAAGCAAAATATGCAAAATATATATCATCGAATAACTGAGAAGAAAAAATCAAAGAGGGTTTGTTTTAAATGTAGGTTTCCGGTTGAGGGTTGAAGGTAAGGGTTTTGAGATTGAATTTGAATGTGAGTTTCGGGTTTGAATTTCTATTGATTTAAATGTGTATTTGTTTTTAAATCACCCAAATTTAAAGCCTCAAATTCAATCAAGTCCAAACTCAAATAATTTAAACTAAATTCTAAAGGTCCAAATATTTATTTTTGGGACCCCTAATAACAAAAAAAAATTACGCGCAAAATGCATGACTATATTTACAAGGGAGTACAAATTTGGGGCCCTAAAATTACAAATTATTCTGGAGTCCGAGGCGGCCGCCTCACTGACCTCAAGGGTGGGGCTGGCCCTACTCGCCACTATTGCTGCCGCTGTTTTCACCCTCACCGTCTTTATTGATTAGCAAGGAAATAACAAAGTTGCAAATTGCTGGAAGTGAAAAACTTGGAATATCATGAGTATCCCAACAACAATAGAGTTGTGAAGTAATGAGATGATGTGCAGCAGTGTTCGAGGTGCACCCTATATGTGAAGCACATGCAAGGCTTGAAATGAACGGAGAAGTTGTCTGCCTTCGTTAATTAATGACATGAGCTACGCCAGGGTTGGGGGAGGTTGTTTGCATGGTCAGAAAGTCTCACATTACATCATAAAGTATTTTTGACGAGAGATGCAAGTGTTTTTAAGTGCATCCCCATCTTGACATCCCCAGTTTTAAGGATTCGACAATACCGTGCTCCTCCGCCATGTGAACATCCACGTACTCAGGGGCCGGCTCTGAGTTTCTGGGGCATGAGGTAAAATGCCCAAATAATTATTTTTGGTCCCCTAATAACAATATAAGTTTTTTACGCGCAAAATTCGTGTCTATATTTATAAGGAAAATACAAATTTGAAGGCCCCTAAAATTGTAAAAAAATCGGGGATCTAAGGCGGCCGCCTCACCAACCTCAAGGTGGGGGCCGGCCCTGCATGTATTAATCGGTCCTGCTGCAACACCACTGATCTGCCCCTTCAACTACAATCAGCTGAAAAATCTTTTGGCCACTTTCTGTTAGGATTTTGAATGGGTTGAGATGTTAGGGTTTGAGAAGATGAGGAAGAGAAGAGAAGAGAGGAGAGGCAGCCAGTTATTGAGAGAGAGAATGGCAAAATGTTGATTGTATTCATTTGATTCTAATTGTTACATATATGAAGATACTAAGCCCAATCAGCCTTAAGAGCAATTTGGGTCATATCATAACAATCTCCACCTTGAACCAAATTGCATCTAAAACAAACTAAAACACAAAGCAAATGCATAAAGCAAACATAACCTAAACAAAGGTAAACATAAAAATATACTAGCAACATGCTAGAAACAAAAAATAGCTCAAACTAGCTAGAAACAAACCGACATCAAACTTGAACAAAGTTTAAACTTTGCAATTGGAAGAGGCTTTGTGAGCATATCGACCGGATTCGATTCGGTACCAATCTTCTTCACGGCAATCTTGCCTTCCGAGATCACATCTCGAACAAAATGGTATCGAATGTCAATGTGCTTCGTCTTCTCATGGTACATGCGGTCCTGGGTCAAATAAATCGCGCTTTGGTTGTCACAAAACACCGTAATAGGACCCTCGAGTGAAGACATCTCACCAACAAACGCCTTGAGCCAAATAGCCTCCTTAATAGCCTCAGTAATTGCCATATATTCAGCCTCAGTACTTGAGAGTGCAACGGTGGCTTAAAGTGTAGACTTCCAACTAATTGCACAATCTCCAAGGGTAAAAACATAACCCGTCAAAGAACGCCTCTTGTCCAAATCACCCGCAAAATCCGCATCCACATAACCCGTTAGTTTCTTGCCATTACCATACTCCAAATGAGCATCAATGGTACCTCTCAAATAGCGGAAGATCCACTTCACCGCTTCTCAATGCCCTTTTCCAGGACAAGAAAGATATCTACTTACCACACTAACGGCTTGAGCAATGTCGGGTCGAGTACACACCATCAAGTACATAAGACTCCCGACCGCACTTGAATATGGAACCTTTTCCATATATTTCTTCTCATCATCGGATTTTGGGCTTAAAATGGCCGAAAGCTTAAAATGCACCGCAAGAGGTGTTGAAACAACTTTCGCTTTCTCCATGCCAAAACGGCGTAGCACTTTCTCGGCAAAACTCTTTTGTGAAAGAAACAACTTTCTTTTGGACCTATCCCTTGTGATCTCCATCCCGAGAATCCTTTTGGCGGCCCCCAAATCTTTCATCTCAAATGCCGAACTTAGTTGCTCTTTTAACCTCCTAACTTCTTTCAAGTTTGAGGATGCAATCAACATGTCATCCACATAGAGTAACAAGTAAATGAAATCCCCACCATCCAACTTTTTGAAATAAACACAACTATCATAATTGGAACGATGGAAATTAATACTCATCATGAATGAGTCAAACTTCTTATACCATTGCCGCGGTGATTGCTTAAGGCCATAAAGGGACTTCTTCAAAAGACACACACGGTCCTTCTTTTCCGCAACCTCAAAACCCTCCGGTTGGCTCATGTAAATTTGTTCCTCCAAATCACCATGCAAGAAGGCAGTTTTCACATCCATTTGCTCCAATTCCAAATCCTTCATTGCCACCAAAGAGAGCAAAACTCGAATGGAGGTGTGCTTAACTACAGGAGAGAACACATCATTGAAGTCCACACCTTGGACTTGACTATACCCTTTAGCTACTAGCCTTGCCTTGTATCAAAAATCCGCAGGATTTGATCCATCAATCTTCCTGTTAAACACCCACTTGCAACCCACAATTCTCTTACCACTCAGAGGCTTCACAAGAGACCAAGTCTCATTTTGTTGCAAAGATTGTAACTCTTCATTCATAGCGGCAACCTAATTGGCTGCATCTTTAGAAGAAATGGCTTCCTTATAGAAAGATGACTCATAATACTCCATATCCTCTGCAATTGCCAAACAATAAGCAAAGTCGGAGTATCCATACTTTGTAGGTGGTCTTGTTTCTCTTCTAGCTCGGTCCCTTGCCAATGCATATGGTTTCTTGGGCTTCCTCCAAATTGACATCATCATGTGAGATCAAATCATCACCTTCTTGGACCAGCACCTCAAACTCCACCTTCTTCTCAACCATCTCATTCTCCTTAATAGTTGGCTCAGGTGCAACATCATTTTTCTTCAACATGGCCGACTCATTGAAAATGACATCTCTTGAAATAAGGAACTTGGATGAATCGGGACACCACAACTTATATCCCTTCACATTTGTGGAATACCCAACAAAAATACACTTCTTCAATCTAGGCTCCAACTTTCCTTCATTCACATGAGCATAAGCGGGACAACCAAACACCCTCAAATTCGAATAATCGGCCATCTTACCCGACCACACTTCTTCGGGTGTCTTCAACTCAATTGAAGTGGTAGGAGATCGATTTACCAAATAGAAAGATGTGTTAATGGCTTCCGCCCAAAACTCCTTACCCAAACCCGCATTTGAAAGCATACTTCTAGACCGTTCAAGTAGTATCCTATTCATCCTTTCTGCAACACCATTTTGTTGTGGAGTGTTGACCACCGTCTTGTGCCGAACAATCCCTTCAGCCTTGCAAAAATTATCAAACTCACGGTTGCAAAACTCCAAACCGTTATCGGTTCTCAACCTCTTAACTTTCCTTCCCATTTGGTTCTCCAAAAGTGACTTCCATTCTTTGAAGGTGCGAAACACATTACTTTTCTCTTTTAAGAAATAAACTCAAACCTTCCTTGAGAAATCATCCATAAAAGTAAGCATGTGACGAGAACCATTACCTTTAGAAGGTTCACGAGAAGGTCCCCAAAGATCCAAATGGATGTAGTCCAGTGTTCCCTTGGTCGAATGAATGACCGTGGAGAAGCTCAACCTCTTATGCTTGCCAAATACACAATGCTCACAAAACTCCAAGTTGCCCGTGCATTGGCCACACAATAAGCTTCTCTTGCTCAAAATGGTCATTCCTCGCTCGTTCATATGCCCCAATCTCATATGCCAGAGCCTAGTAGTATCCTCATTCGACATAGTACCCGAACGTGCAATGGCGGCCGAGCCCGTGACCGTGGAACCTTGTAAGAAATAAAGAGTTTTAATTCTCTTCGCCTTCATGATTATGAGAGCCCCTTTAGAGACTCTAAGAACTCCACCTTCACTTTGGAACTTACACCCCTTTTCTTCAAGAGACCCCAAAGAAATCAAATTCTTAGACAAATCGGGTATATGCCTCACACCCGTCAACCTTCGGACCTTTCCATCATGGAACTTAATTGTCACCGAACCAATTCCGGTAACCTTACACATATTGTTGTTTCCCATGAGAACCTTACCATCCGTAGGCTCATAAGTCTCAAACCAATCTCTATTCGGAGTCATGTATTGCGAAGCACCCGTATCCATCACCCAACAATGTATATCATCAACATTAGTATCTATCACACAAAGAGTATCAACCGTGTCACATTCGGCCACATTGGCCTCCTCCAAAGAACAACCTTTACTATCCATCTTTTGTTTATTTTTGAGCTTGAAACAATCGGCCTTAATGTGTCCCTTCTTCTTACAATAGTTGCACGTCAAATTCTTGTGCCTAGACTTCGAACGGGTCCTTATATCTTTCGAGTTTCGGTCCCATGACCTACCTCGACCAACAACCAAACCAACACCTTGGCTCCTTTTGTCATTATTGGTCATTTCACTATCAATGTGCAACTTGGCTTGCAAATTGCTCTTAACATTCTCTAGAGAAATTTTATCTCTACTATAAATCAATATGTCTCTAAAAGCCTTGTATGATGCGGGCAATGAGCATAATAACAAAAGGGCTTGGTCCTCATCCTCCACCTTAACATCAATTTTACTTAAGTCATTCAAAATAGATGCAAACTCCATAATATGATTGGAAATTGATGTACCTTCATCCATGCGAAGAGTGTAAAGGCGCAATTTCAACCGCAGTCGATTGGTGAGGGACTTCTTCATGTAAATGTTCTCCAACTTCTCCCACAAAGCCTTAGCGGTCTTCTCCGATAGGACTTCTTGCGATGTCGAATCGCTCAAACACAATTGGATAATAGAGAGCGCTTTATCATCTATCTCTCTCCATTTCTTATCCGCCACCGCTTCAATCAATTTTTCTCGACCAAAAATGGCATCTTTAACGCCTTGGCTCGACAAAATCGATGCCATACGCACTTGCCATAATGCAAAACTTGTCTTCCCATCATACTTCTCAATATCATATTTCTTCGACATATCCATTCAAATTTCTTGAACCCAATTCAACAAAACACCAAATTTTTCCCCCAAAAAAATTAAATTACTCAAACCACCCAAAAACAAACCTTCTTCTTGATATCCTTCTCCTCCGGTGCTCCCGACGACGAAGACCAAGAAACCCGACGAAGAGAAACCCGACAATCAGATCAGCAGAGGAAGATATCAGTAGCGGATGGTGATCAGATCAGATCAGATCAGCAGCGGATGGTGGTTGGAAGTTGGTTCGGTGGAATTGGAAAAGGGTTTTGGTGGTGGCGGAAGGGATCAGGAGAAGGGATCGGGATGTGGAGGTTTTGGTGTTGGCTCTGATACCAATTTGTTAGGATTTTGAATGGGTTGAGATGTTAGGGTTTGAGAAGATGAGGAAGAGAAGAGAAGAGAGGAGAGGTAGCCGGTTATTGAGAGAGAGAATGGCAAAATGTTGATTTTATTCATTTGATTCTAATTGTTACATATATGAAGATACTAAGCCCAATGGGCCTTAAGAGCAATTTCGGTCATATCATAACACTTTCCAATTGTGATTTTTTTTTTTTGGGTTGGGGGTTTTTTTTTGGGGGGGGGGGGGGGGGGGGGGACCTGAGGCGGCAACCTCAGGTCCCCGATTTTTATGCAATTTTAGGCACTCCTAAATTTATATTTTTCTTGTAAATATAGGCACGTATTTTTGCGCGTAAAAAAATTATATTGTAATTAGGAGCCCCAGAAAATAATTATTTGGCCTTTTCGCCTTGGGCCCCGGGAACTCGGAGCCGGCCCTACTCCTCAGTTAAGATCGAACTTCCTGAACTTCAATTCTGCTGCTTGTTTCTTGTTGGCTGTAGTTCAATTGAACCATTGGATAATTGTATATACTATTAGAGAGGAGGTAAAATAAGAATTTTTATTTTATTTTATTTGAGTAATGCTACACCTACTATCAATTTCACTATATTTTTCTTCACTACCTTAAGTGACACACTTTAATAGATAGGGAAAGAAAGAGTACCTAGGGGAACTCTCCAATTAAAGTGTGTCACCTAAGATCACCTAGGATCGTGAAGAGAAATGGAGTGAAATTGGTAGTGGATGAAGTATTACTCATTTTATTTTGGTTCAAGGTTCCATAATTTACTTTCGGTCCATTGTGAATGATGAAACATTTTGAATTGTCATTCAATTTTGCTTATAAATAATCACTTTTACATCTCACTACTTCAAGAATCATCTTCAAATGATGTGGAGATGTTCTCATATCATCCCAGAAGTTCGGTTTGTGAACTCAAGCTCCAAAGCTTATTAACATCAGTGTTAAACAAGTGTTAGTGTAGCTGATAGCCTTTTTCGCTGGTGAGTAAGAGATCAGGAGTTCGAATTTCGTTTACACGCAAAAATCGTCAATAAAATATATATTCGAAGTAAAATGTGGATGTATGACTTTATTCCAAAGAGAAAAAACATCAGTGTTAAGAGGCAGCTAAGGGATTATTTGGTTTGTTGGAATTGGTTATCTTCTCTATCCGATTTGTTCTGTGAATTGCTATACGATGAGCATTTGTTCTGTGAATTGCTATAAGATAAAATCGTGATTTTGTTTCAATATTTGTTGATTTTTTTTTTATTTTTGAATTTGATTTTTTTTATATATATAGAATTCTAAGTTCGATCGAGTACCCAAGCTTTGATTATACAATCCTATGAATATCTACTCAATTGTGAATTCGAATTGCCTTATATTTCTTGTTCTAAACTCGTAATAGATTTGAAAAAGTGATTCATCTGAATCTGTCTTCCAACTAGCCATTCAATTATAGTAAAGAAATTAACAAAACCAAAAACTTTTAATAAAAAGACTAAAGAGAGCCTCTTATAAGAGCATCCACGGTCGTTTGCTATTCTCATTGCTAAGGATAGCATTTAGAAATAGCAATAGGAATAGCACGCTGCAGTCGTCCAAATTTTAAAATTAAAAACGACGGGTGAACATCATCCGTCTTTGTAATTTTTTTTTTTTTTAATAGTTATTCGGTGATTTCAAACAAACAAAAAAATTCAAAAAATCAAAAAAAAGTCAAAACCATACCAAACGGATGAAGATCATCCGTTTGGTTAGTTTTGACTTTTTTAAAAAAAAATTTTTGGGTTTAAAATTATAAAAAAATCAAAAAAATCAAAAAAAAAAAAAATCAAAAAAAGTCAAAAACTGACGATTTTTAACTTTTTTTTATTTTTTTATTTTTGTTTAAAATAAAAAAATAAGCAAAAAAAATCAAAAAAAGTAAAATAAAACACCAAACAGATGAACATCGTCCGTTTGGGTTTTTTTTAGTGATTATTTTTTTAAAAAACATTGTTTTCGACGACAGACGGAGTATCTTCACCCGTCTATCGATTTTTTTTATTTTTTTATTTTCCTAGACGGATGATCTTCAACCGTCCCAACCCTTAAACGGATTAACATCCTCCGTCCCCTATATTTAGCAATCGTCTAAACCGGCTTCTAACTTTAGCAGCGTACTGTAGATTCCTATTCTAAATTTTGAGTTTTTAGCGAACGACTACATGTCTGTTTCCTAAAGCTATTTCTAATATTTGAGTATTTAGAAAACGACTATGGATACGCTAAGAGACGATTTTATCCAATAGAGCGCTTATAACTACATTGTGGAACTTCTTATGGATGATCGAACCATTTACTTTGTTCTTTATATCATAATATACTAGTATATCCTCTGTGCAAAATTGAACAGACCAAAATAATCATGGGAGATTGTTAAAAATGAATAAGAAGTTAAAGAACTTAATAAAAGTTAATTAAAAATATACAAATCAACTATAAATATAAGTAGGTAGAGGAAAATACATTTATGTGACTCATACATCGAGACTTCATATTTATAGGAGACGATTTTATCCAGTAGAGCACTTATTACTATATTGTGAATCTTCTTGTGGATGATAGACACGTTTACTTTGTTCTTTATATCATAATATTCTAGTATATCCCCTGTGCCAAATTGTACAGACCAAAATAATTATGGGAGATTGTTAAAAATGAATGAGAAGTTGAAGAACTTAACAAAAGTTAATTAAAAATGTATAAATCAACTATAAATCTAAGCAGGTAGAGGAAGATACATTCATGTGACTCATACATCATCTATTCAGAGACTTTGTATTGAATAGAGATATCAACGTACACCTCATTTTGATTTATATAGCTTGAAATAAAAGGGTAATGCTTGGGAGGAAAAAATTCATTCTAAAGATCATAAAGTTCGCACTTCTGACGACATTTACAATGACTTTACATACAATTCATTTTCAGGCTCGCACAAACCAACAAACAAACCAAAATCAAACACATTTCACACAATCACTCATTATCCACCTTCGCAAAAAGCAGTACTCTTTTTATCAATTGAATTTTTTTCTCTAGCTCACAATGCATGATTCGTAAGATCTCAAGGGAGACTATGCAAAGAAATATAAGTTGTAATGCCCCGTACTCAACTCATACGCACACAAATAAATCATAATCCACTGCCCACCATAGGCTGGCCTTACAAAAGATGTCCAGACTATTAGGTAACCTTTTATCATTGGCCAATTCTATTTATACATTCTCTCTCTCCCTCCCCTCCGATGTGATACTTATTGAAATCAGATTTTGGGAAAATAAATATTTCTTTTATTCTTCTTGTTTTATTCTTTACAGTATACATCTATATATAAGGATTACAGTCTTGGAGGAGAAGAAAAGAGATTGAGAGAAGATTGAGGGGTGAGAGATTTGGAAAATCTGTTTCCTATAGATTAGGAAACAGAATATACATATTACTACTTACTAAATTTCAACACTCCCCCTCAAGTTGGTGCATAGATATTGAACACGCCAAACTTGTCAACAAATTTCAAGAAGAGCCGACTCGAAACTGCCTTGGTCAGGATATCAGCGAGCTGATCTTCTGACTTCTCTTTAGATGTCTCAATGACTTTTTCATCCAATTTCTTCTTGATGAAGTATCTATCCACCTCTACATGTTTCGTCCTATCATGTTGAACTGGATTGGTGGCAATATCATATGCTGCTTGACTATCGCAATACACCTTTATAGGTTCATTCCGACCACAACTTAAGTCTTGCAACAAGAGTTTCAGCCATAAAGCTTCTGCTATACATAGAGCTACTCAGCGATACTCAACCTCTGCACTAAAGCGTGCAATAACATTCTGCTTCTTGCTTCTCCATGTAACTATATTCCTTCCAACAAAGGTGAAGTATCCTGAAGTGGAGTGCCTATCAATTATAGATCCTGCCCAATCAGCATCAGTATATGTCTTAACCTTCAAGTGACCATGTTTTGCAAATAGAACCCTTTTTCCTGGAGCAGACTTAATATATCTCAGAATTCTCATCACTGTATCCATGTGATGTTCCTGTGGTGCATGCATAAACTAACTTACCACACTTAAAGCATATGATAAATCTGGTCGTGTATGCGCAAGATACATAAGTCGTCCAACCAATCTCAGATATCTTTCCTTATCACAAGGCACATGATCAAGTTCGTTGCAAAGTTTCAATCCTTCTTCTAATGGTGTACCAATCGGCTGACAAGCAGACATTCCAGTTTCCTTCAATAAATCGAGAGCATACTATCTTTGAGACAGAAATATACCATTTCTCGAGCGAGAAACTTCAATACCAAGACAATATCTCAAAGGGCCAAGATCCTTCATTTCGAACTCTTGTGACAAGTAGTTCTTCAATGCCATTCTCTCTTCAGGATCATTCCCAGTTACTATCATATCATCCACATATATAATGAGAACAGTAATCTTACCTTCTTTCCTTTTCAGGAATAAGGTATGATCTAAATTACTCTGACAATATCTAAATGTCCTCATTGATTTTGTAAACCTCCCAAACCAAGCTCTTGGCAACTGTTTGAGACCATATAACACCTTCCTCAATTGACACACTTTATTACTGTGTTGGACTGGTCTGTTTGACCCTGGTGGAAGATCCATATAAACCACCTCTGTCAATTCTCCATGCAAAAATGCATTCTTCACATCAAATTGCTCCAACGGCCAGTCAAGATTTGTAGCAACTGACAGTAGGACTCGAACAGTATTGAATTTTACCACGGGTGCAAATGTATCTTCATAATCAATTCCATATGTTTGAATGTATCCTTTGGCAACCAGTCTTGCTTTGTATCGCTCTATTAAACCATCGGACTTATACTTCACCGTATAAATATATCTGTATCCTACTGGCTTCTTCTCTGCTGGTAGCTCAACTATCTCCCAAGTCTCATTCTTTTTCAAGGACTTCATCTCCTCATCCATAGCTGCTTTCCACCTTGGATCAGTAAGGGCTTTCTGCACACTGTTAGGAATAGATACAGTAGATAATTGATTTACAAATAACTTATTTGATTCCGACAAGCGGTGAGTGGATACATAATTACTTATGCGATATTTGACGTTACTAGTGGGATCAGGTTCATAAGTGGGTTTTGGAATACCTCTATTAGTACGGTGCGGGAGTTCTCTTCTAGGAGCCTCGAACAACGATGACGATTGATTTTGGGGTTTTGACGGTTCACTCTTACTGAGATTTGGTACTTGTTGCAATTCTTCAAGCGGGTCTTCGTCAATAGGGGCTTCTTCCCTTGGTTGCACTTCTTCGTGAGGGTCTTCCTCCCTTGCTAGGTCTTCATTCAAGTGTTCACCATTATTTGTATCCAATTGTTCGTTCTGGATGGTAATTACTTCATCATACCCAAGAGTCTGAACTTCACTAACCCCTTCATCATACCCAAGAGTCTAAACTTCACTAACCCCTTCATCATACCCAAAAGTCTGAACTTCACTTCGGTACTCCCCCTGAAGTTCAGCCGTAGAAAAATACATCTCATCTTCATGAAACACAACATCCATAGTCACAAACATTCGTTAAATTGGTGGGTGATAGCACTGATACTCTTTCTTATCCTGTGCATATCCCACGAAAACATAGCGGACAGCTCGAGGAGTTAACTTATTGCGTTCCTGTTGATGAAGATGAACAAATGCAACACACCCAAACACACGAGGTGGCAAGTTGATGGCTTTTGGTGCATTCACAGCATCAGTTAATGCTTGAAATGGTGTGAGGAAGTTTAGGATACTAGAAGAAACTCGGTTGATTAGGTATGCAGCAGAAGCAAGGGCTTCCCCCCAATAGATGAGTGGCATACTTCCATGGATGAGAGAAGCACGGACCACTTCGAACAAGTATCTATTTTTTCTTTCTGAAACCCCATTATGTTGAGGTGTATATAAGCATGTAGTCTGGTGAACAATTCCGTGTTCCTCCAAATATTCTCGCAGATTTGAACTCAAGTACTCTCCGCCATTATCACTCCTAAGAACTTGAATCTGTGATTTATACTGAATCATAACATGCTTGTGAAATTTCTGTAACAAGTCACTAACTTCACTTTTCGACCTCATCAAACAAATTCAGGTCATACGGGTACAATCATCAATAAATGTCACAAACTATTTGGCTCTTCCAAATGTAGTGGTTTTGGATAGACCCCAAACATCAGAACGAATAATCATAAATGGAAGGGAGCTTCTACTTGGACTTGGAGGAAAAGTGACATAGTGACCTTTTGCGAGTTCACACACATCACACTAAAAGGCATAAATATCCAACTTCAAAAATAAACTTGGAAATAACTTCTTCAAATAACCAAAAGAAGCATGCCCTAGACGTCAATTCCATAGCCAAATATTTGATTTCTTCTTCTCATCTTCAGATCCTTCCACACTTAGAGCTTGAGTCAACTTACTCGAACATTCAGATTCTAAATCCAGATAATAGAGTTTCTCGTGTCTAACCCCATAACCAATCGTCTTGCGAGTCCGAATATCCTTAAACACACAATGTGAAGGCCAAAAGACTACAATACAATGTAAGGCAGTAGTTATTTGAGCAACAGATAATAGGTTAAAATTCAAGGATGGCACAACTAGGGTAGTATCTAAGGTTAGGTTGTTTGTGAGATATATGGTACCCTCGCCAGTAATAGTGTCAGGATCACCATTGGCGGTGGACACAGTTGATTTGGTGGATGGTTGAAAATTTTGAATTTGTCTAGAATCAAAAGTCATATGGTCGGTAGCACCCGAATCAATTATTCATGCATTATTCATAATAGATGCAGAAATATTAAATACCTTACCATCATTACCTGCAGCTGTAACTAATGTAGAGGCGAGTCCAATACTCTTCTCAGCTCCATCAGTTTGTCCCATGGTAGCGGTACAAGAAAACAACGGATCTGATCTTCAGCAACCAATAGCAAACGACACAACTTGGCCAAGAATAGCTCCAAGTCTTCAACAAACAGCAAAACAGCAACAATCCAACACCGGATCAATCCCTCCCCTTCTTCACAAAATAGCAAACACAAATCCTCTCTTCTCCCGAACAGTAAACAGCAACAAGAGAGAGAGAGCAGCAGCAACAAGGGACAGCAGCTACAGTACCCACAGCAAAAGAGAGGGCAAGGGGCTTGAACGGGATCTGGATCAATCAACAACAAATCTGGATTAGATCAAGCAGCGAATTGTGGTGGCGGATTAGATCAAGCAGCGACTTGTGGATTAGATGGAGTTGTCAATGGGGGAGTGGAGCCAGCGGTGACGGCGACAAGTCAAGTAGCGACTTGTGGTGGCGGTGGTGACGTGCAGCGACGATGGCAGCTAGCGGCAACGGCGGCGGCTAAGGTTTCTTCGGGATTGGGTTTCGAAGGAGTAGGAGAGGAGGTGGTTGAAGATGGGTTCGTTGATGAGTGGAAGATGGGTTTGTTGGGGTTTCAGTGGCGGAAGTTGGGGATCGAAGATGTTGGGGATCAGATCTGATGTTGGGGTTTCGGTTGCGGAAGTTGGGGATCAGAGATGTTGGGGTTTCGGTGATCAGATCTGGCAGAAGTTGACGTGGATGTTGGGGATTGGAGATCTGTGGTCCACGAGGTAGAGCGGCGAGGATGTTGATCAGAACGGGTGTTGGGGATCAGTGACGATGATCGGTGACGGGATCGGCGACGGGATCTGACGGGATCGGGGTTTGGTCGGGATCAGATCAAGATGGAGGTGTCAGATCTGATCACCTCCTCTTCTTCTTCTTCAGTTGGCCTAGATCAGGTTAGACTCTGATACTATATTGAAATCAGATTTTGGGGAAAATAAATATTTCTCTTATTCTTCTTATTTTATTCTTTACAGTATACATCGATATATAAGGATTACAATCTTGGAGGAGAAGAAAGGAGATTGAGAAAAGATTAAGGGGTGAGAGATTTGGGGAATCTGTTTCCTATAGATTAGGAAACAGAAAATACATATTACTACTTACTACATTTCAACAATACTAACCCACCCACACACCACGTCACCATCCATGCACAGCCCCTCCTTCTCTTTCTCTCATCTTTCATTTTCTTCATTAATGTCATAGCCCCATAGGTCTCTTCTGTAGGCTCCTTCATTTAATAAAATTATCCACAGCCCATAGAAATTTCTATAGATCACTCCAATAATCCATATATATATCTATTTAATATTTCTCTTTAATATTTCCTTATTTACTATATAGTCTACAAATACGGGGTGTTACATAAACACTTGCAATAAACAAATTACGCAAAAGAATTTACACTACTCATAATATAAACAAAATGCATATTAACTAATGTTCATAGTGGAACTCATATAACTATCATTTCAATTATTATTTAAAAAAAAGTAATCATACAACCAATATACAATTTTGTAAGTGTCCAAGAGCTCTCATATCAAAGCGGCAACCCCCATCAGCCCTAAACTCCTTGTCACTCGGCTGCAACAATGTCGGCAAAGTAAACCTCGCCCACTTCTCCCCACACACCAGATGCCTCTTCCTTATACTCCTCTCAAAACTATACAAAAAATTACTGAGGAAACTCTCTCAGCTCCCCCAACCCCCTCCCCACATCCTCTACCAAAAAATCCCAACTTTCTCTCCAAATTCCCCTCAATCCCATAGCAAAACATCGCTGGAAACCTCATCACCATTGATTTCGCATCTTTTGATGAAAAGCCCGAATGTTGGAGGAAATACAACCGTGGGATGAGCTTTTCTTTGACGGAGCAGGAGAGAAGGTAAGTGTGTCAAGAGATGGGGAAGATGTCGAGCATTTGGAGGAAGTAGAGGGTGGGAAGGAGGTGGATGACGACGTTGGAGAGGAGGCGGGGGTGGTGGAAGTCAAGGCCGACCTCCCCCAACCCCCACCCCACCTCCTCCACCACAAACCCCAACTTTCTCGCCAAATTCCCCTCATCCCATAGCAGAAACATCGCCGAAAACCTCCTTACCATTGGTTTTTGGCAATTATTTAAATATGAATAATAATACTACTTTTATTATTTATTTAACTAAACATAATGAAGGAAAATAGAACAAAACATTACATATTGAGATAAATAAAATAGGAATTAACTCAAAAGAAAGTATAATAGGAGATAAGAACACATATAGCATACCTAAAGTAATGAAAAAGTATGACTTCCCTCAATTCACAGTTCGAACTTGCAACCCAAAAGTCTGAATGCAGGAAGAACATTTTGTTAAATCCTATAAGCCAATAATAAGTACAATAATAGTAACAATGAAACTGTAATATCCTGAATTTATATATAATTAAATATAAACTTTTCATTTGATTTCACGTGTTTCGCACGTGCAAATTTATGTGTGTATTGGCCTTAAAATTATTTTAATGTCATGAAAAAATATTTCATTTCTCTTTTAAAAACCTCTTATTAATTATTATAGAGTTCTAGGCCTAATAACTTAATCATAGCCCACATAAATTAAATTAAATTAATTAATTAAAAGCCCATAGAATTAGCCCACCTAGTTAGCCCACTAATTAATTCATTTGTTAATTAAAACAACTTGTATGGTAGACTTGTCATGTAACAAATTAGTGTAACAAATTAATGAACAAACTTAAGTATAGGTGTGCATGTGGGGGCACGTGCATTGCACATGCACGTGCAAGTTGAAGCAAGGTAAGGCCGGTTAATACATGGAGAGTGGAGAGAGTGAGAGTTGGTTGCATGCTAATGGGTGGTTTTTCTAACTCCCAAATGTATCTTAGCCATTCCTCCAAACACACCTCAACCCTTCATTTATCCATGAATTGTGTATAAATAGCCCCCTTTTGTCATTCTTTATCTCTTGCACCTAGAATTTTTAAAGAGAAGAAGTTGTGTGAGGAAAAGATTGAGTGTGTGAGAAAGAGAAGAGATTGTGTGAGAAAAGATAGAGCGTGTTCTTGCATTTTGGAGACCGACATAGTACAAGGAGGAGGAGTCTCGGATTTTGCACACCTTGGAGGAGAAGGCCCGCGGCTAGGATCAAGGAGAAGGGAAGACAGTCGTGCTTTCAAGGAGTTTTCTTTAAAAATTCTCATTTGTTCTTCAAGAGGTGGACAATTTCTCTACTTCTAATCTAGATATCATGTCAGTAGGTTAAAATTATGAATATGCTAAAGAAAATAGTAAAAATTTGTCATGTGATTGCTTAAAGATGCTAGTAGGGAAAAAGAGGAAAATCATGATGGTTAATATACGAAAATTCGTAGAATGAATTTGAGATTAGTGAATTTATCATTGTGCTATATCAATATTTCATGCTAGAATATCTATTTTAATGAACCATGTTAATTTGATAATTTTGCTTAGTGAATGACTTAGTTGTTTTTTTTTGAAGGAATGAATGGCTTAGTTGTTGATTGAGATGAATGCATATTGATATGTGTTAATTGCTAAATGGCTTAGTTGTTATTTCAATTATGTAGTGACTAGTATTTTTCACGTGCGATGCACGTTTTGATAAAGAGTTGGAGTTAAACGTGCGATACACGTAAGTCAACAGCAATTAGCACGTGCGATGAATACCTTAATTTTTAAAAAATGGAGCTGAACGGATGATACACGTATTTTTCAAAAATTAAAAAGGAAAAACTTTAATGTGTACGTGCGAAGTACGTGTTGAAAATATATATTTGGAGTTACACGTGCGATGCACATGTTTGTTTGGTGACAAAAGTCGAGTTTCTTTTGTGATAAAAAAATATTAAAATTTGTTTATTTGTGATAAACTCTTCCATTAAATAGTAAGTAGATATATTATATTATAGAAAGATAGATGGATAGTAATTTAAACATCCCATTATAATATTAGAGATGATGTGATAAGAGAAGAAATAGTCTCACTAGTATATGTTTTTTTTTTTAGTATAAGGAATTTTATGAAGAAACTTTGATGAGAGAGAACTTTTTATTTGAAAAATTGATAGTATAATTTCTTTAATACAAGTTGGAAGGAAGATTTCATTACATTATGAAAAATAAGAATTTTGTGAATTTAAATATATGCACTATATTGTAATTTTGAAAGAGAACAGTCTGGAAAAGAATTAGATTTTGAATGGTATAAATTTAGTTGGATCGAAATTTTCAAAGAAATAGTTATAAACAGACTAGTAGAACTTGGGAATTTTAACTCAGAATTATAATAGAGAATGGATTTAGGTAGACTGGTTTACGATGTGGGTTTAGAGCGCTGTGAACAGTGTGTAGCTTCACGAGTTCAAGTCTTGAAGAGGCTCTATTTTTATTAAAATTGATTTTTACCAAATCACTGAAGAACCCCTACATAAGACTGTGAGTTCACCTTTAATTGCTAGCCGTCTTTGGGCTTTCTGGTCTTCGGGTGCACTCTGAGTTGGTCATTGTAGTAGAGGCGGGGGTCGTGGGTTCGAACCTGGCGCCTGGCTTTTAATAAATTTCGATTTTTTTGGGCATATTATTGAGTTTTAAGAGCCAAAAAATTGGGCAAAAAAATTTAATATTCTTCTAAAACTATTTAGACTTTATAAAAAACATTTCTACAATATTTTGACATATTTTGTGAGAATTAGAAGTGTTTTTATATTAATACAATGGGATGAAGAAATTGATAATTTTTCTTAAACTATGACTTTGGTAAAATTAAAGAAAGGAAAAATTTTGAATGTAAAGAATTTTATGTGGTGATCAAATATTGAGAATTTCGACATGAAAGATTGGAGTAAGTCAATAAATGAAATTTGGTGTTTTAATATATGTAAGTGTGCATGGAAAATAAAATAAAAAGATCGTGATGGATTATAGAATTTGTGAGTATAAACACTCAATTCTGGTGAACATAAAAAGAGATTAAAATTTAGAGTATATCTAAGTCCTTACACCGGCGTGAATGAATTCTTTGAAGATAAATATTGTGGAAAAAGACCAAGAATGGGCCGTTGTTATTAATTGATGTTTAAGACCGGTGTAGAGGTAATGCTAACTCTAGGGTGTTAATTTATTCATGATTCAAATATCTAAGGACAACACTATAGTGAAGATGTGATGAAAGTAAGAGAAAAACACAAGTATGAGAGCCTCGAATTCACGGTGTGAGAGTTTTCACATGCTGTCTACATGATGCGTCATGTCATGACGTGAATTCATCTCCAGAATTATCGGGATCGTGGCGACGCTTGTGGGGTGCTTGGTGACTACGTAGTTCCATCGTCTCATGACAGAGACGAATTGTCCACATGCTGTCTACATGATACGTCATGTCATGCCGTGGGATTCCCCTCTAGGCTATCTGGATATGGGCTCGTAACTCATAAAACATCTAGGAATTTACCATAGTTACCGTAGTAGTTAACTCATAACTAGAGATTCAACCCTACAAGATGAAGTACAGTTAAGGGCTTGTCCTCGGATCTATGTAGAATGAGATGCACAAGTTCGAACAAGTGTGCATTAGCGTCATGAAATATAAATAACTGCATTAAGGCTAAGTGCACTAGCACACACGACATCAATAGGATAGTCCCCCCTTAGCTCTGTTTGTGATCAAGTGTGTGCTTTCCAAGTAAGAGAAATTGATGTATTATATCTTAGCGTCAGTTGTATGCAACTGACGTGCCCATAGTTCTATGCGGGATAAAATAAATGAAGAAAGAATGCTGCTTAAAGAAATATTTCAACTGTTATTTTAATTATGTATCATGTTGTATTTTGCTTCCGCTACGTTGATGTAAACATTGTTGTATAAAAATTTTAAATTTCTTGTAAAATTGTACGAAGTGAAGTATAAAGATCCTGTAGAAATTCGAATTCAGACTTATTTGTAATTCGGGGTGTTACAGAAACTCTACAATTATTCGTATCCAAATTAATAGATAAAGTAGCATCCTTTGCCATATACATAGATCAAAAAAAAAATCCCGATAATTCTTAACTTCCTATAGTTGTTTAATGGTAATCATACGATGGATTCTTTATTTCTTCCTCGTGGTCATAAGATATTTCTTCAATCTAACATAAAAAAGGAACATAGCAAAGTAACTTTTTCGTGTACACATTTGTGGAACTGCTTCATGATGAAAAGAAAGCATAGGAGTTGCTCTAAAATTAAGGATTCTCTAGAACTTCCCTATAGCGGCTTATGTCTCTTCCTACATATACACAAAACAAAATTGATTCATAAATAAAGCACTATAATTTTACCAACCATTCAAACATAGTTATTATAAACTTAAATGCAATAAACCAGAAGCAACAGATATTTGTACCATCCTTACTTATAATATAACAATTCAAATAGAATTAGTTCGTAAAGCGTAATTTTTTAATCAAACTAAGAAACTTTCCATGATCATGACAATTACCTGTGTTCTAGCTTGGATCTCACTTATCTCAGCCTTCTTAGCGTGGAGTTTCACCCCCATCTTTATGAAATCCTGAACCATATAGATCAAAAAGATACATAGATTTAGCAAAAGGGAAACCAAAATAATATCTTCAAACATATAATTAACTTCATGAAATCTACCATCCACTTACTGAAAAACATAAAGGGAAACAAAAATAGAATCGCCAAAATAATCAACGAAACAATAGATTATAAGACCTAAATCAGAGAAGAAATCACCAAGAATACATCTTCACCCTCCACACCATACAACAACCAACTTTTATTCAAAAGATCAAGTAATTAAAGGTGGGCAAGTCATCCAGTGCTCATGCATTGAAGCTTGATAAACTCACCTTCATCCACAGAAGCACACTTGTCACGCCCCACTTCCCAAAAAGAACACGGAATACGGATACGCGACAAAAGCCTAGCGAATGATTTTCATCATCCATAAGCTGTTCAAGAATCTTTACAACATCTCACGAAATAATCAGAGTCGGAAGCAAAAGTATCAACCAATCATGCACATATGAACCAAAAATACCAACAAGAATACTTGAAACCAAATATGTTAATCTCAAATAGTCATGATCTGAATAAGTCAACAAAATCCTAGGTCATATTGCCCAAATACAAGAATAAATCTAAGTACCAAAATACAATATTGTTCAAGCAAGCTACAAGAAATAATAATAATAAAATCCAGCACTAATACTTCATGTCACCGATACCATCTGGAACCTGTTCTCCAAAATCTGCAATTTAACAATTGCAGGAAAGAGGAAAAGAGAAAACAAGGTACAAGTCAATTGCAAGTTACGAGTCGGTTGTAATGCAGGATACAAGTATATGGGAAAAACTAACTAATAGCATGGAATAAGTATGATATCAAAATAAACAACTAGCATGGCAAGGTGATCAAGTGTAAATGGCATGAATCAAGTGTAAAGTAAACAAGTATCATGTAAACAAACATCAAGTGTCAAGTATCATGTAATCATGTATCAAGTCTCATGTATCATGTACTCAAGTATCAAGTAAGCATGTATCACGTTCAAGTATCATGTTCAAGTCCTGTAGTAATTACTATCTAGGTAGCACTTCATGCATCCCGCTTTTTACTACATGGTTGCTACAACAAAAAGTTTCGCTTTAGATTTTATAGTGGACCATAGAGGGCAGTATACTCAGGGACAAGTCAAGTAATCGAGCTCCAAGCTCCAAGTATCATGTATCATGTAATCACATGTCAAGTTCTGCAAGTGCCAAGTAACGTATCTTGCATGCAAGTGTCAAGTAATCATGTGTCAAGTATCATGTCTCAAATCATCACGTAGGATCAGTGGATTCCCTTTTGAGTACACGTTTCTGAATTATCCACTATTAGATCTTTCACTTAAAACCCCGGCTTGATTATTTATTGTTAATGTCAAACAAGCATGTATGGCATGATCATGTGACAAATTTAAGTTGCAAGATAAACATGTACAAGTGCAAGATAATACATGAAAGGATAAAAGAACCAAATCTCAAGTTCAGGACAGCAAGACCGCATTGCAGTAAAACAGTGATTCTCATTGTTACAAACATGAAAATCTAAATCCGTTGAAACTTCTAGAAAATAGACTCCCAACCAAATCCAGCGAATATAAATAAGTCATATACTAATTTACAAAAACATAACTCAAAACTGATTTGAATCTGGAAAATAGGTTCAGTCAGAAATCAGGAAATCGAATTCAAGAGCAGAAAAACAGCATAAAAACTCTGTAAATAAATCCATGAAAAATATGGGGTATTCCTATATATGTCCAGTATTAGAATATAAAGTTTCATAATTTTCCAGTAAAATGAGTTTAGCCAAAAAAAATCAGAAAAACTCAAGAAATGTTAGTTTGGCAAATCTGGAATTCCCAACACTACTGTACGAAAACTGTAATATCTCGCAAACCGTGAAGCGAAATCCAAATCCGCCAATGGGAGATGAAATAGAAAAAATAATCTAACCTTTATATTTCATAAATATTTTTCATACAGAAAAAGGAATCAGGGTGGAAATACAAATCTTTACAGAACAGCGAGCAAAATCCAGCAAGTATAGTATTTATAAACAAGCATGAAATAGTATATAAAACTCATCAATAAAATTTACAAAAATTCTGGATAATCCCTAAATAGGTATAGAAAAACTGACCAAAACTTCAGATCAAAATAACATGGTTAGCACTAGTATAAAAATAATTTAGTTGTCAAAATCATTAAGAAACGAAACCTGGAAATGAAATACACCTCTGTAGTAAAACGACCATATCTCACACATACGAATACGAAATCGATCAAGGTCAGTGGGGTTGGAAACAAGACAAATTCCTCTAAACCTCATATTTTATACTGAAATTAAGATTCTGACCTTAGTATGGTCTAAATTACTGATCAAGACAGATTACCGGCACAATACAAAATTTACTTTAGGAACAAAACCAACATGAATCACACGAAACTTGATTGAAACATAAATAAACATGAATTCGAGTCTACTAAGTGTCCAAACAATATGAAATAGGGTATACGACATGTCCACAACAAGTATATCACATGGATCTCACAAGCACACGAGTTCTCATAATTGTTTCACATATACATCACATCAAGAAACGGACAAAACCTAAGTTAATTCATGTCAAATTTGTGTCGTGAGGCAACTATGGTCAAAAGCACTAAAGAGAAAATACTCATCAATCATACATCACACACGAGTTGTCTCTAGAACCCAACTACACTACAAGCGGTATTTATGACTTGTATCATACAAAGGAATTTGAGTACAAGTTACTTGCCTTAACCGATGACGAAAATGACTCCAAACAAGAATAACAGAAACGGATTCTCGGCCAACGAGCTCAACGAACCACGAAATCAACGAAGAACAAAACCCATGGGTCAAAACGAGCAAACGAACTCAAGACCCAAGAACCAAGATAACACGTGAAATAGCCGTACACGTGCAAAACAACGAGAGAGCGAACAAAGGCGGGGATGACGGCGGTCAGTGGCTGCCGCTATCGCAGTTGCAGCCTGATAGGGTCGGCATTGGTATCGGCTTCGGCTGACCGCTGGCACAGCTATCGATGGCTGCGCGTGCGACGACAGAGCGGGACAGGAGAGGGACAGAGACAGGGAGAGCTTGGGACACGGTGCAATGGGATCGGGATGGAGGCTAGTGGGTTCGAAGGGGGGTGAGAGATGAGCGGAAGGAAACAGGGTAGGGCGGCTGCATGGGATGAATATATATATATATATATATATATATATATATATATATATATATATATATATATATATATATATATATATATAGGTGGAGAGATGAGTTAAGGTTCTTGTGAAGGGGGTACAGGGTATCGGGTGCGGGTAGCTAGGTCAGGTTCGGGTAGGGAATCAGGGTGTAGGAGTTGGGATCTAGGGTAGTTTAAGTATAGGATTAAAATAGTGGTTAGTGTGTAATGAGATAAGAGTTGTATATGGGTAAAAAAATAGGATTTATGAGTTTGATAGTGGTTTAAAAATCAACATGGCCTGGGGTAATTAACTGGGGTATTAGTATTAATTGGGTTGAAGTATCAAATGAGTCTTGGGGCTTAAGAGATCCAAAAATGATAGGGCAAACATGAATAATTTAAAAGAACAAGAGGGTGATAAAAATAAATTTAACAGTGAAAATAAAAAAATAATGGCACGAATAAAAAAGACGAATCAAAAGGAGACAACCAAATCAAGAATCCAAATAAAAGATGATGAAACAATAAAAATAAATATATTGAAACAAAAGATCCAATATACGGTTCAAAAAGAGGTACAACGGAATCAAATACAAGGAAAAAGAAAATACACTCAAAAATACACAAAAATAAAAAATAGGGGTTACAACACTGCATATAAATGCACAAAATATACACTTATCAACCAATATGGTCACACAGGCCGTAACCCAAATGACCAAAAATGAAGTTACACATAGTTTTCACATTGTTGGGCAGGAGGTATACTTAATAGTTTTGAAGCACATGAACGAAACTCTTCTAGAAGAAAAAATGGTCAAGCTATCATATAAATTAAGACTGACACTTTAGTGATGCAATTTAATTTTCCTCTGCAAATAAGGCAACATAAAAGTGTTGGTATACATATTCCACCAATCTCGAATAACTGAATGAGGGAAAAAAGAGGTAGCCCAATAATGACCACATGACTACCTCATTTTCCCCCATTCTTCACACAAATATTTCAAAGTAGCAACATATCAACATCCACAGCCTTAATTATCCATAAGCTTTATAGCATTAACATTCTTGAAGTTGACCACAGAACAATGATTGCATGTACAATATGAAACAAAAAAACAACTAAATAATTATAAGTATCATCACTTACTTAAGGAAAAAAAAACTCATTAAAATAACCTGGTCTATGAATGAGACGTAATAACTTAAAGCTTAAATGAATGAATTTGGAAGAAGGGAATTGGTGCATCAGTTGCACCTTTTCGCTAAATTGAAGAAGATATGGAGGAGAAAACACTAATTATCACAACTTTAGACTTCAACTAAAGAAAAAATCAAATGAAATTGAGTAAAAGAATAAAAAGATGGGAGAAGAGATTATTATACATACCGATTTCAATTTCGGTTTGGGTTTGGGCTTGTTGACGAACGGTGAACGATCGTGGATGGTTTTTGGGCGAGGGCCGAAGGTCGATGACGAGGATCGGCTAACGTGACGAACGGCGAACGGTCGCATTTTTTTTGGGCGAGGGCCGAGGGGCTACGGCGAGGATCGGCGAAGGGGAGGAACGACGGACGATCATTGCTATTTTTTAGGCGAGGGTTGAGGGGCGACGGTGAGGATGGGCGAACGGCGACGGCCTGGTGGACGGTTTGGATTGTGGGGGGACTTGGGAATGGCGATCTGCGGGGTTATAAAATGGAGAACAGAGAACAGCGAGGATGGGTTAGGGGGGTTTAAGGGGATTTGGGAGAGGGAGATTTTTTGTGTGTTTTGTTTTGTGTTTATTTTGTTTTGTTAAGTTAAAGGTACGTTCTGCACGTGATAAAATTAGGTTGAAATCCTACTTTTGCTCTCCTTTCTCCATTTTAAAATAGAGAAATGAGAGAGGGGGTAGACCTATTAGCTTAAGATATAGTATAATACACATATAAAATATCAAGTGATTCGGTGATCGTTTATCCACATGTTAAAAAATAAACTACAAATTAGTCACATGCGAAACATGAGAAAGAAGCATCCGAACTACTTTATGTTTTGTATACACTTGTTTAGTGACATTATAAATTTAATAAATAGTTTAGATCGTTCATATAAAATTCTACAATATGAGTACAACTGCTTTATACAATATAATGTAATTTTCAACAATTTTTTTGCCGTAGTGACCCACTTTTTGAAAATATTTGGCACTCTGACCACTTTCGAAAACAATTAGTTGGGGGAAGTGTGGCTTTGGCCTCTCTTTACCGTGTCCTGTGCAATTGTTCAATGTGGTCGATACAAATGATGGGGCCGATGGGGTTATTGCAAATATGGTGTTGGGAACGAATACACCTCGGTCAGCCCCGAGTAACTATTCTTTCAAATAATTGGAGTGTGCGTCATGAGAATCTACAGTTGACGGTTCCTTTAGGTGTGTATTGGACGGGTAAACTCACGTGGAGAGATAACCCACGTGGTGTGTTGACGTATTATAGGGATGAACTCGATCAGCTTAGGGAAGAGTACGTCAATTAGACACCATACACGGACGAAAGGCTACAACGTCTACCCCCAATATGCACAGCCAATAATCAACTTTGGTTGACACGAGCTCTACTTGTAAATTTTTTGGTCGTGGAGTTCTATTACGCCAACCGAGTTCTCCGCCAATTCAATGCACAACAGCCTATCCCAGAAAAGACAATGTATAACCGGAGACTTCACAATATTACCGATCAAGGTTGATTGCCAAATATGGATTAGGCCGATCACCACCACTCTCATGTAGCATGTTGGAATGAGAGGAAGTACGATTTGGTGGTACAAGGGATCGCACCGTACGACAGATCGTTGCAAACAGCTTTCATCGCGTGGTACCGTCGTATTACACGGTTGTATATTGCCCCAAGAATGGATATCCCTGTGGGTATCCAAATGCTGATACCTAGGCACCAAGTAGAACTACCACCGGCACATTCTACCTCGCAACCTTTGTACCAACCCAAAGCGTCCTCGTAACGACTAATGGTAAAATTTTGTTATTGTTAACAAATTTGAATTTAATTTTTTTTACAAATTTTACCTTTATTTGTTTAAAAAAGTTTGGTTTACTACTAATTTATTTCATTGGTATTGTAGATTGACAACACATGGGATATTGCGAGGAAATGTGCTCGTGTGTTAAAGAGCAACGCTTCGAAGGCTTGCAAGGAGTTAGCGAGAGAAATCCTCCATCCATGTCGTACCTCACTTGAAGAGGTTGGTGACTGTCCGCGGTTCACTGCTCTTTTACCCTCATCTGATCTTCCCACTCAACCATCCTGAGTAAGTGTTACCCGAGCTTAACCTTCACCACCACGAACAAGACAAGTTGAACCTCCTGCTGCACCACCACAAAGACAAGCTCAATTTTCACCTAGATCATCTACACATTCAGGAGATTTTCCTTCGCAATTGCCACGACAGAGTAAGAGTGTTCATTTTCCTCCTTCGGGAAGTCAATTAGCATCAGGAGTGATTGAAGAAGTACAAGTAGGGCATGAAGAAGATGTCGAGCCCAGTGTACCTGCAAAACAAGAAATTGTCGAACATAGGAGGAAAGTCCCAGCTCGGAAAATGAGGGAGCCGCAACACTATATGCCTAGTTAGTGTTGAATGTTTAAATTCGTAATTTTCTAAGCTTTGAATGGCCCAATCACATTAGATACATTTTGAATGTATAATTTTATTATAGTTTGATATGTTATGAAGTACTGGATATTTTGTATTTTTTTGTGCTTTTATCATTTGAAGCAAACTCGAAACAAATGATGCAATTTGAGTGATGTCTTAATTAATTATATATATATTATCTGGGGTTCGTAATTGCATATGTTGTTCATTGTAAAATTGAAGTCTGAAAATAATAAAAATCAATTTTTGTCTCATGCCCATGCATGTTTTAGTTGTAATTTATAAGTAACAGATGTCGTTATTGCAAATAATGGCATCTGTTACCTGTAACGTCATTTGCAACAACGACATCGGTCCAAAATATGTACAAGTTGGTTTGTATTATAATCTAACCTAATGCTGTTTTCCAGAACAATGGCACCAATGAAAATGATGTCGTTATTATGAAAAACGGCAAAGGTTGAGTCTTTTATTTCGAGAGAAATGAAGCTCTGCCAATACCATCTAACTTCACAGTCGTTTCTCTAAATAACTGCATCTCTTAAGAATGCCGTTATTCATTCAGAATAACAGCATATCTTAAGGATGTCGTTATTCGAAAAAACAAAACTAGTAGAGTCTTTTGGTTTGAGGAAAATGGATATCTGCCAAACCATCTAACTTCACAGTCGTTTCTCTGAATAACGACATCTCTTAAGGATGTCATTATTCGGAAAAGCAGCAGCAGTTGAGTCTTTTGGTTCGAGGAAAATGAATCTCTGCCAAACCATCTAACTTCACAGTTGTTTCTCTGAATAACGACATCTCTTAAGGATGTCGTTATTCTGAAAAACGGCATCTCTTAAGTAATCAGTTGTGCATGTTTTGTGCACATTTTGAAAAACGTCATCTCTTACTTATCATTTGTACCCAAAACATGCATGGCTATTCATCAAATGCACAACAATTCAAAACATGCACAGTCATTCCAAAAAAAAAATGGACATCACAAACATATATCTCATACTCAACTGATTACATTACCATATATTACATCAAATGTTCATAAAATTCAACATCTCTAATTCGTAATAACTATACATATAGATTTTACACATGTTAACAATTTGGGATACAACTTCAAATATCTTACAAAATAAAGCCAACATTGGGATACAACTTCAAATATCGGTAGATTGGGATGTGCTCACATTGGGTACATTCTTACATCTACGTCTATTGTGTCCACATAATCCGCATTTTGAACAAATTTTGCCGGTGCTCCCACTCTCTCAAGCATCCATATCATTGCGAATACGAGTACTCCTAGGTCAACCTTTCAACCGACGTAGACTCGCATTGGCTATGATTATCGATCCACTTTGTGTCGGCCAATAAGATTCATCTAGAATAGGATTAAAAATTGGTGCCCACGTTAGTGCTAATGAACTTGTAGAATAAAAGGCATCAATGTAAGGTTGATAATCAATTACACGGGAGGCACAAACAACCAATACATGAGAACATGGAATGTGATAGAGTTAGAATTTTCCACAAGTACAAGTACGCCCCCCGAGGTCAACTGTGTGCCAATGTCCACCATTTTGATGTCCATTATCCATTCTAATGCCGGTTTTAACCCCAAAAACACCAGACCGGTTATTAAACTTTATTACCTCATGCGAATTGGATTTCTCACAGCGTAAATCAATAATCTCCTGAACACGTGGTGCCCATAATTTTCCTTCACTGATAAGGGTCTGCGTTGCTTCACGACGGTCATTGAAGTACATGTTGAGACGGAAAAAAAAATCATTTCAACAATTGCGGTGACGGGCAAGCTACGCACACCTTTTAGAACCGAATTGAAAACTTCCGATAGATTTGTTGTCATTATACCATATTTACGACCTCCATCGGCAGAAAGTACCCACTTCTCAATCAGTTTCTCCTTCAACCAATTATCCCCATCAATATTAGCCGCTTCAAGTTGTGCCATCTTTTCCTCAAACTTCTTCAACTGATTTTGACACGCAATCACCTTCAGCTTGTTCATCATAAACTTGTAACCAATTTTTTTGTGGAAATTACTAGAAAAATGCTGCATACAATAACGATGATAAGCAAGTGGTTCCTTTCATGTTCCGAATTCATTTTTCGTTGCTGATAAAATGCCTACATGACGATCATAAAAGACATATAGACCTGCACGATCTGTGACAAAGCAACGAATACAGTTCATGAACCATGTCCACGTTTCTATGCTCTCACCATCAACTATTGCAAATGCAAATGGACATAACCAGCCGTTTGTATCTGGTGAAACAGCAATCAACAAACAACCTTTGTACAAATGAGTTCCGTCTACACTTATAACTGGTCTGCATGCCTTAAAACTCTCGATGGAAGGCCCGAATTCCCAAAAAATACCATTAAAAGTTTCTTCGGCTGGACCAGTCACAATCTTGGCCCATTGTACGGTCATCCCCGGATTTGATGCTTGAATTGCATTAAGAAGATAGGGTAATTTAGTGTATGCTTTTTCGAGGGAACCGTATAATCGCTCAATTGCTTTATGTTTTGCCTTCCAAACTTTCCAGTATGAAATTGTGTAATTGAACTGAAGCTTGACTATCTCAATTATGGCTCTTGGTGTTATTCCTAGTTGTGCCTTCACAACATTCAATATGACCGTCGATACAATTGTAGAATCAATTTTCCTGTAATCTTGATTTAATGTAGGATTCACATGTGTGCGAACCTTCAAGTTTCTTTACCATGAAATAAGTACGACCTAGAACAATTGCACGCAATAGCCAAGGACAATCCACTACATTTAGAAGTGCAGTATTTTCTGCAATCTCCTCGGCTGAATGGTTGATGGGTGTGAATTTACATCTGACATAGTATAAACCGGGGGTCGATTTTACCGTCACGAATTCTCGATGGTTCTTCACGGAGTACATCTTCACTTGATGTCGTATAGAATCTTTAGTTGAAAATCTTTGACCTATGTAGAGTTGATCTGTAACCTCTGTTTTCCATTTTGTGCATTTTTGGATGTATTCTTCTTTTTGGGTATTTATTCAGCGTGTATCTTATTTTGGACCGTATATTGTATCTTCTTATTCAATATATTCGTTTTACCGTTTCGTCGTCTTTTATTTGAGTTCTTGATTCTATTGTCCTCCATTGTTTCTTCTCTATTCAATCGTGCCATTATTTTTTATTCTCATCATATTTATTCATGCCCTATTTTAATTGTTTATCTCGTTTCCCATCTTTTTTTGGAACACCCTATTCTAATTAATTTAACACTAGTTCTATACTAAAAAAAACCCTCAATCCATTAAGCCCCAAACCCTATATTCTATTTAATTAAATCCCTAATACTCTGTTTTAAATATCCAAAACCCATTTCTATCTTACCATTAATAACCATTAGCAAAACCCAACTCGAAACCTGTTTAAAACCCCCTCAACCGTCACCCTCAAAACTAAAGCCCTAATACATATTTACCCAACTATTTATACCCACTGTGTAATATCCCAGACGGATATTAACTCACATAAATTATTATTTTATTATTATTTTATTATTATTTTATTTTAACTCCAAAATCGGACTATTTTGGCGATTTTCGCCGGGTTTCCCACAAACAGTGCCTACGCACGTCTATCGGTCGATGCGCATCCAAAGCGCATCAAATTGGTAGCACGACTCTCCGAAGTAACAAGAAAATTTATTTTACTATTATTTTCCAAATTAAATTATTTTTGGGAATTTTATGAGGATTTTATAAGAAGATTTTGTATACACATACATGTACACATACACATAATTGTATGGTACTTAGTATATTATACCTAGTATATGGTATGTACTTTAGGACAATATACTTATGCCTGTCATGGCTACTTAATTAGAGAATTAGGGTTTGATTAGAAGGTTTAAGGAGGATTGTATGCATAAGATTAGAACTAAACCCTTCTAGAAACCTTATCACTCCACCTCACTAGTCTACACCATACCCTCCCCCCCCCCCCCCCCCCCCCCCTCTCCTAAAGCATGGCCGGCCCCCCCTTTTGGGGTAATTTTGTGCCATGAGGTGCACTTACCACCTTCCATCTCCTTTTATAAATCCCCCCTCATTCACCTCCTTCTCTCATTTTAGAAAAACAAAAGAAAGAAAGAAAGAAGGAAAGGAAAAGAAAGAGAGAACAAATTAACTAGAGAGTTTTGTTTTGTAGGTAATAGAAGAATTCTAAAAAGCTTAGGGGAAGGAGAAGGTAGCAAAGCTAGTTCTTCCAACAAGTTAGAGAAGGTGGGGGTTTCTTCACTTCTTTGATTTTTGTTTGTTTGTTGTTTGTTTGTTTGTTGTTTGTATGGTTGTTTGACTTCTTCTTCTCATCCTCTTGTTTTGTTTTCTTTGAATTTTGTTGGGTGTATTGTTGTAGTAAGAAGTAAGAGTAAAAAGTAGTAGTAGTAACTACTAAACTTATAAAGATCATAGCTTTATTATTGTAGTTGTTGTTGTATGTTATTGGACTAAAGAAACTTACATATTGCATATTGTTGAACAATACAATCATTGTTGGTTGTAGGACTTGATTGAACTAATGTAATAATCAAAAAGATCTTTCCTTTCTTTACTAAACACTAGTGGTAGAAATAATTAAAAAGATCTTCTTTTTATTTAATCACTAGTTGTAACTTAATAAAAAGATCTTCTTTTTATTTAACCACTAGTTGTAACTTAATAAAAAGATCTTCTTTTTATTTAATCACTAGTTGTAACTTAATAAAAAGATCTTTCTTTTTATTTAACCACTAGTTGTAACTTAACAAAAAGATCTCCTTTTATTTAATCACTAGTTGTAACTTAATAAAAAGATCTTTCTTTTATTTTAATCACTAGTTGTAATTAATTAAAAAGATCTTTCTTTTCTTTACTAAACACTAGTTGTAGAAGTAATTAAAAAGATCTTTCTTTTATTTTAATCACTAGTTGTAATTAATTAAAAAGATCTTTCTTTTATTTTAAATCACTAGTTGTAATTAATTAAAAAGACCTTTTCTTTAGTAAAGTAAAGTAAAATAAAATAATCTTTTCTTTATCACTAGTAATAAATAAGGTTAGTAAGCAACTAAGTAGTAGTATGCTAAATAATAAGTAGTAGTATGTAATAAATGAAGTAGTAGTAGCATGTATGTAATTAATAAGGTAGTAGTATGTTTATGTCCATAAAGTAGTAGTAGTAATAGATGGTTGTGTGTGGTGATTTTGTTGTGAATAAAGTAGTAGTAGTAGTAGTAAAATGTTGTAGGATTGCTTTAAAAATATCCTACCATGTTTACCATGCTTAGTTAGTTGTAGCTTTGCTTCTAAAAATAATTGGAAGCCATATCCATGCTTAGTTAGTTGTAGGATTGCTTTAAAAATATCCTACCATGTTTACCATGCTTAGTTAGTTGTAGCTTTGCTTCTAAAAATAATTAGAAGCCATATCCATGCTTAGTTAGTTGTAGGATTGCTTTAAAAATATCCTACCATGTTTACCATGCTTAGTTAGTTGTAGTTTTGCTTCTAAAAATAATTAGAAGCCATATCCATGCTTAGTTAGTTGTAGGATTGCTTTAAAAATATCCTACCATGTTTACCATGCTTAGTTAGTTGTAGCTTTGCTTCTAAAAATAATTAGAAGCCATATCCATGCTTAGTTAGTTGTAGGATTGCTTTAAAAATATCCTACCATGTTTACCATGCTTAGTTAGTTGTAGCTTTGCTTCTAAAAATAATTAGAAGCCATATCCATGCTTAGTTAGTTGTAGGATTGCTTTTAAAAATATCCTACCATGTTTACCATGCTTAGTTAGTTGTAGCTTTGCTTCTAAAAATAATTAGAAGCCATATCCATGCTTAGTTAGTTGTAGGATTGCCTTTAAAAATATCCTATCATGTTTACCATGCTTGGTTAGTTGTAGCTTTGCTTCTAAAAATACTTAGAAGCCATATCCATGCTTAGTTAGTTGTAGGATTGCTTTTAAAAAAATATCCTACCATGTTTACCATGCTTAGTTAGTTGTAGCTTTGCTTCTAAAAATAAGTAGAAGCCATGTTCATGCTTAGTTAGTTGTAGGACTTTTGCTAAAAATATCCTACCATGATTCTATGCTAATTAGTTGTAGGATGTTTATAAAATTATCCCATCATGCTTTATGTTTAGGAGGTTGTAGGACTTTTTCCTACCATGATTCTATGCTAATTAGTTGTAGGATGTTTATTAAAATCATCCCATCATGCTTTATGTTTAGGAGGTTGTAGGACTTTTTCCTACCATGATTCTATGCTAATTAGTTGTAGGATGTTTATTAAAATCATCCCATCATGCTTTATGTTTAGGAGGTTGTAGGACTTTTTCCTACCATGATTCTATGCTTAATTAGTTGTAGGATGTTTATTAAAATTATCCCATCATGCTTTATGTTTAGGATGTTGTAGGACTCATTCAAAAAATACCTATCATGTTTAGTAACTCACTTATGCTAGAATTTTGTAGGATTCATTCCTAAAGTTTCCTATTATGTTTAGTGACTTAGTTATGCTTAGAATGTGTAGGATTCAATCCAAGAGTTTCCTACCATGTTTGGATAAATTTTATTGTGCCTAGAGTGTTGTAGGATCCATGATAAAATCATATAACATGCTAGTTTAATTGTTGGAAAGCGATATATCATGCTAGCTTAATTGTAAGTATTTTGCATATCATGCTAGTTTAAATTGTATGCAAATTGTATACCATGCTAGATAAATGGTAGAGAAGTGTATACTATGTTAGTGAATGACCATGATTCATGCTAAGTAAGTAGGGATCATGCAAATTATTGATCATATTAAGTTAAGGATACCCATACTAGGATGTTCATGCTTAGGGTAAAGAAACTACCCATGGCTAGTTGTAGTGATTTATGTTGGATTCTATGCCATGCTAGAGTAATACATGATTAGAACATTGTAGGAGAAATGTTAGAATATCTACCATACCTTGGAATGATTGTATGTTATATTAGTTATCTATCCACGCTTGTGTTATGGTGATTAGTCAAGATAAGTAGTAAGCTTTCATGCTCGCTTGACTATAGTAGACTCTATGTCTAGGTCGTAGTGATTTTTATGCTTAAGCTCGATGAAAACACAAGCATTAATCATATTCATACTTAGGAGTGTGATGGTGAGTAGTTCTATTTTGTAATTGGATTACTTTAGGAAGATGCCTACGAGTGTATGTCATGCCTAAGACATTATAGGTCGAAGTAGTAAGATCGGGAAGACCACTAGCGATAGTTAATTCGATAAAGGCGGTTATGTCGCCTTCGGATTCTTCCTTAGTGGAATACCGATCTTAGACTACTAGTAGATCCCTTTGTTGCTTCTAATAGTAGAAGATTAAGTTTGTTAGTGAGCACGTTTGGTTGCTTCTAGGATTGATTACCTGTATGGTTGTTTGCACACGGTCGTACTCGTACGTGGCTCGACTGGACCTTATGTAGCTGTGGGTCTCATACGTAGCTTAGTCGGCTCGTATGTAGGTTATTGTCTCGTACGCGGCCCGACCGGCCCGTGCGTAGCTGTTGGTCTCATACGCGGCTTATTTGGCTGGTATGTACGTGGTTATCTCCTACGAGGCCCGCCTGGCTCGTAGGTAGTTATTGTTTCATACGTAGCTTAGTTGGCTCGTATGTGGTTATTACTCGTGTATAGCTTGTTAGCTAGTACACAGTTAGTTGTGCTATCTAGGGTGATGTTACCACCCTAAGGGCTATCGACCATCAAGACATATGTTTCTACCCTAAGGAACTGTGGAGGAGTCGCTCCTTGTGTACCGTCGAATCTTAACCAGGGTAGGTTGATCGAGGACCGGAGTATAGACAGAATCCAAGTCTAGGGTATTAGCGTGCGTGTATATTCGCAACGGCCAAAGTCTTGGATCGATGAGCCACGAACCGGGTCCTGAAGGATTCTGGTAAATCTAGGTTGAGCGGCCTAGTAGAGTTGTCTTGCGAAGCCTAATTTAAGGCCTAGCATGCTGTGTTACAATATCGTCATCCCTAGGATTGTTCGAGTCAGGGACATCACTAGGATAGTGACTTATAAGGATCAGTTTACTTAAACCCTTTTGCCGGGAGAGAGGGGTCAGTTGTAGGGGGGCCCTTACACTAACTCGTCCCTTGAGGCAGATCATAGGTGGTGTACTGGGTTGTACCTTCCCGTCAAAGGGATACGTACGGTGCCGTCTCACAAGTTGAGGACACGGGTTGCGTATCTCGCTCTGTTAATTCCTGAGGTACCGTGGCTAGGGGTGCCACAGGATGCATTGTGCAGTCCTGTGCTTGCGATACCCCAGAGGGTGCCACAGGGTAGGCTTTGCGCTACCCTGCGCTTGCGAAACCCTATAGTGTGATTTTTGGAATGACGCCCGATACATTGGGTTCGTCTAATTTGAGTGAGGTCCGGTTAGCCGGGTCGCGGTGGCGAACATAGACACCACGGGCGAAATGCAACAGTGGCACATGACCACATCTGCAGCCTCGCGAGTCACGTGTAGTTGTCAGGAACAGGTTGTGTGCAATTAGAATTCATAATGCGGGTTCAAATCCCTATATATGGAGGAACGGCTTGAGATGCAGTTGCATGTAGTATGGGCTGCATGTTGCTTTCGGAGACTTGCTGATATTAGAATAGGAGCATCCTAGTTCTATGTAAACATCGCATTAGAGTCTAGTCATAGCACTCACGTACACTTAAACTACACCATTGCTATATTTTGTATATTGTTTGGAAGATTCACTGCTATATGATCAGCCTTTAAGCGTCAGTGAATACTGACGTCCCCACTTCCATAGGTACTGGATCGCCGAAGTACAAAGGCGAGATTCAAGAGGACTCAAGGCAAGGAAAGCAAGGAGTCAGTATTAAGTTTAGTTCCGCTGCAAAATATGTATTGATTCTGTATTAGTTAAAAAGTACTCTGATGTAAGATGTGAGGGTGGTAATACTTAGAAATGTAAAGGCAATATTGTAACTCCATTGTAAAGTATTACAGTTGTACAGTACTCAGACTTGTAACACATTGTGTATTGAATAAAAAGTTTTAAATTCTCCTGTTTTTCTGTGTATTGTGACTAATTGAAGAAAAGGTCTTGACTCGTGTCACGGTTTTCCAGTATCGGAAATCGGGGCGCTACACACTGTTTCCTTCCCCCTTGCTCACGCCAAACCCTAGCCACCCTACCTCCAACTCTCCCTCTTCCAACATGTTCACGTCACACCCTCCCGCCTGTGCTCCTCCGCTCTACACTGACAGCCCTACTTCTCCCCTCTCAACTGCTTGCTCCCGCTGAGTTCCCTTCGATGCAGCAACAGGCCATAGCCCCCCTGGTTCCCTATGGTGCCTGCTGTGCCGCTCCAGATCGCGACCTAAGCCACCTCAGTGCCTTCCCCGGCCTCTTGTCGCACCTCCGCGACGCAGCTGCAGCAGTGACAGCCACTTCCTGGCTACCGTCATCTTCTCCTGCATGCCGTTTTCTATCTCTCTCTCTCCCTCTCTTCCTCGCGCTCTCGGGGTTGAGTGTGTGTGTGCATGATAGTGTGTTCATGATTATTCGTTCGTTAGTGTGTTCGGGGGTTGTATTCGTGTTCGGTTTCGTCGTGTTCTTGTTCGTGGTTCGTGGGTTGTACGATCATTGTGTTCGTGCCCAGGGAATCCATTTCCGTTATTCTTGCTGTGCACCGTTCCCGTCGTCGCCTATAAGGCAAGTAATTTATATATATTTTTTTTGTGTAATACAAGTACTAAATACCTCCTATAGTGTAGTTGTATTCTAGAGACAATTCTTGTGTGAAACCTCTGTTATATCTTGTCTCTATTGAGTTGACCTGCCCGTAGTTGCCTCATTACACACGACATGAAATAACCTAGGGATGACCACTTATTGATGTATACATACTTGTTGTTCGTATGATATCGTGTGCTTGGCTGTATTAGTTGTAGTATACTTGTCGTGGAACCATAAAATACCATATACCATATGATATGGCTAAAAATGGGGATTAATCGGAACCGTCCAAATCGGGCACGAATCTTGAAGCCCGGGGGTAAAACGGTAATTTCACCTACAAATAGGATCTAAGATGGGTACTAGGTCCCTCCGTTAAAGACCCAATAACCCACAAACAGATCCGCTTCAATCGGGCGCGGGTTTCAACCAGCGACAAAGCCCGATCAGAGGGATGAGTCAAGGCTCCTAATTAGATCCTAATCAACGGCCCTGATTCATGCCTATCCCTCCACTGGGGATTAGGGATTACATTCCTAATCTGTTGACGATGAGAATATTCCTTATCAGATCACGGGGATTACATTCCTAATCTGTTCCCTAAGACGCCTATAAATACCCCCCATCCATCTCCATTAAGAGGTAATCAATCTCTCTCCAGTTTTTGCGCTCTTTCATAGTCTTCCAGATTACTGACTTGAGCGTCGGAGGGTGCGTCGCCGGGAGCAACCCCGGTGTCTCGCACTTTTTGCAGGTGAAGGCAGGAGTCAGCGGTCAAACTCCGGCGGAACAGGTATGCAGGTTAACTATTCAGTTTCCCTAAGAATCCACAAATTCTATCTGTTTGCCCCCACACCAAAATTAGCGGCAACAGATTGGCGCCGTCTGTAGGAAACTAACGAATAGAAACCTCTCCTCTTCCCGTTGGTCAGATCTTCTCCAGCCATGCCTCCTAGGAAAGTCAGATCAAGGGGGTCCAACCGAGGGCCCAACCCCGATCAGCAGCAAGAAGTCCCCCCTAATCCCGCTCAACAACAAGGGCAACTTCCCCCAACAGCGGAAGACCCGCTCCAACAGGACCTTCCTCCTCCTAATCAGCCCCCCCCAAAGGGTCCTAACCCTCAAAAACAGCCTCTTCATCAGGACCACTTCTCCATCCACAACGCCTCTTCGGACTCCATGGCCTCCTATCATCCCCGAGCCTCTGGTCAGCATAACACCATCATCAACCCCTAGAAAGACAACGACCTACGCCGCCACCTGGATGAGAAGCGGGCCCGTGAGGGAACCTCCCGCCAACACCGTCCGGGAGAGCGGTCTCCTCGCCACCGAGAACACAAAAGGTCCCCTACCAGGAGAGGCCGGAGGGTGTCACCCGAGCATCACAAAAGAAGACCATACTCCCCTGCGGGTCGGCAGTACCCTAGGAGCAATGAGGCACCCATCACCCGTGCCGAGTTCCAGCAGTTCCAGGCGACCGTCCTGCAGGCTCTCAACCTCCGTCAGAACCCTAATGAGCCAAGGGCCCCATCTCCTCCTCCAGTCCGAAGCCCTCGCCGACGATCACTATCCCCTCCTCCGATCCGAAGCCCTCGCCGACGGTCCCCATCTCCTCGTCCTGCTCCTAGCAACTCCCGGCGTACCCCAAGTCCTCGGCGCTCCCGAAGTTACCATCGCCGTAACCCTCGCTCTCCCTCATACGAAGACGAGTCTAGGGGTTCGGCTGATTACTGTCGGAGGGACGACACCATGCACCGCCGCCTTCATGAAGTAGAGAGGCGTCTGGGTCAGATAGACCGAGAGGAGGAGCTTAGGGGGAGGACATTACGTCCTAGCTGACCCCCTTTCTCCCGAACCATTGTGGATGCGCCTGTGCCGTTCGGTTTCAAGCCTCCCCAATTTGAGACTTACACTGGGGAGACCGACCCCGTTGACCACATCGAAAGCTTTAAGACCTTGATGCTCCTTCATCAAGCTTCCGATGCTCTCCTCTACAAAACTTTCCCCGCAACTCTCAAGGGTCTAGCTCGGGAATGGTACTCTCGCCTTGCCCCCGCCTCGATATTTTCCTTCGAACAGTTCGAGACCCTCTTTGTCACCCATTTTGTAAGCAGCCGAAGGGCTGAGAAGTCCAGCATCTCCCTGTTGCACCTCCACCAAAAGAAGGGGGAGAAATTGAGAGACTATGTGAAGAGGTTCACAGCTGAAGCCAGATCCATAGCATCCCTCGACCAGTCGGTCGCTGCGGCAGCATTTCAATCCAATGTCCTCAACTCCAACCTCCGCTCCTCCCTCGCCAAGAAGCCTCCCCAGAACTTTTCTGACCTCCTCCTTCGCAGCGAAAAGTACATCCGGGCCGAAGAGGCCGAGCAGCAACCCAACTGGGAGGGGTCTTCCTCCGGGTTTAAGAGAAAGGGAACAGAAGAAGAAGGAGCCAAGAAGCTCCAAAAGGATAACGCCGGCCAGAGCCGACCTCCCCCCAGATTCGAGAAGTTCACTCCCCTCACCACTAATGTCTCAACCATTCTCATGGAAGTCGAAAAAGAAGGGATCATACCTCATGCACCAAGGATGAACACCCCCGCTAAGAAAAGGGATAAGGAGAAATGGTGCCGTTATCACCGGGACCATGGGCATGACACCAACGATTGTCGTGCCTTAAAGAATGAGATAGAGGCCCTAATCCAGAGGGGGCAGCTGAGCAGGTTCGTAAGAAAGGACCGAGCCGAACCTCCCCCCCCCCCCCCCGCCTAGGGGTGCTAACAAGCGTCCGGAACGAGAAGAGACGCCTGACTTCGAGGAAGAGCGAGTCCTCCACCTCATGCACGGGGGCCCAATAGGGGGCTCCTCAAACTCCTCTCGGAAGGCATTTATAAGAGAAGTCAACTCGGTCCGAACCACCCCTCCTTCCAAAGGCCTCGGAGTGCCTGTCACGTTCTCCGACGAAGATCTTGAAGGAGTTCGTACCCCACATTGTGACGCACTCGTCATTAGCCTTCACATGGCAAATTTCAAAGCGGAAAGGATCTTAGTAGACAACGGAAGCTCCGTCAACATCCTCTTCCTCGCCGCCTTTAAAGGCCTAAAGCTCTCCCGAGACAGGCTCAAGCCCGCTGGCTACACTCTCCACGGGTTCACGGGAGTTCCGGTGACTATTGAAGGGGTGATCACCCTCGACGTAACCGCCGGCCAAACTCCTACCACCCGAACGGAACCAATGGACTTCATGGTGGTGGATGTCCCTGCCGCCTACAACGTCATATTGGGTCGACCCGGCCTTGCAGCTTTGGAAGCCGTCCCCTCAGCATACCATCTTAAGATGAAGTTTCCCACCCGGTCCGGGGTCGGAGAAGTAAGGGGCAATCAGGAGACGGCCCGAAAGTGCTACATGACCTCTACCCTCGGACCCGTCCTCTCCTTAGAAACTCTGTAAATCCCTCAAGATACAGCCCGGCCGACCTCCGAGCCGGTGGACGAATTGGAGGAAGTGCCCTTCTCTGAGCAGGAGCCGGCCCGCAAGTTCTTTGTTAGCAAGACCCTCCCGTCCGCCCTATACTCAGACATTGTACAATGCATCCGGAGGAACCAAGACCTCTTCGCTTGGTCAGCTGCAGATATGCCCGGTATCTCCGAAGAGCTTCTGGTCCACCGCCTAAGTGTCGATCCGGGGTCCAAACTGGTTCAGCAGAAGAGGCGCAAGTTCGCTCCCGAGCGTCAGCTCGCTATAAAAGAGGAGGTAGACAAGCTCTTGAAGGCCCGGTTCATACAGGAGGTGAATTATCCTGAATGGCTATCGAACGTAGTAATGGTGAAGAAGTCCAATGGGACTTGGAGAATTTGTATTGATTTCACCAACCTCAACAAGGCTTGCCCCAAGGAACCCTTCCCTCTTCCGAGTATTGACACTCTGATTGACGCAACCTCGGGATATGAGCTCCTCAGCTTCATGGATGCCTTCTCAGGTTACAATCAGATAAGAATATTCACTCCAGATATCCCGAAGACGTCTTTTGTGACCGACCAAGGCCTCTATTGCTACAGAGTCATGCCATTCGGCCTCAAGAATGCGGGTGCAACATACCAACGCCTCGTCAACAAAGTCTTCCAGGCCCAGATCGGCCGGAACATGGAAGTATACGTTGACGACATGCTTGTAAAAAGCATCCGAGGTGTTGACCATGTGGCCGACCTCCAAGAGGCGTTTGACGTCCTAAGAAAGCACAAAATGAGACTCAACCCGAACAAGTGTGCGTTCGGTGTCTCATCAGAAAAGTTCCTCGGCTTCATGGTTAGCCAACGAGGAATAGAAGCAAACCCGAAAAAGATCAAGGCCATACTGGACATGGCCCCTCCCAGAAATGTCAAGGAAGTTCAGAGGTTGACTGGTCGCCTAGCCGCCATAGGGCGCTTTTTGTCGAAGTCCGGGGAAAAGTGTCTCCCGTTCTTCAAAGCCCTCAGGGGGGCTAAGGGATTTGAGTGGGGGCAGCAGCAACAAGACTCCTTTGACCAGCTCAAAGCTTACCTCGTCAACCCACCTCTTCTCAGCAAGCCAACACCTGGCGAGCCGCTGTACCTCTACCTGGCAGCCTCCGAGCAGACGCTTAGTGCAGTCCTAGTCAGAGAAGAAGACCGGGCCCAGAAGCCCATCTACTACGTTAGCAAAGTGCTTCGGGACGCTGAGCTTCGATACCCGAAGATTGAGAAAATGGCCTATGCCCTGGTAATGGCCGCGAGAAAGCTCCGCCCGTACTTCCAGTCCCATTCGGTGGTCATTCTTACCGACCAGCCGCTGAAGCAGGTCCTCCACAAGCCAGAGACCTCGGGTCGCCTTATGAAGTGGTCAATCGAGCTGAGCCAACACGATATAACTTATCAGCCTCGAACCGCGATCAAGGCTCTGGCTCTGGCCGAATTCATTGTGGAAAGTACTATCCCCGAGTCCAGTCAAGCAGTGAAGGGGCCGCCGGTCTGGTCGGTTTATGTTGACGGGTCCTCTTGCAATGAGGGAAGCGGGGCAGGGGTCATTCTTGCAGGTCCGGATGACTTCGTCCTCCAATACTCCCTCTGCATGAACTTCAAAGCCTCGAACAACGAAGCCGAATACGAGGTGCTAATAGCCGGTCTTGGAATGGCCCGAAATGCTGGAGCACAACGCCTACGGATCTTCAGCGACTCCCAGCTAGTCGTCAATCAGGTCCTCGGCGAATATGAAGCCCGCGATGACAGGATGGCTAAGTACTTGGCCAAAGTTAAAAGCCTCATGGCATTGTTCGAAGAGGCCCTCATCCAAAGGATCCCCCGAGAAGAAAATGCTCAGGCCGACACCCTGTCCAAATTAGCATCCTCTTCCCTTCAAGGCCTCGAACAGACTGTATTGATAGAAGTCCTCCTGAAGCCGAGCATAGAGGACGAAACACCCGACTCTGTTCAAGCATTGCCCCTCCTCCGCGAAGACAACTGGATGAGGCCACTTATCGAATTCCTAAGGGACGGACTCCTCCCCGAGGATCCGAAGGAAGCAAGGAGAGTTAGAACCTGAGCCGAGCGTTACACGCTAATCGGAGGCGTCCTGTATAAACGCTCCTTCACCCAAGTGGACGGTCGGCCCTACCTGAGATGCCTCTCCCCCAGGCAAGCCGACTATGCCCTGCAAGAACTTCATGAGGGAATCGGCGGGGCGCATTCAGGTTCCAGGGCCCTAGTGCGCAAAGTGTTAAACTACGGATATTTTTGGCCTACTCTCCTACGGGACGCTGAACGACACGTTCGGCAATGCAGCTCCTGCCAAAAGTATTCTGACATCCGACGCCTTCCACAAGCACCACTCACCTCCCTATCAAGCCCGATCCCCTTCGCAATGTGGGGGATGGATTTACTAGGGCCGTTTCCACCAGCTCTCGGACAGCTTAAGTTCCTGGTCATGGCAGTCGACTATTTCTCAAAATGGATAGAGGCCGAGCCCCTGGCCACAATCACCGAACATAAGGTCGTTCAATTCTTTTGGAAAAATGTGATCTGCCGATTTGGCGTTCCCAGGGTCTTGGTTACGGATAATGGAACGCAATTCACCGGGGCCGCCTTCCGAGCTTTGTGTGAAGACCTCGCCATACAACATCGGTTCTCCTCCGTCTCCCATTCTCAGTCGAATGGCCAGGCCGAGAATGCCAACTGACAGATCCTTTCAGACATTAAGAAGAGGTTAGACAAGTGTTCCAAAGGCTTGTGGGTCGATCAGCTGCCTAACGTGCTCTGGAATTACCGCACCACCAAGCGGACCCCGACAGGCGAGAGTCCGTTCAATCTCACTTATGGGTCCGAGGCCACCATCCCCCTGGAAGTCGGGATACCCTCTCCTCGTCTGATTGCTTATGAAGAAGAGCAGAACGCAAGAGAGCTCAGAGCAAGTCTAGACCTGATAGATGAAATCCGAGAGAGAGCTGCCATACGCCAGCAAACTTACCGAAGAAGAATCGAGCTAGCATACAACAAAAGAGTCCGTCCAACGGACCTCAAAGAAGGGGACCTGGTCCTCCGAAAATTGGCCATCTCGTTCCCAAGACAGAAAAGCATGTTGGCCCCAAATTGGGAGGGGCCCTATAAGATCTCCAAAGTAGTCCGCCCCGGTACATACCGATTAGAAGATCTCGAAGGCAGGGAGATTTCCAGGACTTGGAATGCCGACCATCTCATAAAATACCAAGAGAAAGCAACAACGCCTCTCTAAATAATTTGAGATGTCGAACCATTCCTTTCCTGTTACTTGTAGTAATTTTCTTTCGTAGTAATTTGCTTTCATTTTTTCCTTGTAATAACGGCTAGCAACTTTAGAAGCAGCCGATCATGAGATATTAATAAATAAAGTTTTTCCATATTTTTTACTGTCACATCTCTCTGCTTTTAACTCTCTAATCTCACGATGGTTTGGAGTCCAACACTTGGTTCGATTCTACTTCGCAAGTTCGCTCCTAAGCGAGCCAGAAGTGGTTCGCCATTCGGAATTGCTCCTACAACCCTTAAACTCTCTCACGATGGTTCGGATCCAACACTTGGTTCGATTCTACTTCGCAAGTTCGCTTCTAAGCGAGCTAGGGGTAGTTCGCCATTCGGAATTGCTCCCACAGCCGTTGGATGGTTCGGAGTCGAACACTTGGCTCGATTCTACTCCACAAGTTCGCTTCTAAGCGAGCTAGGGGTAGTTCGCCATTCGGAATTGCTCCTACAACCCTTAAACTCTCTCACGATGGTTCGGAGTCCAACACTTGGTTCGATTCTACTTCGCAAGTTCGCTCCTAAGCGAGCTAGAAGTAGTTCGCCATTCGGAATTGCTCCCACAGCCGTTGAATGGTTCGGAGTCCAACACTTGGTTCGATTCTACTTCGCAAGTTCGCTCCTAAGCGAGCTAGAAGTGGTTCGCCATTCGGAATTGCTCCTACAACCCTTAAACTCTCTCACGATGGTTCGAAGTCCAACACTTGGCTCGATTCTACTCCACAAGTTCCCTTCTAAGCGAGCTAGGGGTAGTTCGCCATTCGGAATTGCTCCCACAGCCGTTGGATGGTTCGGAGTCCAACACTTGGCTCGATTCTACTCCACAAGTTCGCTTCTAAGCGAGCTAGGGGTAGCTCGCCATTCGGAATTGCTTCTACAACCCTTAAACTCTCTCACGATGGTTCGGAGTCCAACACTTGGTTCGATTCTACTTCGCAAGTTCGCTCCTAAGCGAGCTAGAAGTAGTTCGCCATTCGGAATTGCTCCCACAGCCGTTGAATGGTTCGGAGTCCAACACTTGGTTCGATTCTACTTCGCAAGTTCGCTCCTAAGCGAGCTAGAAGTGGTTCGCCATTCGGAATTGCTCCTACAACCCTTAAACTCTCTCACGATGGTTCGGAGTCCAACACTTGGCTCGATTCTACTCCACAAGTTCCCTTCTAAGCGAGCTAGGGGTAGTTCGCCATTCGGAATTGCTTCTACAACCCTTAAACTCTCTCACGATGGTTCGAAGTCCAACACTTGGCTCGATTCTACTTCACAAGTTCGCTTCTAAGCGAGCTAGGGGTAGTTCGCCATTCGGAACTGCTCCCACAGCCGTCCAACTATTCGAAGCTCGATACCTGGCTCTGTTATACTTCGCATGGTTGCTTCTAAGCAGGCTAGAGATGGTTCGCCATTTGGGATTGCTCCCGTAACTGCCGAACCACTAGCAACGATCCGAGGATTGATTGCGCTCGGACGTGCTCCGAGGTCTCGCCGCTCGACTCGCCTAACAGAGCTGCATGATCGGGCATCGGAGACAAAGCTCCGCAGCACTGGCCGAACGCTCACCTTACCGAGCGACAAACAAGCAAGCAGCCGACCTAAAAGCCTCGGCGCAGCAAACAACGGTCGCAGAAATAAAGAACACACGAAGTTCGGCAACAACACTTTATTGATAAGCAAGATACGTTACAAAAATGGACGCGACAAGATTACAGGTCGCCAATGAAAAAATTACAACGCCGACTTATTACACTTAGCTAAAAAAAAAAAATAGAAATGCATGCGATCTCGGAGTCGAACTCTTCAGCGCTTTTTTGGAGTCGGGGCGTTCCGCTTCAAACACACTCGAGAGTGACGACGCTTGTCTCCGGACCGCGACCCCAAGCCGGCAAATTGAGACGTGTCCTCGGCACCACTTCTAGTAGCTACTCCGATGGATGCTCCGCTAGAAGAAATTGCTACCGAGCTTTGCGCGTCCCCCGGACTAGGATGGCCGATCCGTTGACGGGTCGCCATCTCGTAGAAGGTAATGCCCCGATCACTCTCTGCGCGGGTGCACGAGGTGCTTCGGACGTTGATGGGTCCCGAATGCGGCTTGAGGCGAGCCACTTCCGCCTCCAACTCCGAGATCCAATCGCGCAATGAGTCGTCCTTGACGTTAACTTCGAAACGAGGTGGTATTGCGGAGTCCGGAACTCCTGATCGACTGGCAATGAGGCGCCGAAGGTGGGTGACCTCGATGCTTTTATCCACCGTCACTCTCTTCAGCGCCTCGACCTCGGCTGTCAACTGGACCCGTTCGGTCGTCAACTTGGCCACTTCGGCCGTCAATCCCTCGCCCTCACTCCGAAGCTTCGTCTCTACGAATTGTAGATGCTGTATCTCGGAAAGCAAGTCGTCCCTCTCCGCTGTTATTTTGGACAAGTTATGACGGATGCATTGAATCCGAATCTCATTACTGAAAGCAGTGGGCGAATGTTCACCTTCTACGGTGGGGGTTAGCTCGGCGATCCTACTTTCCAGACGACGTATCTCGATATCTCGCCGGCCGAGGATAAGTTGGAGATGGTTCCGCTCGCTTTCGGCTCGGCGCAATCCAAGCTCGACTTCGTAAAGACGTTCCCGACACCTCGCTAGGCACAACCTTGTTGCAGCGAGGCCGGCCTCGGTTCGAGCACCCTCGTTCGAACGGATTGCCTCGGCATCTTGGTCAACCACCATGAGCTGAAAAGAGATCGAAGTAATCAGCAAAAAGATCGAGCACTGCCGGAGCACCACACTTGGAAAAAATTTGTTCTAAAAACAAGAAACTTTCGAAACAAGAAGAAGAATAGTTGAAGAAAAGGGGAGCGAAAGACAAAGGTCCGAACACCAATACTTTGGAAAAACTTTCTCTTCATTCATGTCAAAAAGTAGCGGTGGCCAGTCCGCTATTAGGCATTACAGTGGTTGAAAAGAAAAACAAAAAACAAAACAAGAAAGCGAGAGGCGGAGTCAAGGCCCGACCTCTTTCCCCGGGCGGCGAGTTCGGGTGGGGGTCGACTTCTCCGAAGGGGAGGCCACCGCCAGCGGAGTAATCGCGGTGCGGGGGACCTCATCAGTAGCCCCGGTCCCGGCGTCGGCTTCGTCGTCACCCTCCTCCTCCTCTTCCCCTTCGAACTTAGGGTCGAAGCCCTCGACGTGTCCGGGGAATAGCCGCCACCCTGAGACGTCCACCCCGGGGTACGCTTCCGACACCCGCTCGAGGGCCGCGGCGAAGGCCTTCGCCATGTTCTGCGCGAGGAACCCCTGGGCCTTCTCCAGGGTCGCGTCCTCCGCCGCCTTCACGGCCGCCGCCTGCGCCGCCTCGGCCTCGACCAGCTGCTTGGCCGACCCCTCCTTCTGCCGAAGCAGCTCGCCCTCCAGCCTCTTCACCTCGGCCTCGAGATGCTGGATCCTCGCCGACCAGCCCTCATGCTCGACACGGAGCTTGTCGAGCTCGTTCGACAGCCGAGCTTTTTCGTTCTGAGCTTGGTCGGACTCCTGCTTCAGCTCCTTCTCAAGAGCTGCCAACCTCTCGGTGAGGTGGCCGAAGTGGACAATGATCTGTAACGAAAGAAGAACTAAAGGAGTTAGAAGAATTTGGGCTATGGAGAACAATGAATAAAGGAAGTTCGAGACTTACCGATACCGCCGAACGAGCGATCTCGATCATGTCGTCACCCTCTCTCCCGGCCTCCATGGCGACTCGGTCCTTCGGAGTGGCGAGATGCTTGATGGCCTGCATACTCGCCAGCGAGTTCCCGAGGAACCCATCATGCCTCTGAACTTGCCAGTCCGGAACATGAATCCTCTTGTGCTCCTCCGTCAGGAGCTCCTCACCGGCCACTGATAGTGGCGGTGTCGCCATACCGAGGGCGGCGGCGATGGGGAACTCGGCACCAGACGCCGGTGCCGAAGTCCCAGTCGCGGTGACAGCCGGACTGTCAAGGACCTCCACCTCCTCAACCGGGGCTGCAACCCTCGGAGACTTCGAGGTCAAGGGCAGCTTGGACGCAACCCTCTTCCGCTTCTTGGGCGCCTTGCTTGCGAGCCCTGCCCTGAGCCCCAGTACTGCGTCGTAGTCCATAGTTTCTGCATCAAAAGCGAAAATTGGTTAACATGTTGAAAACAACAAGGAAGAGAGTACGGAAAATAAAGAAAAAAAGAAAACTTGACAAGAGTCGCGTACTGGGGTCTACGCGGCAAAGCCCTCCCTTGTAGAGGACGTCCTCCGTCAGCTCCCTCCAATCATACTTCGGCCGATCAAGGAGAATCCGGACAGCCTCTTCTTCCTCTACAGTTAGCTTCGGCATCGCCCTTGCCCTCTTCGGCACCCCTTCTACCCAGTCCGACGGGATCGGCCATGCCTCTCGACTCCGCACAACCAACCACTTCTCTCGCCAGTGCTTAATGGAGTCGGGGCATATAACGAGCCTGCCACCGTGCCTCGGAGTCAGATAATACCGGTACTCCGACTTGTTCCCCTGATGGAGCCGGTATAAAGTCCGAAGCACGTTCAGCTGCGGCACGATCCCTGCGGCTTAGCAGTGGAGGACGAAGCCATTTATCACTCGCCACGCGTTCGGCATAAGTTGGATGGGGCTGACCCCGAACCAACTCATCACGGTAAGCGCGAACGCGTGGAGGGGGAGCCGAGCCCCAGCGATAAAGGCATTGACCGGCCAGCAACACATTGTCACTGGAAGCGGTGAGTTGGCCCTAACACCGGGGCCCAGCAACATGAGCTCGTACTCCTCCGGGATGTGAAAAGAATCCCGGATCTCTACCAGATCCTCCTCGCATAGGATCGATGCCGCATCGTCCGCCTCCGTCGTCTCCCTCGCAGCATTTTCCTCGAAGGACCTTCCCCTCCCATGAACGATTCGCTCGGCCTGGTCCTCTGGGAGCTGCCTAACTCTATGGAGCCCTGTCAGCGGCCCTGGCAGTTGTCCGAACTCCCCCATCCTCTTCGGATCCTCGACGATAGAATCCTTGCCAAACACCTTCTTGCCCTTGGTCGGAGTGGGAGTCGAGTCCTCGGCGGCTTCAAGGGAGGGCTCGGACCAAGAGACTTCTTCAGAAGCTACAGACATAATTTATAAATTACCTTAAGAGAGAAAGCTGCCGGAAAGCTTCGACGGAATCAAACGTCGACCACCGGAAAAAATCGTCTCCACACAAGAAACCGTTTGAGCAAAAGAGAGGAGAAATGAGAAATGAGAGAGAGGGGGGGAGGATTTATAGAGGAGTGCACGCCAAACGAGGTTAGTGGGCCTGTACTACCGGCCCATATACACAAAACGACAAAGCAACTTCAACCGTCGCCTTGTTTACGACGCCTAATCATGCGTCGCATTTAATGAGCATCCCATCTGATGGAAGCCCAGAGGTCACTGCATTTAATAAACGTCCCATCTGTCAGAGTTGTCAGAGGTTGTCGGAAGTTCAGAAAGCGCACAGTAGATACAAACTCCTATGACGAAAAACGACAAGTTGTGGACCTTGGCACCAACTGCCGTGCGTTCTTGACACCGACCCTTGTACGAGGAAAAATTCAAGCTCGGCACCAGCTGCCGAGCGTTCTTGACACCGACCCTGTTACGGGGGAAAAAATTCAAGCTCGGCACCAGCTACCGAGCGTTCTTGACACCGACCTCGTTATGGGGAAAAATTCGAGTTCGGCACCAGCTGCCGAGCGTTCTTGACACCGACCCTGTTATGAGGAAAAATTCAAGCTCGGCATCAGCTGCCGAGTGTTCTTGACACCGACCCTGTTACGGGGGAAAAATCAAGCTCGGCACCAGCTGCCGAGCGTTCTTGACACCGACCCTGTTACGGGAGAAAAAATTCAAGCTCGGCACCAGCTGCCGAGCGTTCTTGACACCGACCCTGTTACGGGGGAAAAATCCAGCTCGGCACCAGCTGCCGAGCGTTCTTGACACCGACCCTGTTACGGGGGAAAAAATTCAAGCTCGGCACCAGCTGCCGAGCGTTCTTGACACCGACCCTGTTACGGGGAAAAAAATTCAAGCTCGGCACCAGCTGCCGAGCGTTCTTGACACCGACCTCGTTATGGGGAAAAATTCGAGTTCGGCACCAGCTGCTGAGCGTTCTTGACACCGACCCTGTTACGGGGGAAAAATTCAAGCTCGGCACCAGCTGCTGAGCGTTCTTGACACCGACCCTGTTACGGGGGAAAAATTCAGCTCGGCACCAGCTGCCGAGCGTTCTTGACACCGATCCTGTTACGGGGGAAAAAATTCAAGCTCGGCACCAGCTGCCGAGCGTTCTTAACACCGACCCTATTACGGGGGAAAAATTCAAGCTCGGCACCAGCTGCCGAGCGTTCTTGACACCGACCTCGTTATGGGGAAAAATTTGAGTTCGGCACCAGCTGCCGAGCGTTCTTGACACCGACCTTGTTACGGGGGGAAAATTCAAGCTCGGCACCAGCTGCCGAGCGTTCTTGACACCGACCTCGTTATGGGGAAAAATTCGAGTTCGGCACCAGCTGCCGAGCGTTCTTGACACCGACCCTGTTACGGGGGAAAAAATTCAAGCTCGGCACCATCTGCCGAGCATTCTTGACACCGACCCTGTTACGGGGGAAAAATTCAAGCTCGGCACCATCTGCCGAGCGTTCTTGACACCGACCTCGTTATGGGGAAAAATTCGAGTTCGGCACCAGCTGCCGAGCGTTCTTGACACCGACCCTGTCACGGGGGAAAAATTCAAGCTCAGCACCAGCTGCCGAGCGTTCTTGACACCGACCTCGTTATGGGGAAAAATTCGAGTTCGGCACCAGCTGCCGAGCATTCTTGACACCGACCTCGTTATAGGGAAAAATTCGAGTTCGGCACCAGCTGCCGAGCGTTCTTGGCACCGACCTCGTTACGGGGAAAGATTGGACCTCGCGCCGCGCCGAACTCCCTCCCAGCACGCACGACGGTGCCGAACTTGCTCTCCTCTTCGGAAAAACGCGCCGAACCGTATACGGACCTCAGCCCCCTAGTCAGCAAGCTCTGGAGAGAGTCAGGAGCGTGATACAAATATAAATGCCCCTCAACGAAGGATAACGGCCAAGCCATTGCCCAAAAAAAAAAAAAACAAGTAAAAGATTCGGAAAGATAAGGAAGAACTCCTGAAAAGCAATTATAAAGTGGGGGAGTACCTTCTCACTCCCAAACGAACAATTGTTGCCCAAAATTCATCTTCCAAAACCCCAGGACGTCGAATCAACACTTTCTTAAGTCAAAGGGATATTCCAACAAAAGGCTCTAGAGCTACTTAGAGTTCGATCTACTACCTCCTTCAGGATTCAAAACCTTCCATTTGGACTCTGATACAACTCCACTAGCCATTAAAACGGTTAAACTACTCCTTAAAGGCCGATCAAGCTCAGCCTTTAGGAGTGGGGGGCTCGTGATATGGCTAAAAATGGGGATTAATCGGAACCGTCCAAATTGGGCACGAATCTTGAAGCCTGGGGGTAAAACGGTAATTTCACCTACAGATAGGATCTAAGATGGGTACTAGGTCCCTCCGTTAAAGACCCAATAACCCACAAACAGATCCGCTTCAATCGGGCACGGGTTTCAACCAGCGACAAAGCCCGATCAGAGGGATAGAGTCAAGGCTCCTAATTAGATCCTAATCAACGGCCCTGATTCATGCCTATCCCTCCACTGGGGATTAGGGATTACATTCCTAATCTGTTGACGAGGAGAATATTCCTTATCAGATCACGAGGATTACATTCCTAATATGTTCCCTAAGATGCCTATAAATACCCTCCATCCATCTCCATTAAGAGGTAATCAATCTCTCTCCAGTTTTTGCGCTCTTTCATAGTCTTCCAGATTACTGACTTGAGCGTCAGAGGGTGCGTCGCCGGGAGCAATCCCGATGTCTCGCACTTTTTGCAGGTGAACGGCAGGAGTCAGCGGTCAAACTCCGGCGGAACAGGTATGCAGGTTAACTATTCAGTTTCCCTACGAATCCACAAATTCTATCTGTTTGTCCCCACACCAAAATTAGCGGCAACACCATATTTCTTGGACATCTAGTATACCATATTTCATGTTTGGTTATGTTTTAGATGAGTCTCATATGAACTAGTTGATTTTGTGCATGAAGGATATTTTCTGTTTTACCGATTCCCGTTTTTTATCAGTATTTTGGACCCTATTAAGGTCAGTATATTAAAATTATTTGTGAATATGAACTGTAGAGAATTTTTTCTATTTTCCAACCCTTCTGACAGATCTCAGTTTCGATTTATGAGTTGCGAGTTATGTCTATTTTACTATAGTGGTGAAGAAAAATTCCAGATTTAGTTTTATATGAATTTTATGGAGTAAACTATTTTTATTCTGTTGTTAAAAGTATTATTTTGATCCAATATATTTCTGAGTATAACTAGACCTGATTGGGATTAACCCTGAATTTTTGTGGATTTAATTAATGAGTTTTACCAACTATTTTATACTTGCAAATAATAACTAGACTAGCAAAATTTTGCTTTGCTGTCCAGTAAAGATACATAATTTCAACCTGATTCTACTTGTTGTTTGAAAAATCTTTCTAAATATGAAAGTTAGCCTATTGTATCTATTTTATCACCTTTTTTACGGAGCTAGATTTCGATTTGTATTTGTGAGATATTGCTGTTTTCGTACTGCAGTGTTTAAAATTCCAGATTTACAAAACTGCCGTATCTTGTTGCTTTCTGATTTTACTTGACTATTCTATCTATATTGGAAAATTATGAAACTTTAATTTGTTACTAAACATACTAGGAAATACTCCAGATTTGTCGTGGATTTAATTAGTAAGTTTTCATACTATTTTTCTGTCTATGAATACAAACTTCTGATTTCTGGTTGTACACGTTTTGTGGATACAAACATGTTTTGAGACTTGTTTTTGTCAAATATCATATGACTTATATATATTTGCTGGATTTGGCCGGGAGTCTATTTTCCTGATTCTTTGACGGATCCAAATTTGCATGTTTGTAACAACAGGAATTCCAGATTTAGTACAGTGCTGTCTAGCTGTACTGAACTAGAATTTTTGTTGTCCTATCATTCTATGGTTTGTCTTTCACCTGTCCATGCATATCCTTCATTCTGAACCTGTTACTTGTTTATGCCATGTTATTCTTGCTCTGTTTTGTGATACATACATGCCTGTTTAATAATAATAATAAATAATCAAGTCGGGGTTATGGGAAAGACCTTAGTAGTGGACAATATAGGTATGTGTACTCAGAAGGGGGGCCATGATCCCATTACCTGCTGCCGTGTTTCATGATTACATGATTCATGTCTGTTATTATTATTTGTTGCCATGAACTCACGATTACATAATTCATGCCTGTTATTATTATATTATGCCATTAACTCACGACTACATGATTCATGCCTGTTATTATTATATGTTGTCATGTTTCATGATTACATGATTCATGCCTGTTATTACTATCTACTGCCATACTTCATGATTACATGATTCATGTCTGTTCCTGCTGCCGTGATTTCACGACTACGTGATTCGTGCCTGTTTACCTGTTACCTGTTACATGACGCCCAAGTACACGGCCCTATAGAATCCCACCACTAGGCCTAAACGTAACTTGATTGTATGTAGCATCCATGTGGTAAAAGGATGGACGAATGAAGTGATACCTAGATAGTAACAAATACAAGACTTGGCGTGACATGATTACCTGATACATGATACCTGTTACATGCTTACTTGTTACATGATTACTTGTACATGCTACCTGTTTACATGTTTACCTGTTCACCTGTTACCTGTTTACCTTTTTTGCATGATACGTGACATCTGTTACCTGTACCCTGTTGCATATCACATTACTTGATTTTGTTCATGATTCATGTTGGTTCTATTTCATTATTATGTCTATTCCATGCTATGTAGTTTATTCTTTTCCATGTACTTGTGCCTGTACTACAAACGACCTGTAACTTGCATTGACGGGAGTTTTTTTTCTTTTTTCTCTTCCTACAATTTATTAAACTGCAGATTTTGGAGATCAGCTGCCAGATGGTGTAGGTGATATGAGATTCTAGATGATGGAGTTTTGCTATCATGACTTTCTGCTATTATTATCATTCATGTTGCTATTTGAATAAATGTATCTGTTACTTTGATGATTTTGTATTTGGGCAATGTGACCCAGAATTATTGACTTGTTTAGATCTAGTTTATTTAAGATTAATATATTTTGTTTCAAGTAAATTTATGTTGGTATATTGATTCATATATGCATGCATGGTTGACTTTTCTTGCTTCCAACTCTGATTATTCTTGTGAAATGTTGTAAAGATTCTGACAGCTTATGGACGATGATAATCATTAGCAGGGCTTAGTCACATATCCATATTCCGTATTTCCTTTTTGGGAAGTGAAGCGTGACAAGGTTTTTAGTAGTATCAAAGTCCGAGTTTGGCTAATGTATTAGTTTGACTAATATATTAGACAAGCTTAGCTCGATCTAGGATTGGTTCAACATTACACAAACCATGCATACATAAATAAATTATAATCAACTTTGATCTGGATGCTAATTATTTTTTATTTTGTGCAGACTATGGCTCGCAGAGGTTCTACTTCTCGTCCGCAGGAAGATCAGCCCGGGCTTGAGGCCGTTACCAATATGTTGGAACGGTTGATCAATATGCAGCAAAACCACAGTGACTTGGTGATGGCTACTTTGGAAGCTGCTCGGGTTCTGCCTTCCACTGTGCCTTTGCTGGCAACTCTCCCTCCCCGTCCGGTTACAGTCACGAATTTCATGAGGCTACATCCTGACAGATTCTCTGGCACTGAGACGCCTTTGGAGGTAGAACAGTGGTTGATCAGGACTGAGCAGTTGCTTTTGGTGGCAAGAGTTGCCGATGCTGATAGAGTTGATGTGGTGGCCATCCAGCTGGTGGATCGGGGTAGAGGAATTGGTCAACTAGGTTGCCAGAAGGTCTGCTCATCCCATTTCGAAATCGAGAAATCAAGTAGTCATATTTGGTGGAGGTCCGAGTCCGAAAGGCTCGAACGACCGATTACTTGGGCCACGTTCACTAGGAGTTTCTTGGAGAAGTTCTTCCCTAACAGCACCCGAGTTAAAAAGGAGCAACAGTTCTTGGCCCTGAAACAGGTTGGTCGTTATTTCTATTTTTGAATTTTGTTACATGTTGTATATGCAATGTTGTAACATGAGACTTTCTTGAAACATGGCTCCAGGTCTGGGATGAGTATGCAGCTGAATTTACAAGACTTAGCCGCTTCGCAGCCGTTCTTGTGGCGAACGAAGAGGACAGGGCTCGTAGATTCATATTGGGAGTGGAGCGAGACATTAAGGTGCAGCTTGTCTCCCTTCGCTTGCATACTTATGCCGAAGCTCTTGAGGCATCTCGAGCTCAGGAGTATGCTCATGGTGGTTTGGCTCCTTCTCAACGGACTGTTCCGCACTCTGTTGTTGTTAGGCCTTCTAGTGGGCAGGTTCGGAGGCATGTTCTGGCCCATCCTATCAGGGCAGCTCCTTACCCTTCTGTCACTCCTCGGAGAGAGGGATTCTGTGATTTGTGCCAGATGACCGGGCACGTGCGCAGAGACTGCCGGCGTGCCAATCTCCGCCGTTTTAGATGTGGTGCTACTGACCATTCGGTGCGGGATTGCCTGCAGCAAAAGATGGCTCTTCCAGCCGGGGGTCCAGTTCAGCAGGTTGCCCCACCTTGTGGTCTAGTCAAGCCACTGCGTCCTCCTCAGTGCCAGATTCTCGGTCAGAGGACCACTGCCCCCAGGAGAGGTCAGGCTTTCAACCTGACTGCTGCTGATGCTGAGACAGCAGAGGGTATTGTTGCAGGTATATTTTGCTTTTATTGTTTGGCTTTAATGTTGTTTTTCTTTTGCTTCGTTCATTTCTCTTGCATTTATTCTTTCTTGTTATCTTTCTTCATTGTGTTTTTCTCATCCCTGTTCAACCATTCTTTTCCCCTTGTCTTTTTTATTCCATCTTAGGTGTTGTTCTTGTTTGCTCTTTTCCTGCTCTCATTCTTTTTGATTTCGGGGCAATCCATTCCTTTGTCTCTTCTCGGTTCGTGGCTCGCCATCAGTTCGAGTGCAGCAGCATGTCAGAGGCTTGGAACATTGTGACAGGTGGTGGTGTTATCATTTGTTCCCGGGAGTGCAAACAGTGTCCCGTGATTGTTGGTAGCGCAGATTTCAATGCCGACCTAATTATAATTGGGAATTCAGGATTCGATGCCATTCTCGGTATGGATTGGTTGGGTGAGTCCCACGCCATTATTGATTGCCGTGCCAAGAAAGTTCTGTTCCGGATTCCAGATCGCGCGGAGTTTGAGTTCCATGTTGGGGAGATGTTCCTTAACCGAGCTGAGACTATAGTGGACTAGGAGGTTTGTGCGATGGAATTGCATTCAGGCTGTGAGGCTACGCCTCTAGTGGTGGGGGATTTCCTGGATGTTTTTCCAGTGGAGTTACCTAGCTTACCCCCTGATAGGGATGTGGAGTTCGGTATTGAAGTTCAGCCTGGTACGGTACCGATATCGAAGAGTCCCTACATGTAACACTCCGAATTCCAAAACAGACTAAATTTGAAGTTCCACAGAATCTTTACACTTCTCTTCGTACAATTTTACAAGGAATTTAAAAACTTTTGTTACATCAGAGTTACATTTACATTACACTTATACAGCAGAAGCAATTTACAATAACTACATGAATAAAAATATACAACACTTTAATCATTCTTTAAGCAGCATGCATACTTTAATCTTGCCAGTCACTTTATCCTGCATAGAAACTGTGGGCACGTCAGTTGCTTACAACCAACGAAATATTATACACGACCATCCTTGCTATGCCGAACAGTATAACGATTTTCAATACTTAAATGAACCACAAACTTGATCACAGACAAAGCTACAGAGGGACTATCCTATTGATGTCGTGTTGTGTTGTGCTCTTAGTCCTTAATGTGGTTGTTTACATTACATGACACTAATGCGTACTTATTCAGAGTCTATGCAGCCCATACTACATAGGTCCGAGGGCAAGCCCTTAACCGTTCTTCATCTTGTAGGGTTCAATCCCTCGCCATGACTTAATCTACTGCAGTAACTACGGTAAGTATCCTAGGTGTTCTATGAGTTACGAGCCCACGTCTAGGCGCCCTGGAGAGAACCCCACGCACTAACACATGACTCAGCATGCAGGCATCCTGTGATCAATTCACCTCCTACCATAGACATGGCACCACCGGTAGTCATTAGACCACCCCATAAGCATCGCCACCGGGATGGTACTCTGGAGTAGTATCCACGCTCTATTCATGACCCATCATGGGACATCCTGTGAATACTCTCACGCCGCCAATCCAATGGCCCTCATACTCATGTTTTTCTCTTACGTTCATCACATCTCCACTATGTATCTAATCCTTATGTCTAAATGAAGGTCAATATTCTAGAATCTAGCATTACCCCTACATCGGTGTAACCCCCATTCCTGATAATTAGTATTTTCCGTGTATTTTCTATAATTTGATTTTTATAAATTTATTTTGTGCTAAATTCTTTTCGGATATTTTATTAAAGTGGTTTCTAATCGAAAATTTTATGCATTTTGAATAATGGTGTATTTTGATCTTATTTTCTATATCTTATTGGCGACTATTTATATTTGAGCCTAAAACAAATATATTATTATTATTATCTTATTTTAATTAAATTGTTAAACCCGAATATTATTTTATTGTATGATATTACTACATCTGTTATTAAAATAATTAATTTCTATTTCTTGATTATTTAATTAGAATTCATTTATCGAATTATTTTTATTTCGTACTTGATCTGATTTTATTGGCGAATTCCCCTAATTTATATTTTAATGCATTTGTATTATTTATTTCTTTATTTGGATTTAAATTTTTGTTCGTGAAATTTCTTTGTTCTTTTTGATCGAGCAATTCTTATTGAACATATTGCTCTCTTATTTATTGTGGGTATTTTTATTTGAACCCAATTGATTTTGATCTATCTCTTATTGAACCCTAAAACCCAATTTGCTGTGTTCTTAACCCAAAACCGCTTTTATTGAACCCTAAACCACTAACCCAGTACCCTATTTGTACCCTATAAATACAACTCTACTGCAATACCTAAAAATTGCACATTATTGAAACCCTAGCCGCTTATTCTCTCTTCTCTCTCCTCTTTCCACCCGTTCTATCTCTCTCCCTGTGTTTTCCCGCCTAAATCACCCCAACCCTATTCCGTTCATCTTCTCCAACCACATCCCCTCCTCCGGCGAACCTTCCCTTCGCCGTCCCTCCTCCCGTCGACCACCCAGCACAACCCCCAACCTCTGGCCTTCCTTCTTCTCTCTCATCGACATTAGCCGACGCCAGAACCCAACTCCTTTCCTCCCTCCTCCTTGTTTCGATCGCCGATGACCCAGCGCCGCCATCCTGTCCCGTCGCACCGCCGCCTGCGATGCCGATGACCCTCGCTCGCCGACGACCCCACCATCGTCAGACCCCCTTGCCCTTTGCTGACGTTGCTGAGGCTGCTTGTCTCTTTTGCTGTTGTGTTTTTGCTTTTGGATCTCTTTTACACGTATATTGCACGTGCTATTGGTGGATTGTGTTAGTTCATGGGTTCATTACTTCGGGATCCTTATCCCGTTATTCTTGGTATTCGTTTTCACCGCCTAACATGCAAGTCACCATCATCTTGAATTTCTAAGTGTATCAAATTCAAGTGTTATTGAAATTCTTACAAGTAGATCTCTTTGTTACCGTATTATCCTTTGTTATCTCTTTCGTTGGGTCTGTTGAGGGTTTACACGAGCTAATCCCAATATTCTTTACATCGTGCCACTATGACTCTAAAATTTCGATCTTTCATGAATGCATATAGAATTGATAATATGGTAATTCATACAAGTCACAACACAAAAAAATTATTGTAGAGACAATCGCTAGGTTGTATGTCGTTTGATCGTTTGATGATTGATTGATATTAGACTTGTATATGTGTGTGTTCTAAATTTTAATTATCATGATTGGACACCTATCATGCTAGTTACACAATTTATTGACTATAGAATCGATACCCAACATGTTTAATTAATTTATTTTTAAGAAAAATACCCTAATAACTGTACATGCATGCTGGCCCAAACTTTGATCGCTGTTTTCGAAATAGTAAATGACCTTAAAATGAAATACTTTCTGAATATGAAATGTAGCCCCAAGTGTCTAGTTGCCAATAACATCCAAAATTTTTGAATTCCTAGATTTGTAGAAAAAGTCATGCCCATTTTACTACAGCTGTGTTTTTACAATTCAAATTTTCAGATTCTCGGACCTTTCATGTTCAAACAGTAAAAAGGCTGATTAAATGATAAAATTTTACAATGAAAACTTTCAGATTGTTGATTAACATGTTTAGAAGTCTAGATTATATTTTTACTGAATTTAATATTGAGTTTTTGCTGATTCAAAAATTAAAACAATAAGATGTCGAATTTCTGCCTGAACATAAAACTTGAAAAGAAACATGTGTTTGACCAAGCTACTGTCGTCGGAATTTGAACTTTAAGTATGCGTTGGAACCGTATGGAAGTCTAGTTTCCAGATTTTCTAACGGATTCAACTTTCGATTTCTGAGTCGGTGGGAAACTATATTTTTGTACAGATTGCGCTTGCTTTCCAGAATTTTAGATTCCTCTTTTTAATGGTTTAATTATTCCTATATTGTACTATTGCATGAATTAATGAATGTATGTTGCATTGCATGATCCTAATGAGTTATTGTCATCATTCTAATTATCCCATTTCATGTTATCATCCTATTGTTCCCCTATTGATACTATGGTTCACCTCATGTCCCAAATTGCATATTGTATTGTTGCATTGATAAATAATTAACAAGCCGGAATTTAAGGGATTGACTAGAGTAGTTGATGATATAGGGACTATACTCGGAGGAGGGGCCCATGTTTCCCTCTCTATTGGTCTATTGGTCTATTGGTCATCGATTAATTGTAGATTACTAACTACAGTATCTCGATTAATTCGGTCATCGGTCACTATTGAATATTGATTACCGTTGCTGAGTACATGATCTATAGAATCTTCCACTATAGTCTGAAACGAAATTTATTGTATGCATCGAACCAATGGTACGGAACACATGGGACACAGTGGTGCGTGCATTAATTAGGAGTAAAAATGATTAACAGACTTAAGGATCACACAACATCGACACTGCATATTGTTCCTCATTGTTTCTATTGATATCGAATATTGACTAAGTGTTATTGTTATTGATCATTGATTATTGTTACCGATTATTGAACCATTGTTTATAGCCAAATGCATCGATTATCATGATTTTTGTCCCATGTTATTGATTCTTATTGATCCAATGATTCATTATTATACCGTTATTCCATTGTTCCCTGTTTTCTCTACTTGCTTTCTATGACTTGCTCTAAGGACAGTTTTTCTTCTTTTTTTAGATGAAGTGCTTACAGGTGTTGATGGAGAATTATCTGAAGGATTGGGAGAACAACATTGGTGAAGAAATTGATTGCATCGCCGCTTAATAAATATTTATTGCTTTGTTATGAAGACTTAATTATTGGATTATTGTTATTTCATTGTATTGGGCTTATAACCCGAATATTGCTATTTATTTCCAGACGATGGATTATTATTGTATTTGGATATTTTTATTTCTTCATTCCAAGTATTATTGTTCATGAGTGTCACGCCCCGCTTCCCAAAATACGGGAATATGAGTCCGTGACTGAGTCCCAGCGAATGATACGAATACACCATTCATAAGCTGTACAGGTAATTCAATAACAAGATAGCAAAACAACCACGCAGACATGTAAAATCACAATAGGATAACAAAAGTACATGACATAGTTCATAACATAAACAACAGCTGGAAATAAAACATAGTTACCGGTCAAACAAGCCCAGATTACAATAAGGAGTAGCATGAAATAAAACATGAACTAAAGCAATATGAAAATAAACAAGACTAAAACACTTGATCAGCAACACCTTCGGGTAACTCTCCATTTGGGCCTGCAAGTACATTATCACAAAAGAAGAAACAAGAAGATGCCCGTTAATGCAAGTCACGGGCCGCAAGTGGTACCAGCTAACGGGACAAGTATAAAACGAAACAGAAGCAGGAAAATGTCATGGAGTCAAGAATCATGTAAGAGGAGAAATACAACATGTAAATAGGATTATGAATAAGACATCATGAAACAAGTGGCATGTAAACAAGTAATCAAGTAAACAAGTCAACAAGAACATATAACATGCAATTGGATCATGCAAGTGTACGTGTTAATGTTATGTCTTTAATTAATTCTATCTAGGTAGCACTTCATGCATCCATCTTTTTACTACATGGTTGCTACTTACAATCATTTGCATTTAGGCCTAATGGTGGATTCTATAGGTCACGTACTCTGGAAAACTATATCAATTGCATCTTATTCGAGATACGTGCAAACATATAACATGAAACATATCGAGTCAAACATAGTGTAAACTTGTAGCATGAAACATATAAACATATAATCATGGGAAACACGGGCCTCCTTCCGAGTACGCTCTTCTATATTGTCCACTATTATAGTCTTTCCCTTAAATCCCGGCTTGTTACTTTTATTAATTTTAATCAACATGAACAAGATATCATATTTAACCCGCTATCACAGGTAAGACAATCATGCACATAATCATGTATAGTATATATGTGTGTATCAATCGTATTCATGTAATGCATGCAGCAACAAAGTATTCACGATCATATGCGAATACGGGATCGACGGATCAGGTATAGCAACATATTTTAATTCGACCGAAGAATACGAATTAGAGACAAAAAATATACTTGCGGTAGTACAATAGAATACTTTCCTGATTAGACGATTCTGGTGTGAACGAGGGAATAACGGGATCGGAATCCAAGAGCACGAACACGGGAAATGCAAGCACATGTGCTCTACGTGCAAAATAGAAAACAGTGAACACAGCAAAACCCAACAGCAGATCCCTCTACTCACACAACAGCAAGCACCAAAACCCAAACTCCTGTGCTCACAAAACAACACACCCCCAAACTACCCAATCCCTTCTCTACAAACACCAAACTAACCCATTCCCTTCTCTTCTTCTTTACAAACAGCAAACACCCTCCACAAAACACCAAGCGGAAAAATCGAAACAGCCAATCCAAAAGAGGCTCCTACTGTTCGTCTTCTCGACTTTGAGAGAGAAAGAGAGAGAGCAATCGGGAATCTTAGACGGCGGGAGTGGGCAGCGACTGCGCCAGTGATGCTTGTAGAGAGGCGAGGGTGGCTGACGGTGGTGACTCGCGACTCTGGCAACGACGAGACGGGACGGAGGGCGGTGGTTGCTGCTGTCAGGAAGCGACGGCAGCGGGCTCGATGAGATGAGGAGGAGCGTGCACGAGATGAAGATGGCGATGGATGGAGGTGCTGGCACGGGGGTTGACTGAGGTGGAGACGAGGGCGGCTCGATGAGGGAGATGAGGAGGTGGCTCTGTTTTCGGTTTTGAACAGAGGAGGGGGAGAGGGGTGCGGGGATGACGAGGAGTTCGAGGGGTGCGTTGGGGTGATGGCCGCTGGGAGGTCGGATGAAGACGACGAGGGACGATAGCAGGGGAAGACTCGAAGTTGGGTTCGGAGGTCTCTGTTGGGTTTGGAAGAAAGCAGAGAGGGAGAGAGAGATATAGAAACAGAATTGGGGGGAGTGAGTAACGGGGATGGGGGGTTTTTTATAAATATACAATAATAAATATAACGAATATAATATAATAAAGGGTAGAGTAAAGGGGTGAGAAGGTGGGGGCAATTATGAGGTGGGGGGTTATGGGGTTACGGGGAGGTGAAGAGTCGAGGAATGTGAGGGGTGTATGGGTGGATTAGAAAGAGTGGGGGTTTGAATAAAATCATATAGGATATAGTCTATAGAAATATGTATGAGTACTATGTTTGGATTTGGGCTTAAAACAATTGGGTCTGGGCTTCAAATCATTTAAATATTAAAACAAATAAATAATTAAATATTGGGCTTGGGCTCAAAATATTTTAATAAATCAATTATGGGAATAAACAATTTGGGCTCAGATAAAATAAAATAATAATAGTAATATTGGCTTCATAAAAATAGCTTGAATAATAAAACCAGTTTAAAATACGAAAAAATACTTGAAAAAAATACGTATAATGGAAACAGGGGTTACAATGAGATTATTATTATTGTCTGCGCAATTGTTCTGTATTAATTATATTGTTGAGTTAACGGATAAACAGCTTATGAGTGACGTTAGTCATTTGCTGGGCCAATGTCATGTACTCGTATTCCGTATTTTTGGGAAGCGGGGAGGACAATCGGTCTTTCCAATATCAATCATTATCAACGACCCAAACTTGGTCAAAATATCATAATTCTCTTTTCAATACTTTTCATTCGTGTCGATGTAAAGTCTTAGCTAAAATTCTAGTGTAAGTCCTCGTTTCATGTTCATAGAAGAAAGCATACTTGTTCACAAAATTTTACATTTCCTCAAGTTCTCTTTTTCAACACGTTTTCATGCACAACTTGTATATTCTTTAACCAACTTCTCATTTAATTCTACTCAATAATTATAAGTGAAAAAATCTCAATTTGATCTCTTTTCAATAAAAATTTTCTAATTTGTTTTGAAATCATAAAAGAATCAAGTCCAATATTTTTATGGATTTTTATTCTCAATTTAACTCCTATTTCTCATAAAAGTCCAAATATTTAGAAAAATAATTTTTTTTTGAAGTCCTTATATTTTTCAGAAAATTTCCCAATATTTTTCTCAATTTTTATCACATTTAAGAACCCAAAAATATCAAAAGTACTAAAAAAAACGTATTTTTCAAAAAAAAAATGGCCTCAGTCGGTTTCGAACCCACACACAAAGGCCCCAAGATGAACAGTCACCGCCTTAACCCCCACGCACTAGCCAAAAGGGACACAGTGCCCAACTGCTTAAAAGAGGAGCTTTAATAGGGTTAAGCTTTGTTTTCGGGTTTAGTGAAAATCAAATTTTTTAAAATAAAAAGCCTCTATCGAGACTCGAACCCAGACAAAAAGAGTGCCGCCGAGCTACAGTAGAGCGCTAAAGGCGCCCCCCTCTAACCAGTATGACCTTAGTAGTTAACTGATATGAGAGTAGGTTAAATTAGGTTTATTTCGAATCTCTGTTTATCAAAATTTCTTCGTTTTTCAAAAACTCTTAACTTTGTTTCTCTTCCACATAAAGTCATAAAATTTTTCAGAATACTGAGTTTATTTATAACTAACAAAACAATGTTTTAAAAACATTTTTTTTCACATTAAAAACATGAATTTCTCATTCTATTTTAAGTTCTATGCCTACAATTGCAATACTTCAATTTTAGCAAGCTCTATACCAAATTTTGCATTACAACTACAATAGAAATATTTATTCTTGCTTTTCTTCCTCTTTTATCCACAATACCCAATGTCATGGTCTCATTCATTAGACTAATGTCACAATAGTTTAATACGCACAAAATTCAATATTTTCAACTACTAATCATTCACAAGCATATTCTACAATTAACATGGTTCCAATTTCACATTTTCATAGTAATAAAGCAATTCTACTACAACAAACATGATTTATAGCAAATAGCATGCAATTCTTCAAGCATTTATTTAATCATCTACCAAGTCCTTTTTAGAGCCAACACATGGTTATCTTATTAGTTTCTTTAGCAATCTCATTAATCAAAAATCCCTAGGATGGTGTCTGGATTAGAAGTAGAGAAAATCACCCACCTATTTGAAGAAAAACAACTACAAAGCTCCTAGAATCTCCTTGAACACACGAGCGGTCCTTCTCAACCTGGTTTGAGCCACCACGAAAGCCTTCTCCTCCTTGCCTAATGAAACCCGAGTCCCTCTTCCTCTAGATGAAATGGCCGGCCTACTATGGTGATGAACACACATAACTAGAACTCTTCTCAACCTTTAACTAACTTTCTCTCAATCTTTTTACTCACTTTTGTGTTTTCTTTCTTTCTTTTCTTTACAAAATTTTTAGTGTACTATATGAATAGAAAGGGGGGTATTTATACTAATTTTTGAGTGAAATGGAGGGCTAGGATTAATCTAGATGGTTGAAGATAAATGGCTAGGATGCATTGGGAAGTTGTAGCAATCACCCATGAACAAGTAACCACCTATCCACTAAGCCAACTCACCCCATTCTCTCTCCCATTTCCGGCCTATATTATGCATGGCTTAAGACACGTGCTAGTGCAATGCACATGTCAAATGTAGAACCCCTAATTACTAGTTGTACATGATTAATTAATTAATTGTCTACAAAGTTGATCTACATAACAAGTCATGTCAAATAAAAGAGAAATAAATTAGTGGGTTTTCAATTAGTGGGCTAAAACTCCATGGCCTAATTAAAATAATTAAATAATTAGGATGGGCTTAAAAATAAACAATTAGGCTTTAGAATTTAATTAGGCTTTCAAAATAAAAAGAGAGAGATAGAAAAATATTTGTTCATGTTACAAAAATAAATAATTATCTAGAAAAATACACATGAATTAGTACGTGCAACACACGTAAAAATCAACAAACTCTTCATTTAATCATAAATAAAGAATCAGGATGTTACACAACATGATGACACCGATTGAGTTAGCAGAGCTTAAGGTGCAGATTCAGGAGTTGCTTGATTTCGGGTTCATCAGACCCAGTGTTTTGCCTTGGGGTGCTCCAGTCCTTTTTGTCAACAAGAAGGATGATAGTCGTCGACTGTGTGTGGATTATCGGGAACTGAATAATGTTACTGTGAAGAACCGGTATCCGTTGCCCAGGATCGATGATTTATTTGATCAATTGAGCGGAGCTGCTGTTTTCTCGAAGTTGGATCTTCGTTCTGGGTATCATCAGGTCAAGGTGAAGACGACTGATGTACAGAAGACTGCATTCAGGACTAGATATGGGCACTATGAGTATCTTGTGATGTCGTTCGGGGTTACGAACGCGTCTGCTGTATTTATAAGTCTTATAAACAGTGTCTTTTCCCAGTTCATGGATAAATTTGTGGTGGTCTTCATTGATGACATTCTGGTATATTCTCAGAACCAAGAGGATCATACTGAGCATCTTAGGTTGGTTCTGCAGACTTTGAGGTAGAATTAGCTCAATGGAAAACTCAGTAAGTGCGAGTTTTGGCTCGATAGAGTCACTTTCTTGAGGTACATTATCTCGGACGATGGTATTTCTGTCGACCCGACCAAGGTTGAGGCTGTGAAGGATTGGCCAGTTCCCAAGTCAGTTTCAGAGGTCAGGAGTTTCCTTGGTCTAGCTGTCTATTATCGAAAATTCGTCCAAGATTTTTTGAAGATAACAGGACCATTGACTAAGCTGACTGGGAAGGATGAGAAGTTATATTGGTCTAAGGCTTGTAGTGAGGCTTTTGCTGAGTTGAATAGCAAGTTGATGTCTGCGCCGGTGTTGACTATTCCAGATGGTTCAGGCAGATTTTTAGTTCACTGTGATGCTTCTGGTAAAGGTCTTGGAGCAGTTCTGATGCAGAAGGGCCGAGTCGTTGCTTATGCATTGAGGCAGTTGAGGCTGCATGAGAAGAACTATCCGACTCGTGACTTGGAGTTAGCGGCAGTGATCTTTGCTTTGAAGCTGTGGTGACATTATTTACTTGGGAACTGAGTGGAGATCTTTACAAACCACAAAAGTCTCAAGTACGTCTTCACCCAGAAGGAGTTGAACATGAGGCAAAGGCGTTGGTTGGAACTTATAGCCGATTATGATATTAGTTTACAATACCATCCTGGTAGAGTGAACTTGGTACCAGATGCTTTAAACAGGAGACTGTCAACTATGTTCCTGACTCAGAAGAGTGATTTGGTTGAGCAGATGTGTAGGTTGGAGTTGGATGTGTTGTTGCCGAGTTCTGATCGGAGTTGTTTGGTGCTCCAGCTTCAGTCGTCTCTTATTGATCAGATCAAAGAGGCTCAGGCTGGTGATGTGCAGTTGTAAGGTTTTTGAGCTGAGGTTGAGTCTGGTTCCAGAACGGATATGTTATTCATGCTGATGGATCACTTCGTTTTGGGTCCAGATTGTGTGTCCCGAAGGGTGAAGTTCGTCAGAGGTTGCTGGAGGAAGCCCACCAGTCATCGTATTTTATCCATCATAGAGGTACTAAGATGTATCCAGATTTGAAGCTTCATTTCTGGTGGCATGGTATGAAGAGGGTTGTAGCTCAGTTTGTATCTCAGTGCTTGATCTGCCAGCATGTGAAGGCAGAGCATTAGAGAACTGCCGAACTTCTTCAACCGCTTTCCATTCCGGAGTGGAAGTGGGAACATATTACTATGGATTTTGTGACCGCTTTGCCAAGGAGTCCTAAGGGTTATAATGCCATTTAGGTGATTGTCGGCCGATTAACGAAGAGTGCTCACTTCATTCCCTTCAGTGTCGGACAGTCTACTGAGAGCCTAGCTGAGAATTACATGCAAGAGATCGTCAGACTTCATGGGTTTCCAGTTACTATTGTATCCGACAGGGATACGAGATTCATATCTCAGTTTTGGGAGAGTCTTCAGAGCATTTTGGGGAGTAAATTAAAGTACAGTACAACTTTTCATCCCCAGACTGATGGACAGTCAGAGAGGACCATCCAAATTTTTGAGGACACGTTGAGGTCCTGTATGCAGCAGTTCGGTGGATCATGGGAGGACCATTTGCATCTCGTAGAGTTCTCGTACAATAACAGCTTTCAAGCCAGTATTAAAGCTGCACCGTTCGAGGCGCTTTATGGGCAAAAGTGCAAATCGCCAGTGTGTTGGGATGACATTGATGAGAGGAAGTTGTTGGGTCCAGAGTTGATCGCCATGACAGTCGATGCGGTGGTTCAGATCATGAAGCACTTGCAAGCAGCCCAGGATAGGCAGGCGATGGGCCGATGTCCATCGAAAAGCTTTGGAGTTTGAGGTTGGTGACCATGTTTTCCTAAAGGTATCGTCTTGGTGCGGTGTCGTTCGGTTTGGTGGTGGGGGCAAGCTTAGCCCTAGGTTTATGGGACCGTTTGATATTGTGGAGCGAGTAGGCAAGGTGACCTATCGTCTTGCATTGCCGCCAGCTTTATCAAGAGTGCACGATGTTTTTCATATCTCACAACTCAGGAGATATGTCTAAGATGATAGCCACGTGATCGACTATTCTGAGTTGACCGTTTGGCCGGATTTGACTTGTGAGATTCTGCAAGTTGCTATTTTGAATCGGCGGGAGAAAGTGCTTAAGAACAAGGTCATCAAGCTGGTTCGTGTTTCTTGGAATTCTCACTCGCCGGGTGAGTCGACTTAGGAGCTAGAGGAGGAGATTCAGCAGAAATTTCCTCACATGTTTGAGTAGCCTTTTGTTTTGTTCTTTCTTTTATTTTCGGGGTTACCCTATGTACCTCTTGTTTGAATTTCGGAGACGAAATTCTTCTTGTTAAGTGTGTAGGATTTGTAACCCCTGTTTTCTATTTTGTGTATTTTTGGATTTACTCTTCTTTTTGGGTATTTATTCAGCTTGTATCTCATTTTGGACCGTATATTGGATCTTCTTATTCAATATATTTGTTTTATCGTTTCGTCGTCTTTTATTTGAGTTCTTGATTCTGTTTTCCACCATTGTTTCGTCTCTATTTGATCGTGCCATTATTTTTTATTCTCATTATATTTATTCATGCCCTATTTTAATTGTTCATCTTGTTTCCCATCTCTTTTTGGAACACCCTATTCTAATTAATTTAACCCTAATTCTATACTAAAAAAAACCCTATCCGTTAAGCCTTAAACCCTATATTCTATTTAGTTAAATCCCTAATACTATGTTTTAAATATCCAAAACCCATTTCTATCTTACCCTTAATACCCATTAGCAAAACCCAACCCGAAACATGTTAAAAAAACCCTCAGCCGTCACCCTCAAAACTAAAAACCTAATACATATTTACCTAGCTATTTATACCCACTGTTTCCTTCCCCCTTACTCACGCCAAACCCTTGCCTCCCTGCCTCCAACTCTCCCTCTTCCGACCTGTTCTCGTCACACCTTCCCGCCTGTGCTCCTCCGCCATACACCGCCAGCCCTACCCCTCCCCTCTCGACTGCTTGCTCTCGCTGAGTTCCCTTCGACGCAGCAACAGGCCACCGCCCCCTAGTTCCCTGTGGTTCCTGCTGCGCCGCTCCAGACCGCGACCCAGGCCACCTCAGTGCCTTCCCCCTCCTCCTGTCGCACCTTCGCAATGCAGCGGCAGCCACTTCCTGGCCTCCGTTGCCTTCTCCCGTTCGCCGTTCTCTCACTCCCTCTCTTCCTTGTGCTCTCGGGGTTGAGTGTGTGTGTGTGTGATAGTGTGTTCATGATTCTTCGTTCGTTAGTGTGTTCGGGGGTTGTATTCGTGTTTGGTTTCGTCGTGTTCTTGTTCGTGGTTCGTGGTTCGTGGGTTGTACGATAGTTGTGTTCGTGCCCCAGAAATCTGTTCCCGTTATTCTTGCTATGCATCGTTTCTGTTGTCGTCTATAAGGTAAGTAACTTGTATTCTTTTCTTTATGTAATACAAGTACTAAATACTGCCTGTAGTGTAGTTGTATTCTAGAGACAATTCTTGTGTGAAACCCGTGTTATATCTTGTCTCTATTGTGTTGACCCGCCCGTAGTTTTCTCATTACACACATGACATGAAATAACTTAGGGATGGCAACTTCTTGATGTATACTTGCTTGTTGTTCGTATGATATCGTGTGCTTGGTTGTGTTAGTTGTAGTATACTTGTCGTGGAACCATAAAATACCCTATACCATATTGCTTGGACATCTAGTATACCATATTTCATGTTTTGTTGTGTTTTGGATGAGTCTCATATGAACTAGTTGATTTTGTGCATGAAGGATATTTTCTGTTTTGCCGATTCCCGTTTTTTATCAGTATTTTGGATCCTATTAAGGTCAGTATATTAAAATTATTTGTAAACATGAACTGTAGAGAATTCTTTCTATTTTCCAACCCTTCTGACAATTCTCAGTTTCGATTTATAAGTTGTGAGTTATGTCTATTTTACTACAGTGGCGAAGAAAAATTCCAGATTTCGTTTTATATGAATTTTGTGGAGTAAACTATTTTTATTCTGATGTTAAAAGTATTATTTTTATCCAATATTTTTCTGAGTATAACTAGACCTGATTGGAATTAACCCTGAATTTTTGTGGATTTAATTAATGAGTTTTACCAACTATTTTATACTGGCAAATAATAACTAGACTAGTAAAATTTTCTTGCTGTTCAGAAAATATACATAATTTCGACCTGATTCCACTTGCTGTTTGAAAAGTCCTTCTGAATATGAAAGTTAGACTTATTTTTAGTTTATCACCCTTTTGACGGATCTGGATTTCAATTTGTATTTTCTGAAATATTACTGTTTTCGTACTGCAGTGTTTAAGATTCCAGATTTACAAAACTGTCGTATCTTGTTGCTCTCTGATTTTACTTGACTATTCTATCCATATTGAAAAATTATGAAACTTTATTTTATGTTACTAAACATACTAGGGAATTCCCTAGATTTTTCGTGGATTTAATTAGTAAGTTTTCATGCTGTTTTTCTGTTTATGAATACAAACTTTTGATTTCTGGCTGAACACGTTTTCTGGATACAAACCTATTTTGAGACTTTTTTTTGTCAAATATCATATGACTTATATATATTTTCTGGATTCGGACGGGAATCTATTTTCCAGATTCTTTGACGGATCCAGATTTGCATGTTTGTAGCAACGGGAATTCCAGATTTAGTGCAGTTCTTTCTTGCTGTCCTGAACTAGAATTTTTGTTGTTCTATCGTTTTATGAGGTGTCTTTCACCTGTCCATGCATATCCTTCATCCTGAACATGTTACTTGTTTATGCCATGTTATTCTTGCTCTATTTTGTGACACATACATGCCTGTTTAATAATAATAATAAATAATCAAGTCGGGATTAAGGGAATGATCTTAGTAGTGGACGATATAGGTATGTGTACTCAGAAGGGGATCCATGATCCCATTACCTGTTGCCATGTTTCATGATTACATGATTAATGCCTATTATTATTATATGTTGTCATGAACACACGATTACATAGTTCATGCATGTTATTATTGTATTATGTCATGAACTCACGACTACATGATTCATGCCTATTATTATTATATGTTGCCATGTTTCATGATTACATGATTCATGCATGTTATTACTATCTATTGTCATGCTTCATGATTACATGATTCATGCTTGTTCCTGCTGTCGTGATTTCACGACTGAGTGATTCGTGTCTATTTACATGTTACCTGTTACATGACGCCTTAGTACACGGCCCTATAGAAACCCACCACTAGGCCTAAATGTAACTTGATTGTATGTAGCAACCATGTGGTAAAAGGATGGACGCATGAAGTGCTACCTGGATTGTAACAAATACAAGACTTGACGTGACATGATTACCTGATACACGATACCTGTTACATGCTTACCTGTTACATGATTACCTGTACATGCTACCTGTTTACATGCTTACCTGTTCACCAGTTACCTGTTGCCTGTTTATCTGTTTGCATGATACTTGACATCTGTTACATGTTACCTGTACCCTGTTGCATGTCACATTACTTGATTTTGTTCATGATTCATGCTATTTCTATTTCATTATCATGTCTATTCCATGCTATGTAGTTTAATATTTTCCATGTATTTGTACCTGCATTACAAACGGCATGTAACTTGCATTGATGAGAGTTTATTTTCTTTTTCCTCTTCCTGCAATTTATTAAATTCCAGATTTTGGAGATCAACTGCCAGATGGTGTAGGTGATATGAGATTCTAGATGATGAGTTTTGCTATCATGACATTCTGCTATTATTATCATTCCTGTTGTTATTTGAATATATGTATCTGTTACTTGGATGATTTTGTATTTGGGCAATGTGACCCAGGATTATTCTTATTCAGATCTAGTTTATTTGAGATTAATATATTTTGTTTCGAGTAAATTTCTGTTAGTATATTGATTCATATATGCATGCGTGGTTGACTTTTCTTCCTTCCGATTTTGATTATTCTTGTGAAATGTTGCAAAGATCATGACAGCTTATGGATGATGTAAATAATTCGCTGGGCTTAGTCACGTATCCGTATTCCGTATTTCCTTTTTGGGAAGCGGGGCGTGACATGATCCGTGTTGGAAGAGTCGATGGAAGACTGTGCTTGTTCATGTATGGTTGCACGAGACATCCATTCACTCGATTGAACCTCATGTACAGTTGCACTAATGGACTGATTCGGCAACACCACATTGTTAACCGGCACATCTACATTGACACCATTAACCGGAGCTTCATCAGCATCCTCCTCCTCATCAACTTGAAGACCCTGATCCTCATCTTCTTCCTCTTCTACCAAATCGTTATTTACAATGGCGTTGACAAAGTCTTGCAATACCATGTCGATGCGAACAATATTTTGTGTGAAGGTGTCACGCCCCGCTTCCCAAAAATACGGAATACGAGCACGTGACAAAGCCCAGCGAATGATTTTCATTATTCATGAGCTGTTGGATCGACTCAGCATCATAATAAGAATATAACAAAATGTACACATTCACGCATGCATGAATAATTTATTAATCAATAGAAAACAATTGAAACAAAATAATAATATCCCAAATAGTTTTCATATCTGGATTAAAAGATAAAACTCGGGACTATAAGCCCGTTACAAAATTCAAGTAGCAAAGAAATAAATAACTCAAAAAAACAAAATATTTAAATTGTTTCTTTTCTCCAAGCAAAGCCTAGAATGTCTGCTCACCAATTCCAACAGGCAACTCGTCTCCAAAGTCTGTATATATAAATATAAAAAAAAATAAAAAAATAGAGAAAACAAGACAAACGCTCTTAGTGCAAGTTAGGGCCGCAAGCAGTACAAGCAAGAGTATGAAAACAAGTGCAAGAAATATGGAATAAGATTTGGAATCAAGAATGTATAACATAATATAATCGAGATGCAACAAGTAAGGGAATTCAAGAAACTAGCTAGCAAGAAAGACAACTCAGGTGACAAGGTTGGGTAACAAATACTAGTGGTAGAACAAATGGCTAGTGAACATGTAATGGTATCAAACATCAAGTAACAAGTATCACGTACAAGTATCAAGTAACAAGTAATAAGTAACAAGTCTCAAGTGACAAGTCTCAAGTAATAAGTCTCAAGTAACAAGTTTCAGGTAGGGTATCAATTGTGTACAAGTAACAAGTTAATCTTAAGTCTAATGTTTAATTCTATCTAGGTAGTACTTCATGCATCTATATTTTTACTACATGGTTGTTACATACAATTAGTTATGTTTAGGCCTAGTGGTGGAGTCTATATGGCGGTGTACTCAGGTATCAAGTATCAAGCAAGTCATGCTCATGAATCGAGTAATCATATAACGAGTTCATGTGTCAAGTCATAACAAGACAATTCGTGAATCAAATATATACTAGTTTATGAATCAAATAATATACTAGTTCATGAATCGAATAATAATATACTAGTTCATGAATCGAATAATAATATACTAGTTCATGAATCGAATAATAACATACTAGTTTATGAATCAAATAATATACTAGTTCATGAATCGAATAATAACGTACTAGTTCATGAATCAAATAATATACTAGTTCATGAATCGAATAATAATATAACTAGTTCATGAAGCATGTATCAAGTGGGAAACATGGGCCCCCTTCCGAGTACACTTACCTATATTGTCCACTACTATGGTCTTTCCCTTAAACCCCGACTTATTATTTATTATTATCATCAAACAAGCATGAAAGTGAGCAAAACAGGTCAAGTAAACATGTTCAATAATATGGGACAAGTTTAAGATAATTATAAAGCTTATTCGAGGGTCAACACAATTTAAGATTATCAAGAACTACGAGAACTGCAATTCTGGACAACATGACGTTGCTGCACCAAAACTGCGATTCTCGTTGCTATAAGATAGCAAATGTGGATCCGTCAGAAGGCCTAGAAACTAGACTCCAGCTCGGTTCCAATGCATATAATTAAGACACATAAAAGTTGTGGCAATCGATGTAAAAATAGCAAACTATACAGCATTTGTGTTCAGCCAGAATTTGTAAAACTGAGTTTATACATATGAAACAGGGTTGAAACTTCATTAATTAATTTTGAGAAAATTAAGGATTGTTCTTTAGGGTGTCCAGTATCATCATGTAAAGTTTCAAGTCATTTACTTGCCGGTAGCATAGTTAAAATAATTGTAAACCAAAGTGGTGCAGCAGTTTTTGTGAATCTGCGATTACATACACAGCCGTAGTAAAACTACGATATCTCCTAAACCGTAACTCGGAATTCAAAAAGTATGGATGTTATTGGCAACTAGACACTTGGGGATACATTTCATATTCAGAACTCAAGTTCAGATTCTAGTGTTATCGGGATCGAAACAGCAAGCCAAGACAGGACATAACCCAAATAAGACACTTTTTGCATGAAATGTATCATAATTGTACTAGTTGTGAACAAGTGTATCAACGAAGTGTTGTGACTCTTCGATCATGTAATAGATAGGGAGAAACACGAGATCATCAACGATAAACAAAGATGAGTCACATTTACAATCTACTTGCAGTATTTTCAAGGAAAAGCTTGTACTAGAAAACAAAATGTACAAGAAGATACTTGCCTGGAGGTGTAGACGATGAAACCGAATACGAAAAAATAATGGGATGAGAATCCAGATAAACGAAGCACGAACACAGACACATTCAAGCACGTGCGATACACGTGCAAAACAGCACACAGCAAATCAAGGCACAAACAGCAACTCCGATCGGAACTCCTACTCCCCTCCAAACAGCACACAACCAACCAAAAACCCAATCACGAAGAGATCAGATGGCCCAGATCTGATGGTGATGATCAGGATGTTGGCTCGGATCTTGATGCGATCGGGTGGCTCAAATTCAAACAACCCTTCTTCTTTACAACAACAGAGAGAGGGAGAGCTCCGATGGCGGCGACTGAGGGCGGCGGCAGGTAGCAGTGTCGTGGGAAGCTCGACGCAAGAAGGCGGCGACGGCGAGCACCGGAGTAGTGATGGCAATGGCACGAGGTGGTGGCGATGCTCTGTTCTTGGTAGGAGAAACAGGGTAATTACGAGATGGGTTTCGATGGGGATGAGGAGTATGGGGACGATGGAGAAGGCGAGGAAATGTCGAGGTTGCAGGGGTAGAGGTCGGAGAGGACGGGCAATGGGGTAATGGGCAAGGCGATGGCGAAGTTGGGTTGATAGGTTCGGTGGAGGAAGACAAAGGTGGGGATTCGATGAGGGTGGCGACTCAACGATGGGTGTCGAGGAAACGGGGATGATGAGGCGATGAGCACAGGGTTGGCAAAGGCAAGGTGATGGGAAATAGCGGGGGAGAAGCGATGGGTTCGAGAGTGGAGTGAGGCGAGTAAGATGATGGTGGATAGGCGGGGATGAGCACGATAGGGATGGGTCGTGAGAGCGGAGCAAGGGACGATGGCGAGGCGGTGAGGTGATGGGTCAGAGCTCCAAATTGGGTTTTCGATTGAGAGCGGAGGAAGAAGGAGACGGGGGAGAAGATGGTAGGCGGTTGTAGAAGGGATTTGGTTTACACAGTAATTAGGTTAGGGTTAGGGTTAAGTAGGTTAGGTTTTTATATAGTAGGGTTTGGGTTGTGGGTTAATGGATAGCAGGTTTGAGTAGGATCCAGCAGAAGATTGAGTCCAAATTCATCACAATTAGGGAAAATGAAATAGATGAGGTGAAACAATTAACTCTTCATGAAGAACAACAAAATCAGAGCTGATAAGAACGATGCAATTGAAATAAATATTGGCACAAAATTGAGTCAAAACAAATGAAATGATTTTTATTAGAATCGGAAACAAAATACAGATTTCCAAGTTGATGGACAGAGTACAAGAAATGGAAATACAGTAGAAAAATACAAATACGGGGAACTGGAGTTACACAATGTCAACGAATGTACCTGCTCATATTCGGTGGTAATAGGTTTTGTTGGAGTTGTGTTAATGTCTTTTTCTGTATTTGGTATTCTTCCATGTGACTCAGCAGATGGTTTCAAACTCGGGGCGCGCCTTGGACTTTCAATAACAACTTGCCTAGTATTTGAAAGTCTCATTTGATCAATATATAACTCCAATGCAATCCAACTACAATTTGGATCAAGTGTCCTACTAATCATGGACCTTAGAGAATTATCATTATCTACGGTAACCACCATGAAATTATAATACCCCTAAATTCTTACAGTATATATATATATATATGCATTGTTATATATTGTTATTATTATTATTTCTTATCATATTTTAAAAGCCCAATATGTTTTTTTTCTTTTAAAGAGTCCAATGCTTTCTTTTTAGGCCCAATCCAATTGTATTTAGGGCTTAAGTGCAATAACCTAAAGTATGAGGGGTTATGTACAAAAAGTAGGGACACCTAAGCCTTCTACACTTCTCCACACACCTCCCCTTCTCTATTTTTCCTTCTTTCTGCAGACAACCAGCAGACAACAACAGCAACATCAGCTTTTTTGTCCCTTTTTTTTATATATATACATGTGTAAACTCCAATTACTACTACTACCACTCACTACTACCTTACTTACCACTACTATACCTCTCTCTCTCTTTCTCCTTACTGTCGACAGCAACCAGTACCATCAATTTTTCTTTCCCTCTCTCTTTTTCTATATATTTACTTCTATTTCTACTACTACTTCTATTTCTACTACTACTTACTACTATTACTATTACTTTACTGCTTCCACAACAATTACTACTACTTTTTCTACTACCTTATACTTCACAACTACTACTACTGACTATTACTATTACTACTAATATACTACAACTATTACTACTTAGTGCTACTACTAATACTACAACTACTACTACTTACTACTACTTCAACTATTACTACTACAACTACTTCACTACTCCCACTCTTACTACCTACTACTCCTACTACTACTATACTACTCTACAACTACTTTTGAATTGGAGCAAGAAGTCAAGGAAGGATCAAGAAGAAGCAAGGAGGAGAAGGAAATTGAAGACTTTTCACTAAGCAAACAAAAGTGGGTATTCTCCATTCCTTTTGTGTTCAAATTATGAATTTAATGATTGATGCTTGCTAGAAATTGTAGTGGGTGTTCTTCCTCCTTGTATGCTTCTTTAAGTTTATTTTTGTATTTGATTGTTTGATTATTTGATTGATTATAATTTGTTATTTATATTTAAATAATTGTATAGTAGTTCATTGACATGATTGTGTAGTAAAAAGGAAGATAATAGATTATTTAGTAGATGGTATAGATTGCTTGATGAATTAATAGCATAAATTGTTATTGGTGGTAAGCATTAATAGTAATGATTGAAAAGGTATTAAAGTGCTAATGGTTATTAAGTGTTAATAGATTAAATACAAAAGGGTACAAATGGTTATGTATGCATGCTTGTGTGTATGGTTGACATAGCCGGATTAAGGAAACAAAGGAAACGAAAGAGGAACAAAGTAGAGAAGATAGAAAAGATATGTTTGTGTAGATAATTACACAAATTTGAAATTAAGTAAATGGGTATTTGGTTGTTCCATGAATACAAGTTCACACTTGTGCTTGCCTAAACATAATATGGGAAGGTAGTTGAGAAATATGTATGTAAGATGTTCATGCAATTGTTGTATGTGTGAATGTGAAATAGGTTGATTTACACTAAGGTGTTTACCATTATGTGGATGTGAGGTAGTACATACACATGTGTGCAATATCCTAGTATGGAAACAAATTTTTATAAGCATGGAATGCGGTGTTAGATGAAATACGGTTATGCATGGGTATGTATATAACCCATGCATGCTTATATGCATACTTGTTGTGAAGTGTGGTGCACTTTGAGCGCACTAGTTTGGTGCATGTGTGGGTCAACTCTTAGCATGATTTGAAAGCTAAGTTGAACCCAAACTAAATCAAGATGAGACTTGTTGAGTTGGTGAATTAAGAAATTAAACTAGGATAATTAGTAAGGACAGGCACTAGTTGGGCATTGTACTCTCCTGTCAAGGGGACACGTGCGGCGTGGTCTCGTCCGGGACACGTGCGGCATGGTCTCGTCTGTTAATTTCTGGGATTTAGTGATAAGGACTGTATAGTGGAAATTAGGGAATGGACCCTCCAAATCCACCCAAGGTTCTATGTTGTTCAATACGAACAAGGAGCAAGAGTGTAACTCTAAGTCTCTGGGCGGAGTAGGGGTGGCCCTATCGATTCGCCTTATATTCATGATAACTTTGGTAGGGGCAGGAGTGGAGAAGGACCATGATTCCGGCAGAGCTGATGATCACCGGCCTGACCGGAAATGGAGAGGGACCACGATCCTGTCGGAGTGGAGAAAGACTACGATCTGAACGAACAGGGTGATCACTGCTGTTCAGAGTGGAGAATGACCATGATCCGACTACAGGAGCGGAAATGGACCGCATGTGCTGCAGACTCTACCAGTCACTAGATGAATGTCAGAAACAGAAAGGAGTACAAGAGTAGGATGCATGGCGAGGGATTAAACCCTATCATCTGGAGAATACGAACTTGATTTGGGGAGTATGTAGTATGAGATGCATACGTTTCCAAATCAAGTTTGCATTAGGTTAAGAGCATGGTGTGCATATGAGTTGTGCATTAGAATCTAGAACATGACATACACTGACACTTGTGGTTTGACTTTCACGTTTCTTTTCTTCTGCATCAAATATTGATTGTTGAGGATTTTGGAGATTGTGGTTTTCATTCGCGATGTGTCAGTTGTATTCAACTGACGTGCCCACAGTTTGCTAATGCAGGATCGCTGATCGTGGAACAGGAGACTCGAGCTGCGGAAAGCATCCAAGTGAAAGATATAGTTTCCTTGCGCAATGTAAGTTTCTACTTTCCTGTAATTTTTCTGTGTTGTGTACTCATTGAAGTAAAGATTCTGGGTAAGTGTCACGAGCTCCCAGTGTGTGGAACTCGGGGCGCTACAGAAATATTGTCCTTCCCCTTTACCGGCAACATAATGGGCTTTGATTCTGACACTCAATTCATCTCTATCCCAATTAGTGACTTCAAATATCTTATCTATTAGTTGTGAGCATATAAAGTTGTGGGGAGTCCAAATAATGACGGGTTCAATATCGCTATAACAATATCCAATCTTCGGATCTTTAATTATTTCACCCCCAAAATATAACTAAATAGGGATATCATATTCCATAACTAAACATAAAGATTCAAACATATTCAAGTCACTAACTACTCATAAGCATAACCTATGAATACATATCAAACATATGATTATAATATTACCTTCAAATTAAACCATATTTTGGACAACTTGAAAATACGTCGTGGATTAGGAATGAGATGAGAGTGAGAGTGAGGAGGTAGGATATATGAAGTTTGAGAGCACTCCAATACTTGGGATTTTTTGTTTTAGGGATCTAGGGTTTGTGGGTTTTGGGAGTGAGAGAGAGAGAGCAGATCGATTGAGAAAGGGGAAGTGAGAAGAGGGGGGCACTGTTTATAGGCAAACAAAGTAAATAACTGATGCCGTTATTCAAAATAACGACATCAGTATTGAGAATGCCGTTTTTTGAAAGAACGACATCTGTTATAAAGTTTTCACACTTGCCATTTTTTCTCAAAATGGAGAATACAAGTTGTCGAAAATCAAAATAACCTATGCAGTTACTCCAAAAAACGACATGATACTTTTTTTAAAAAATAGATGCCGTTATTGGGAAAAATGGTTTGAAAATAACCTATGTCATTTTTTTTTCTTCCAATAACGGCTTTTGTTGACGTGTCCAAAACTGAATTAGTTCGCTAATTATTTTCGAAAATGGGTCAGAGCACCAAATATTTTTACAAAGTGGGTCGGTATGGCAAAAATTCATTTTCAACTCAGAGCGTCGATGGTGTGTTTAGTTTGGTGGCCGTTCTGCGTCCCCTGGTTTAGGAGGGCTGACTCCTGTTGTTGGCCGGTGTGATTTTGGGGTTGTCTTTCGGTTGTTTGGTTTATTGGTGCATTGCGTGCAGCTGTCCTCTTCCCTGTGCAGCGCCGATCACTGTGCCATTAGCACTCCCCTCTCAAGGGCTGAATGTCATGCCTCAGCTGCTCTCTTCTGACCTGGAAAGTTTTTTGTGGTTTCGGTTCCTGGCCATTTGTTGGTGTCGATTCTGGCGAGGTATGGTTATTGGGTGGCTTGGTTTAGTTCCCGACAGCAGCCCGTATCCTTTTGATGCGCCTTCCCTGCTCCAATCGCGCTCGGGGCCGAGGCTACTGTTGCGTGTTCTGTCTCTTGCGGCCTGTAGCTCGGGTTTGCCGTCGCTTGCATCCTCTCCCTCCGGCGCTGATCCAGTTTAGGCTTTTGATTGTCTGTTTCATGTTCTCTACTATCTGTGTATTTTTTCTTTAGTGTTCTGCTGTGCTAGCGCTCTCCAGCGCTGGTTTTACATCTTGTAAAACCCTCCTTATTGTTACTGTACAGTCGTTTAGTTTTAAAATATTTTTTGATCTGGCTGGAGTCTTTTGACTCTATCTGCTTTCATCGAAGAAAAAAAAACTCAGAGGACCTCTACATTTTGTACCTTTAGGGTCTGTTTGGTTCAAAGGAGGGGAGGGGAGGGGAGGGATTTTAATGGAGGGGAGGGAAGGGGAGGGAAAGGGAGGGGAGGGAGTTAATGAAAACTCTGTTTGGTTCAAAGGAGGGGAGGGGTGGGAAAATAATAATTTTCTTGTTTGGTTCATAAGGGGAGGGAATGGATTTTATAATAAAATTACTTTTATAACCTTTTTTTGGTGCTTGATATGTTTCTCTTTTCTTCCAATTACACCCAACTTCCTATAAACAACACTCATTTCAACACCATTACAATACATTTTCTGCTTTTAAAATCCGTGAAAATCTTTCATGGATTTGAAAACTATTTTAGTGAAAGGTATGTCAAACCATGGATTGTGTAAAACTGTAGCGAATTTAGGACTTAGAAAGTTTCAGTATAACAACTTAGATATATTAATTTGACTAAAGAAAGATGGATACTGGAGATCAAGGTCTATTCCTTATATCAAAATTATAATATGGTAGGTTAAGTTTCACTATTTTAAAAGTATTTTTTGTATTATTGCTATTATTTTATTTACCTCACATTCGCATTTGTTGGCATATGTATGAACGTATGCATCACATACCCACACTGTATTCATCTGTATGTATTATGTCATGCCACCATACCCATGACCTTTTTTCGTATGATTTCCATAGTTGCCCTATCGTGTCATGTCCACAAGGTCAACATTAGATGAGGACTGTCAAGGACATATTGGGGGCTTTTGGTATATGTTAAGAAGTGATGATAAATGATAATAGATGTTCTAACTGTGATTATATAACTTTTAGATTCATCTAATGTCATCATTATAATATGTGAAACTCAAATTAGGTTTTTTAAAGGGCAATTTAGTCTAGTCACTTTAAAAAATTAGCCTTATTTTCTCTTTCATCCAAATCCTCCACTTTTGGAGGGGAGCCAAAATTGGCTCAGGAGGAGTGTTGCACCCCCCTATTTCTCTCCCCTCCCCTCCTAAAAATTGAACCAAACAAGAAAAATATTAAAAAACTTCTTTCCTCCCCTCCCCTTCCCTCAATTCCCCTCCAACCAAACGGTGCCTTATCACTGGTCATTAACACTTGTCTTATTTACAAACTGTCTCCTCTTCAAATTCGAATTTCGAATCAAACAGACCAAGTGGTCCATATTAAAAGAACCGAAAGGTCGTTTCCGTAACTTCACCCCTCCGCCAATAAATTAGCCCCATCCCGCACCCCCGTCTCACGTGACCTCCTTTGCGTTTTTGAATTCCGATGCGTTCGCTCTCTCTTCTCATTCTCTCCCTCTGTCAACCTCCAAAAAATTAGAAAACCCTAATTAGCAAAAAAAAAAAATCCCTAATTTCGAATCCCAAATTTCGCGATCTCGCTAATTATAGTTCCAAGATCACTCCTTTCTAATCGGTGAGTTCTTCTACTTCTCAAATTTCCCCCAGTTTCTCTTTCAATGCTTCTCAATGTTCTCATTTTAGGGTTTGATGTTGGAATTTTTCTAGAAGGAGGAGATGGAGAGCTCGGATCAGAAGGAGTGCGTGAAGGTGGCGGTGAACGTTCGGCCTTTAATTACGTCGGAGCTGCTGTTGGGATGCACTGATTGCTTGACCATCGTACAGGGCGAGCCGCAGGTAAAATGAGTTCGAGATTGGTTAGATTTGTTGGGTTTGGGGAAAAGTGAGGGTTGTTTGATGTATTTGGGTGTTTTGGTTTAAAAAAACTGATTTTTTTGTAGCACGGACAATGCACGTGTGGAATGTCGGTGATTTATAGATATAGTAGCGCAATGGGTAGTAATGGTTACCAAGTTGGGTAGTGCGGGCCGTGAGAGGAAGGGGGGGAATGTAAGGGAGAGCATGAATTAGGGTTTTGAGATGAAGGAAGGTGTGAAATAGTTGGGGATTGGTTGTGTGAGTGGTGGGTTTTGTTTAAAATAAGATTTAGATTGGTTAGATTCATTGGATTTCTTAAAATGTGAAGGTTATTTGATGTATCTGGTTTTCAAAATTTGTAGCACGAGTAATGAATGTGTGAAACATTAATGATTTATAGGGTAGGAAACCAGATTTAGTAGCTTAACGTGCTGCAATGATTATTAATTTGGGTGGTGCAGGCCTGAGAGGGATTGAAGCTGAAAAGGGAGGGAGAGAGTTCAAGTCAGTTAGATATTTGAGAGTGAGAGAAATTGAATACACATCCTTCTAATATTTTTTGACATTTCAAAATTTGTCTTAATATACCATTTGATGGTAGACCTAATCCTGTTAGTTCTTTTTTCCTGGCCAAATGTAGAGTTGATTCATTTGTTGAGTGTCTTTTCATTTATTCTTTATTGAATAATTTTGAATGTTAATTAGTGAAAAATATATAATTTTGAATGTTCATACTTTCAACATTTGTTTTGTTTTGTCAGTGTGATTTCTGTGATTTCTGGTAAGTATAATGTTAATCTAATCAATGTTGATATTTGAACAGGTACAAATTGGTGCACATGCTTTTACATATGATCATGTTTATTGTAATTCCATGTCCGCCTCGTCCTTAATTTTTGAAGAGTGTGTTGCACCCCTAGTGGATGCATTATTCCATGGCTATAATGCTACAGTTCTTGCGTATGGACAGGTAGGATATTACATTATTCATATGTTGATTTCATCATTGAGATAGCTAGTTGACTATGATGATCGAGATTGACTTATCAAGTTCCATGTACTAATGTTAATTTGTCTCTTATGTTGTAGACTGGTTCCGGGAAAACTTATACAATGGGAACCAATTTCAATGGTGAAGATAATAATGGAGGCATCATACCCCAAGTAATGGAGACTATTTTTAAGAAAACTGAAGCATTAAGGGACAGCACGGAGTTCTTAATTAGAGTGTCATTCATTGAGGTTTGTTGGAAAAGTATCAGTCTCTTACATTATGTTTGGATGACTTATTATGTTTCAGTAATTAGGTTTTGAACATTATTATCTATTCTCACTTTTATTATAAATGCTTTCCTCCTTTAAGACTACTTTGTTCTTTTACTTCTTGCATTAGATGTACTAGGTTGCAATTAAATTATATGTATATATCTTTTCACATATTTATTATTTTTAATTCATATTTTTGGAATGGCAGATTTTTAAGGAAGAGGTTTTTGATTTGTTAGACCCTCATCTGAATGCCTCTTTGAGAGCTGATGGTGCATCTCATAAGGCATCACTTCCTTCTAGGACTCCCATTCAGATAAGGGAAACGACAAATGGAGGGATCACTCTAGCTGGTGTAGTGGAGTCAGAAGTCAGGTCAAAGGAAGAGATGGCTTCATATTTGGCCCGTGGGTCATTTGCCCGTGCCACAGGAAGTACAAACATGAATAGTCAGTCAAGGTTGGTATTTAATTTTTATTTAAATTTATTTATATTCTTAACGGTGGTGTCAAATTTGAGACTATTGTTTTTATCCTTGTTTGGTTCACTGTCCTGCATCTTCTAATATGTGTATTCCCTGAGAAGTCCTAGCCGTATTTGATGTCTTATTTGTACCTTTCATATGTTTATATTAGCACTTAGGTCCTTTGAAAATTTAGTGATATCAAATGTGTCTTCGTTTGTTTTTTTTCTTTTCTTTTCACGTCTTTACTGTACACAGTTGCGCGTCATATTGTATTCTCTTTGATTAGTTAGTCCCTTTGGCTTTATCTGATGGAAATTAATTTCAATATTTACACGTAAGTCACGAGCCTACTAGATTTTTACATGCCACCGTTCGATTACTTAGCGTACTGTCATGTTACTTTAGGACGGCTTTATGAATTGCGTTCAACAAAATTAATCTTCTAGGTCAATTGTGTTTGAAGAAGTCCTTTTTCCTATTTACCTAGAAGGAGAAGGGGTATCAAAGGAAGAATGCGAAGTTTCTTCATATAATTCTTCTGTCCCTCTTTTATCAAAGGAAGAATGCGAAGTTTCTTCATATAATTCTTCTGTCCCTCTTTTATTTCTATTTGGGTCCAATTAAACACTAAGCAACACAGTGTTTAAAATTTCTTGAGAAGGGGAACAAGATGTTATTAGAATCGTATCTTGACTTTTCATTTTGGTAATCAATGAAACATGCATACAAGCTTTTCATTCCCTACCCGTTGCTTTCAAGTAAATGGGTGAGCTACCCCCCCCCCCCCCCCCCCACACACACACACACCCAAAAAGAAATATATATATATATATATATATATATCATAGTTTCTTGCAGGAACCAAAAAAACATTATAAGAAACCCCTGCTCTATCTATTTCTTTTGTTCGTAGAAACTACAATTGTGTTGTTCATAATATTGCTTCAAATGTTGCTCTTCATTATTTGTATGGTGCTTGGGCAGTTGGGGCTGGGCTTGCACACCCAGCCCAAATAATTTATGCAGCTTGTATTGATGATTTGATGAAGTTGGCTACTGTAGCACCCCAAATTCCCGTATACCGGAAGCTCGAGACACAAATTAGGATCTTTCCTTCAAACGAGTACATCACAGTAATATCACAGAAAATTAAAACCATAGTTTATGTAGTATACTGATCCATGCACTGGTCAACAATCTCTCCTTGATCACTTCGCTCAGCTCAGGTCCTTAGCTCCACGAATGACGCTCTTATGATCGGGCAGTCCTGCACACTATCCACACTATCCAACTGTGGGCACGTAAGTTAAATGTAACTGACGTAATGTGGATGAAACCCACGATCTTCAAGTCTAACAAACATAATTTTATGCAACACAAAAAATGTGAGGCCAAACCACAAGTGTCAGTGTATGCCATGCCCTAGAGTTTAATGCACCACTCCAAATGCACACAATGCACTTATTGAAACGTATGCATACCATACTACATATTTTTCCGAAAGCAACTTCATTGAAAATATATGCATCCCATACTATATACTTTCCAATGAGTTCGTGTTCTTTAGATGATAAGGCTCGATCCCTCGCCATCCGTTCTACTTCTGTACTCTTTCATGTTTTTGCCATTTATCTAGTGACTGATGAGGTTGTAGTTGTTCGGTCTACTCTGCCACTGTAGTCGGTAGTGCCATGCCGGGACCCTGTGGTCTCTCTCCGCTCCTGTACACCCATACCGGTGCCAGCTCCTGCGGTCTTTCTCCACTCCCGAACAACCTCGCGGAACCTCCACTTGAGGTGCCGAACCTCCACTCATGGACTTTATCAAAAGCTGTTACGACATCGACGTAACCCTACAGGCTTCCCATTCGTAATGATATCCCAGAGCATAGACGGAAGCTTAAGGGTCCATCCCCTAAGTTCCGACAGAACTTGTGACTTACGTCCGTGTTCCATTCTCATCACTAAATTCCAGAAATTAACAGTCAAGACACGCCGCATGTGTCCTCTTGGCAGATGAGTTCACACCCAGCTAGTGCCTGTCCTTTTCAACACATACTAGACCAACCTATAACAATCCAGCTTTCTACGGAGCATTATAGTGATTAATTCCCGAATTCCTCATCTTCTAGTTCCATCAATGTCCTACGATATCTTCCATCTTCGTTCCGGTCGCTCAACGGATAAAAGTTATTCTAAGGATAACAGGCTGATCTTCCCCAAGAGTTCACATCGACGGGAAGGTTTGGCACCTCGATGTCGGCTCTTCGCCACCTGGGGCTGTAGTATGTTCCAAGGGTTAGGCTGTTCGCCCATTAAAGCGGTATGTGAGCTGGGTTCAGAACGTCGTGAGACAGTTCGGTCCATATCCGGTGCGGGCGTTAAAGCATTGAGAGGACCTTTCCCTAGTACGAGAGGATCGGGAAGGACGTTCTTTTCGCACTATTATGGATAGTCAATTTTCGCACTTTTGATGTAGTGAGTAATAGGCTCTGGTTGTTCGCCGTCCAAGAATTCTTGTTTAGGCAGTTCATATCATCCATACATAGTGTTTTGATCTAAGATTTCCATTCTTCCATGCTTCAGCAGTAGCATATTTTTGCATCATCCATTCATATTCAACTAATTTGCCCATGGTCATCAACTTGACAAGTCGCAGTCCGACTTAACTAGATTCCGACTTATCATCCAATTTGTACCCATCCAAATCATACCCAAAAGCCCACCCAACTCGACCCAAGTCTGGGCCAAAATAATAACAATAAGTTCACACTTTGGAATGGTAATACCATCCTACATAGCTAAAATACTTTTATCAATTCTTAAACCTGTTCCAAGTGTTATTCGAACTCAAACAAGTACTAAGTAGTACACCATGATCCATCACCTTTAGGCATGAATTGGAAGTGGTATCAATATCGACCATTGCCTACACCACTTGTAACTCGTCACCACCATACGTCTCCACATATGTCATTCTTCAACTTTGTGACATTCATCTATATCCCAATCTTGGCAACTACTAACAATTTAGCTACTACTAAGTTACTTCCAACCTCCGATCTATTACTTTCCATTTACGAAGTCATGTACAACTTCATTACTAACAATGTATATTATCAACTTTCATGTATTAATATTTCCTTCTACTCACAAGTGTCTTGAATCAACTACTCACCAATTATCTTCACATTTACATCATATTTTGTACTTATGGTTAAGCTACTAAAAATCAACTACTAGCATATGTGATCAATCTACAATCTTTCAACACTTAATGCTATTATTAACAAGAGGAATTAATCCACTCAAGCCACTAACATAACTTCCATTTATTTCAATCGTAACTTCCATTCTACTGGAATATAAACTATTAATAAGTGGTACTTCACAACTTAATCCATTACTCCACTTGCTACTTAACATAATTTTCCAATGCCTTCATCTTTTAACAAGTTGATTAAGATACTCACACCCTACCACCAATTTCCACTACAAATCAGCCAGCACTTCTACTAAGAATTAAGCTATCACTACAACATAATCCCCAACAATACTAAAATTCATTCCTCAATCTCTTAGTGTCAAAGTATGGAGACTGAAAATAGTACTTTATTGGATTATAATTGAATACACTGCCTCCTATATATATAAAAGTACAAGTATTAATTCTAAGATTATTTCAGATGTGGGACTAAAATTAAGACTACTTTCACACTCCCCCTCAAGCTGGTGCGTAGATATTGTCGAAGCCAAGTTTGCTCAAGAAAGTTTGAAAGAACTTAGGTTGTAATACTTTAGTGAGGATGTCAGCAAGTTGGTCACCAGGTCAGACATATGAAAATGAGATTACTTTCTTCTCCAACTCATCACGAACGAAATGACCATCGACCTCGATGTGTTTTGTGTGCTTATAAAACACTAGATTTTCAGAAATGTGCATAGCAGTTTGGTTATCATAATACAATGGAACTGAAGAAGATATTGGAATTGTCATGTCTCAAAGGAGAGATTTGAGTCATAAAACATCCGAAATCAAATGCCCAATGGCTCGGTATTTAGCTTCTGCACTTGATTTTAGCTACAACATGTTGCTTCTTGCTCTTCTAAAATACCAGATTTCCTCCAAAGAACACAAAGTTTTCACTAGTAGATCGTCTGTTATCAATCGACCCTGCCCAGTCAGCATCAGAATATCCTCGTAAAAAAAGAGATTCACCAGGCCTGAAGAGAACTTGCCCTTGGGCTTTCTTAAGATAACGAAGAATGTGAACCACTGCTTCCCAAATGAGCGATAGTCGGTGCATGCATAAACTGACTGACTCGACTAACTACAAAGGCAATATCTGGCCTAGTTACTGAAAGATATGAGTTTACCAACCAACCTGTGATATCGTCCTGGATCCGAGAATAATGTATCATTGGAGAATGATGATAGCTTAATATTGGGATCCATAGGTATGTCACTGGGACGACATCCCAACATTCCTGTCTCGGTAAGAATATCAAAGACATACTTTCTTTCAGATAGAAAGATATCATCATTTGTGCATGCAACCTTAATACCAAGAAAATATCGAAGCGTACCAAGATCCTTTGTTTGAAATATTTGAGCTAACCTCAGCTTGATGTCTGTAATTCCTTGGGCATCACTGCATGTGATAATGATATCATCACCATAGACTAACAGAATAACAATTCCTTTACTTCCTTTCTTTGTGAAGAGAGAATGATCTGACTTACTTCTTGAGAACCCATAAGAGTATACAGCTTTGCCGAACTTTTCAAACCAAGCTCGAGGGAGACTATTTGAGGCTATAAAGAAATTTTTTGAGTGAACATACAAGATTCTTTCCCTGTCGCTCAAAATCAGGAGGTTGCAGCATATACACCACTTCTTTCAAGTCTCCATTAAGAAATGCTTTCTTGACATCAAGCTGATGAAGAAGCCAAGAACAGTTGGATGCAAGGGAGATAGGAACACGAACAAATGTGAGTTCTGCAACCTAAGAAAAGGTCTCAGAATAGTCGACTCCAAATTTCTAGGTATACCCTTTAGCGACAAAGTGAGCTTTGAGTCGTTCAACTGTGCCATTAGAATTGTGTTTGACTGTGAACACCCACTTACAATCAACTGACATATCACATATAGGGAGGCGAACCAACTGTCATGTACCATTCCGTCGAAGAGCCTGCATTTCCTTTTTCATGGCTGCTGTCTAACCAAGGTGCTTGAGTGCTTCCTGAACACTGTTAGGAATAGAGATGGAATCCAAGGAAGATGTAAAGACTCGAAAAGATCTGTTCAGTTTAGAAGTAAAAATAAACTGGTCAATAGGATAGTGAGCACATGAATGCTTAGCCTTACGTTGAGCAATAGGTAAATCGTCTGTGGTAGGAATATTACCGATAGAAGTGGTTGGCACTGGTTGAATAACAGATGGTATAGTTTGGATGGCCGAGTCGGAACGATTCGTACGTCTGCTAACATAAACCTGCATTGGCCGAGGTGGTGGTGGAGGCGGCGGCGGTGGTAGTGGTGGCGATGGTGGTGGTGATGGTGGTGGTGGTGGTAGTGACGGTGTTCAAAGTGGTGTATAATTCCATGTTGAGATTTTTTTTTGAAAATCATAACTCACATATTCTTTTGCATTATCAGAACGAAAACATTTAAGAGTAGTACCAAATTGTGTTTTTATCTCATAGAAAAATTCTTGAAAAATTGTAAACACTTCAGAACGATCGTGTAAGAGAAACAATCATGTCATGCGGGAGAAATCATCAATAAACGTAGCAAAATAACGATATTTATTAAACATGGGAAAACCAATAGGTCCCCAAACATCAGAATGAACTAAGTCAAACAAACGTGGGAAAACCAATAGGTCCCCAAACATCAGAATGAACTATGTCAAATAAATGTTCACCACGTTGATTGACACGTCCTGGGTAGGGAACTCGATGGTTATTACCTAACTCACATGACTTACAAGATAGCTGAAAATAAGATGTCGGTGCCATAATGCAGGAAGGGAAGGATGCCCCAGACGCCGGTGCCATAATGCAGGATCAGTAGAAGAATGAAAAGCCGAGACAGGAGAATCCAAGATGTATAACCCTTGTTATTTATGACATGTGCCAATCACCGTTCTCATCGTAATATCCTGAAACACACAGTGAGAAGAAAAAAATGTTACTGAACAGTTTAAATTCTGAGAAAGTTTAGGAACGGATAATAGGCTATTAGAAAATGTAGGTTCACGTAAAATAGATGTAAGTGAGAGTATTGGAGAAAAAGAGATATCGCTTTTCCCTTCAACAGGGACAGGAGAGCCATCAGCAGTGTGCACATGATAACTGGAAAGTAAAGAAAAAGAAGAAAGCGGTAAAAGAGACATGTTCAGAAGCATCTGAATCGATAATCCATTGATGTGAAGAAACATGACATGTATTACCTGGGTGAATAGAATTAACAGGTGGAGGAGACAACAAATTTCGGAATGCCTGGTACTCTTTAGCAGAGAGTGTATGCTGGGAGGAGGTTGGCACAACTGTAGGAGCAGTAGTGGAAGAAGATCCCACAGAGGAAGACTGATGAGCAGCAGGAGGACGACTAATACGTTTTCACCACGTCACATATTCATGAGATCGGCATTGACAATAGGTACAATTAGGGCTGCAAATGAATCGAGCTATTTGCGAGCTATTCGGCTCGAGCTCGGTTTAAGCTCGGCTCGAACCGAGCTCGAGCTCAAAACTGAGCTCGTTTCGTAAACGAGCCGAGCTCGAGCTTGGGTTTTTTTTAAGGCTAAGCTCGCGAGCTATTCGACTCGAATACGGTCAAAGCTCGGCTCGAACCGAGCTCAAGCTCAAAACTGAGCTCGTTTCGTAAACGAGCCGAGCTCGAGCCTAAAGGTATTCGCCTCGGCTCGGCTCGACTCTATTGCAGCCCTAGGTACAATACTTAGTGTTGTGATGACTGTCACTACGGTCACGACCACGATCGCCACGGCCTCGTGAAGAATAAGAACCACGACCCCTGGAGTACGATGATAGTAGTGGTGAGGGATCAGAAAATCCACGGCCACGGCCAGAGACGAGTGCAGACGGTGTTGTGGTTTCAATAAGAGCAGGAGGGGGTACTCGGGTTAGTTGAACATGGAGAGCACGTAGAGAGGGACTGGCGTTGGTGGCGAGGATATGAGAGCGACACCTTCAAGATATGAGCGAATATTGCTCAAAGCTAGAACGACAGGAAGGGCCTCATGTTGCTGCTGCTGGACAGCAAAATCGGCGGAGTATGGGTGATAGATCTTCCATTCATCTAAGAACTGATTGAAGTGTGATAAATATGCATGAATGTCGTCACCTTGCCTTGTCTCGATGGCATCACAAAAGATATCATACAGGCGCTGCATGTTATTGGAAAAGTACATGTTATGAAGGGTATGCCAAATCTCTTTGGCTGTGTCGAGAAAAGTTATGGAGGTGTAGATATCCCAGTCCATACAATTGGTCATCATATTGACAATCAAGTTATCATCACGATCCCAGATTTTGAATGTGGGATCTGTAGACAGAGGAGCTGGGTCAGTGATGTGATGGTATATCTCGTGCCCTTTGAAGAAATGTATGACAGAATGGGGCCATGTCATGAAGTTGCTGCGTCCAGAGAGGTTCTCAGTGGTCATGCCAACTTCAAGAGAGAAGGGAAATCAATCGTCTGTTGAGGAGGGGGGAGAAGGGCTGTAAATTGGACAGGACAGGACCGGACAACCATATGTTCAAGCTAGGCAGTTAAAATCGGTTTTTGGAACTAATCGGTCTAGAAGCGATTAGTGATTAATCGGTTAATAGGAAAATATCGGGGATTAAATCGGAATCATTATATATATATAATTAAAAAAAGATATATCCTCATTATGTAGCAACCCTAAATCCTAACATAAAACTATTATGAGATTATCAAATAAGAACATATAGTTATAGAGAAAAAGAAGAAAGTACTTGGTTTGAGCTGAGTTTGGATTCTAGATGTGGGTCGGGTCGGTTTGCTAGTCAGTTTCATCAAACAAAAACAATCAGGGAGGAGAAGCACTGCGAGCAACAAGAGGTGTAGCAGATGCGGGCTGGGTCAAGTATGCGACGGTGTAGAAGGAGCGACGGCGGGTCGGGTTTGGGTTTGCTCGGGGAAGAAGAGAATCAGTTTGGGTCTGAAGAGAATCTGTTTGGGTTTGCACGAGAAAGAAGAAGAGAGCGGCGATATGTCGGATTTGGGTTTGCACGAGGACCAGAAGGAGTTTGAATTTTAAATTTGGATTTTGTATTTGGGCCAGATTGAGCCCAAATATTGCAAACAAGCATAAAAATTAGAGAATGAGATTTAATCGGTTAATCGGCCACTTAAAATCGGCCGATTAACCACTAATCGGCCGATTATTCCCGATTAAATCGCTAACTATTGAAATATTATAAATCGCTAAAAAAATAATCGCTTAGCCTCCGATTAGCGATTAATCGGGGATTAATCGGGCGTAATCGGGGATTTTAACTACTTAGTGTTCAACCTCAGACGGAAATTCTACTCGGACGGGTTTATGTCCGGTTCGGTCAAGGTCAGACAAATTTTTTATAGTCCGGACTTGATTCGGTAAAGTATCGGACCGCAATAATACTCGGACGGACTTCTGTTTAGCTCGAGCTTGGTAAAGTATCGGACCTAATAATTTGTTCAAGTTCGGTTCGTATAACAATTCGGACCGTCCACGGTCGGGCCATCTCTCGAGCCGGACTCGGACGGATGACGGACCGTCCTGATCATTTTACACCCCTAGGGGGAGGAAAGGTCATCGTTGATTTATCAGAGGTCGTCATAGGAGCAGATCTAGATTAGATATGGAAAGAACGAGTGAGGAGGATAGATGAGGATTGAAGAAAGCATCGAATACTGACACGCAATCTAGATCAACGCGTATCATGGAGCTTCATTTTTTTTACAGTGAGGGAGAGAGGATAGAGGAGGTGGGGAGGGGGGCCGGGGGGGTTAACGCCGGTGAAGGAGGGAGGGGGCAATGAGCAGAGGTGGCGGTGGCGGCGGCGGCTAGGCAGAGAAGTGGGGGGCTACGCGGCGAAGGCGGCAGCGGCGAGGCGGAGGAGTGGGGGCGGCCCGGGGAGTAGATCGTCGGGATTGGGAGGAGAGGAGGCTTCGGTGGCGGCGGGGATGAGTTCGGAAGATTGGGGGGGGGGGGGGAGGAGGCCTTCCGGATCGGGGCGGAGGTCGATGGTGGCAGCAGGAGGGGGTGTTGGTGGCGGCGGGAGGAAGAGGATGAGGTTATGGTTTGGGTTTCGGAGGACGAAGGAAATTTTTTTTTAGAGAGAGAGATAGGAAACTCTAATTTTTTGTAGGCTCTGATATCATGTCAAAGTATAGAGATTTCAAACAGTACTTTATTGGATGATTATAATTGAATACGCTGTCTCCTATATAATATAAGAGTATAAGAATTAATTTTAAGATTATTTTAGATGTGTGACTAGAATTAAGACTACTTTAACACTTAGCAAGTAATTTCTCAAGCATTCATCTCAAATAAGTAAGCTACTAATAATGGTAACAATTGAAGCTACTAACAATTCTACTTCTTCAATCTAGTAGTAACCATACTACACAACCTACATCCATAAGCCAACTTGATTGATTCTTAGTTAACTTAACATACAAACCCTTATTACTCGATTCTACTTACATTTCCATTTACACTTCAATTCTAATTTTACTTCCTAAACCAACATGAACTTAGCAAGTCTACTTCAAGATATACATAAATAATTTAAGCATGATTACTAAGAACCTCAAACATTAACATTCATTCATTCATACCTTCGATCTCTTAACAATGCTACTACATGAACTTCATCAAGGAACCCATTTAAGCTACTACAAACATCAAACTTAATTTCCAACACAAATCCCCTAGTAAAAATAATCTACTAACAATTCATACTAATGAGATAGTCTACTAACAAAATCATAGTACAATCTATATAATAATTCTTCACTACATAATTACAAACGTAAACTTTCACCTACAACTACATCAAACATCCAAATTTATCTACAAGGAAACTTAAATAATGTACATCAAGATACCATATATATATTTTTTTAAACAAAAGGAACATGGCCTTAAGATACAACACTTCAAATATACATTAACATGATCATAATCAACTACTAATGCTTTATCTACTTACTACCATCATTAATTCCCTACCTTCATGCTTACTACTTTAACGTTACTTTATTCTACTACCAATATAGTTCAACATAAGTCCACTAATGTACTAACAATAATCATCTAAGTAGAAAGTAAAACAAGTTACACTAAACTTACTTAATTGTTTAATTCCTACAATACAATTTTAAGCATACTACCACTAACATAAACTTAAACAAATCATAAGCATATTTTCTAGCACATAAACATGGCTTTAAAGTCTATTCTTCAACTCTTCCATTTAACGATAACCATACATGAACTACTTTTGAAGCAAGATGTCTAAAATTAATAACATTCCATACAACCATAACCAATTATTTCACAAGTATTCAATTCAAAACTTAGTCAAAATAAAACAATCACATAAGGTTAAAGAACACACACCAATTACTTGAAGAATTAACTCTAAACTTCTCCTTATGCCAAACTCCAAATAATACCTAGGATTTTTTTTTAGAAAATGATTAGACATGAAAATTGTGAAGTATGAGAATTAGGGCATGAACCAAAACATCACCTTTGCTTCCAAAAAGCTTGGCCTACAGGCTAGGCTTCTTCTTGTTGTGATCACTTTTTTTTTTGGGGATGAAAGGTAGGATTTTTTTTTAAATATAAAAGTAGACATAAATGATTGTTAGTAGTTTTAGGAATGACGAGTAGGAAACATTTAGGATTGAAAAGAAGCATGTTTAGGAATTTGAAGTAGGATTTTTTTAAAAGAATTTTGTTGGGTTTCTTTTCTTCTTTTGGTTTTCGGAAATTTCCAAGAGAGAGAGAATGAGTGAGAATGAGAGTGTGAGGGTTTTCGTTTCTCTTGGTTTCTTTGGTTTCGGATGAGGGAGAGATAGATAGATGAGAATGAATGAGTGTGTGATGTGGCCAAAGGTGAGCCAAGAAAATGAATGGATGAAAGTAGGGTAATGTGGCATCATATACATCACAACCCCAAGCTTCAATCCTAACCCTTCATGATAACCCTAGGGTTAGATTATAACCCTAGTGCACACATACATGTCATATTATATAATTATAAGAACAATAAAATAATATGTATGAACATATACAAACTAGAATACAATAATACTAGTTGTTTTTTTTATTTAAAAATATTACTACATGATTATTACCACTATAAAATTAATATAACCAAACAAGTATAATATTTGCTAACACTCAAATGTTGTTGACAAATACAATTTATATCTCAAGTATAAAAAATATGATTTTTATACAAAAAGTATACAACATAATATTATAAATAAAATAATTTTTTACAAAATAATTATTAATTATTTTGGGGATCTTACAACTACAACCTTTTAATCAAAAAGAAAAAAAAGAAAAAAAAAGGAGAGATTATAAGAACAGTTCATGGTTTGGGCATCTTCACATACCATGTTTATCAACGAAACCTTCCAATTGCTATAGTCATACCACATTTCTAAGAGGTTTTTATAGTCATACCTCATTTCTAAGAGGTTATGCTTTCAAGCTTTCTTCAAAGAGACCAATTATCTACCTCTTGGGCTTACTAGCTAAGGTTCTGGTGATATTGCCTAGTTAATATTGACACCTGTATAATGTGCACATTTTCTCTTAGCTGTAAGAATTTTGAAGAGTACTTGATTATGAAAATGGATTTTGAGTCTCTCTAGTCGTGACAATTGAGTATTAGCTTTGATGACTAAGCTTACATGTTGAAGTTGCAGTAAATTAGATTCTACCATCCAAACAATTATAGTCATTCCAGGTTGAAGGCTTACATATGTATGTCAAATGTTTGGCTTCTAAACATGAAATTTTTATGAAAAAAATTTCAATATTTATTTTCTACTTTATTTTGGTGCAAATTCAGCTAAAATACCTATCTTTTGCACATGTAAAGCTCAGAGTGGTTTCTTTTGTGCTATTGCATAAAATCGGCATTTCACATATGAGAATTTCCCATATATGCACTCAAAAACTTTGTTATTTCCATATCCCCATTCAAAATATTTATATTTACATATTACCACCTCAAATCAATATGGTCATTATTACCACCTTAAATCAATATGGTCATTACAAGACAGTTGATGTTTAAAAGGACTGTTTTGCCCTTTTGCTTTCTTCTTTCTTCTCTAATTCTCCTTCAAACCAAAGAGAACCCAAAGAGAACCTTAGCAACCATTTTAATTTCTTTTCATCTCTCTTGCAAAAATATATCCTAGTAGCCATTAAACTTTTCCTTAAATTTTTCCCAAAAAATAATTTTTGGTTATTATTTTGTTCAAAAAACTTTTGTGGCAATGGAATTTTGAAGGTTAAGAAGTTAGGTTATGATATTTAGTAAAATGAGATGGAATATTCATTGAAGAGGTGATGGAGAAAATGAGTTTTGTTTGAAGTTTATTGTGGAGAGATGAGATATTAGTGCGCTAATTGAAGAAGATGATAGAAGATAAAAGAAGAGGTTTAAATAAAGAAGATGGTTGGCTTGGGGTTTGTTTGGAAATTAAAAAAAATATTGTATTGGGTTTAGGACCCAATAAGGAGAATATTTGAAGTGTATTTATTACAATTAGGGGGTGTTTAGATTGATGCAAAATATTGAAAAGAAATGTGGAATACAAGTCTTCATGCCTAATTTTCTATTTGGATGGAGAGAAAAAACAATGAAAAGCTTTTCCACCGTATGATGACATACCTTTTTTGATTCAAATGTTTTCTCCTTAAAAAGTGCGAAATACGCTGGAGAACTCATGAAAACTCATTTAATACCTTTTTAATTATTATTGCTTATTTTCTCTTCTATCCTCTTTCCTTTTTTAATTTTCTTGAACAAACTTTTCTTTTATCCAAACAAAATTCTTTTAAGAATTTTTTTTCCCAGGAAGCAACCAAACAAGATTAGTGAATATAAATTTTCTTCGAAAATGTTTTCGGTGGAAGATCTTCTAAGTATTCTAACTTCTACATTAATCCAAATGGTCCCTTATTTCTTCAAATTCTTCTCAGTAAGAAATAATGGGTTCTTTATTTCTTTCAAATCCTTTGTGACAATTTGAAGGCTAAGTAATTAGATTGTGGTATTTATTGAAAGAAACATTTATTGAAGAGGAGATGGAGAAGATGAGTTAGGTTATAATTGTGTTGTTGAGAGATGAGATAATAATGAGACATTGGTGAAGGAATTGAAGAAGATGATCGAAGAGAACATAAGCGGTTTAAACGAAGATGGTTGGATTGAGGTTAGTTTGGGAATCAAATATATTCTTCTTGGATTTGAACCCAATAAGGAGATTATTCAAAGTATATTACATCACAATTAATGGAAAAATTAATGTTAGGTGGTTTTCTGGAATCACTACAAGGATTTTAGGTGGGAAAATGGAAATATGAAGAATTCCAATGGGAATATGGAAATAACAAAGATTTAAGGGTGTGGATATAGAAAAAACCCCTCCACATGTATATACTAATTGGCACATGCAATGCATTATGCGTGTGAAAGTCAACATTTTTGTTGTTTATTTTAATCTTTAAATTTAAGTTAGCACTGGATATAAATTTGAACTTTAAAAGTGTGGTTGAGATTTAACAGTTGCGTGATTGATTTTAAGTTGATGTATAAATATAACCTTGACTTTAAAATGCGTGGTTGAGATTCATAACTGGATGGTACAAAACAGAAAACACAAACCCCAACTCTCTAGTAATAGCAGTAAAAGATACAAAAACATGACCCATCTGTTATAAGGATCAACAATCTGTATTGGTCGATTCTTGTTTCAGTCAATGGAAAAAAACTTCACTTGAATTGTATTTGTTTTTGCTATTTTTTATTTCATCGATCATCGTAAATAATTACAATTCAAGAATGAAAAGAGATGAACCTAATCAAGTTATTTGATTTTTCTTTTACTTTTGCACTGTGTTCCTTCTATTTTCAATTATCTAATGATTACTTGCATGGATTATTTCTAAAGAAAAGTTTCTAGGAAGGAAGAAGCAAGCATGGCTAGTTTCTGTTATATGTAATTACTAATGTATACATACTCTTCTTTCTTGTTTGTTCAGTCGCTCACATGCTATATTTACAATATGCCTGGAACAAAAGAAATTTGGATCTAGCAAAGATGAACCTGGTGATGACATATTATTTGCAAAGCTTCATTTAGTTGATCTTGCTGGCTCAGAACGTGCCAAGCGAACTGGAGCTGATGGGTTACGGTTGAAAGAAGGTGATTCAATTTTGATGTAGGACCTCTTTTTTGTTTTTCTGTTTTTACACTGGTTTCAAATTTCTAATGGATAATTGTTCTACTTATACAGGCATACATATAAACAGAGGCCTTCTAGCTCTTGGTAATGTAATTAGTGCATTAGGTGATGAGAAAAGGAGAAAGGAAGGAGGACATGTCCCGTATCGCGACAGCAAGTTAACTCGGCTTTTGCAGGCAAGGAAAATACAAATAAAGCAAAAATTGTTCCAATGATAGTAAACTAATTTTTCTAGTGAATGACATACTAATATATATGATTCTTTTGCATGGGATTTTTTTTTATTAAAAATTTTTTTAGTTGCAAATAGCGATCAACTATGTGGTCAGTTAAGATATGTGAAAAATAATTTGATACATAAAGGTTGCAAAATTGGTAATTACTTATGTGTTCTAGTAATTGAGCACGTGGAAGGTTACCTCTAAGTGGATGGGTAGTTTTTTATTTTTTAAAAGTATGATTGGTAGTTGTTTGATTTTAGTTTTAAATGAATGGTTAATATAAATTGACTTTAAATTGTAAGGATGAGATACACAATTGGGTGGTTGATTTTATGTGGATGGTTGATAAAACTTTGACTGTAAAATGTGTGGATCACATAATATGATTAATAAGTCCGTGATTATCCACAAAACACACAATTCCAACTTTATTGTATCACATAATATGATTTAGCATTAAAGCATTTATGAATCTACTTGGCTCTGAAAGTGGCGTTGTTTAACATATGTATATGTATATGTGGCGTAGTTTAACATATGTATATACTACATGCCAACAACATGGCACAGTAATGAGTGGGTGAGATGCTGATTTAGCAATAATTGAACAACAAAAAAATATGTATATACTACATATATGTCCCCCACAAGTGAACTTGCACTCAAGTCTGAAAAAGTAAGCTTATACTCTCCTAGATGTACTTTCATATGCATATGGGCTTTTTTGTAGATATGTTTGGATACATGCTTCTGTTGATATGTATATACTATATTCCCTTGGTTGATCACCATAATTTTTCATATGCTGAGTTGGTTTCCTGATTAATTTATTTGGCAGGATTCTCTTGGGGGCAACAGTAAAACTGTCATGATTGGTGAGTTTCTTCGTTAATTGTCTGTGTCACTTGATTAGTCTCTAGATATTAGTGATTAAATTTGTTTTCCCCTCCCAAAGTCGCATATTGGATTTGAATATTTGCCCTTTAGGATGCAAGTCAACCCTCTCTTATTATGCTTTTCCTTCAACAAAATTAGAGGGTTAGCATCAGGTTGATTACTTGATGACGACATCAGTTCGAGACGTTTTGGGTGCTTCTATCATCGCAGGCATCGTCTAGGATGACTATTTTATTAGCCTAGTTATTTTCATTTCAGCATTTTAGTTATTTTGGCATATGTAGTAGTTTTGTTATTTTCATTTCATCATTTTAGTTTTTTTGACGACATCAGTTCGACACATTAGATATATTTTGGAAATTTATTATGAGATTTGTTTTGAGCATATATATATAGGCCTTTAGACTAATGAGAACAAATGCTTTGATTGATTAAAAAAAAATATTTTGTGTTGAGTTTTTGCTCTTCATCCATCTCTTGTGGGTGTGACCATAAGAGATTATTAGGGTTTGTGAGAAAATCCTAGATCCCTGAACTATACTTCATCCCTTATACTCTCCCGGAACTACAATTCATCCCTTATACTCTCCCGTCCTTTCTCTTCTTCTTTCCCTTTCTTCCCGAACCCAACAACCTCACTGAAGCCCCTTCTCTTTCTCCTTCAGCCCGACTCCACCTGAACCCATATTCAACCCGATCTTAGCCTCCATCCACCATCGCCATCAATCCCCCTCGCCCCTCTTCACCTCCACCGCAGCGCCCCACACAAATTCCTCCTTCTCTTCCAGCCGACGCATCCCTCCTCTTCTAGCCGACGCCACCTCCATCATCTCTAACATCCCGACCACCCTGCTGTCCTTTCCCTCACCCTTCCGACCACATATATACCCTCCACCATCACAACTCAAGCCTTCCCTATTCCAAATCCCCCAAATCCAACTCAAATCCGAAACCCTAATTTTCACATCAAGAAGATGTTCCATGAAGGAGTACAACGCCGTTGACGACGACGAGCGGCATCTTCTTTATCTCCATATGTGGCGGCAACACTTTCATCGAATTCCGGTAAATTCTTTCAGGTCCTTCATTATTTGTGGTACTGCCTATCATCTCTAGAATATTATCTGAATTATTTGTCGTCCACAAATATTGTGTGTGTGTGCTTCTACTTGTCTAGCGTATGAATCACTATTGAATATTTTACTTGCTAAGAACACTTAAGTATAATCGTTGAATCTTGGGCTTGATATTTAATTGGGATTGCTAACTTAGTTCAAACCAATCACTAGTTTTATTTTCTAACTTAATTGGCACTATATGTTGGTAAACTTTTAATCATTACTTCTTGTTAGATTTTGTCATGTTTTATTTTGCATTGTGTTCCAGAGCCAGTTCCATTTTGATGGAAAGTGTTTATATGGTAATGACTTCTATATCAGACTTTATTGTGTCTCACTTTCTTCTATGTTTCATTGTAGCTTGTGTTAGCCCTGCTGACACTAATGCTGAAGAGACTATTAATACTCTCAAGTATGCCAATCGTGCTCGCAATATACAGAACAAAGCTGTTGTAAGTTGTATATGAAGCTCCAAAAGGAAAAGCTTTCTCTAGTTGATAGTTTGTTTTTTTTTCGCGAACAATTCTCCAGTTGATAGTTGATTCATTTATTTGTCATAGATCAACCGTGACCCTGTGGCTGCTGAGATGCAAAAAATGCGTAATCAATTGGAGCAGTTACAAGCTGAGCTTCTCTTTTCTCGTGGGGGAGGTGCATCTTTTGAAGAGCTTCAGGTATAACAATATTGAATTTTAGTTTTGTCCACTTTTTCATAGTATACTACTGTATATCATTTCTCCCTTTCTTTTGTTGTATTCATCGATTGTAGGTTTTGCGGCATAGAGTTTCGTTGTTGGAGGCTAGCAATATAGAGCTCCATCAAGAGTTGAAAGGATGTCAAGTTACCTGTGATCATCTAGCACAACGTGCTACTGATGCTCAGGTATTTAGAAATTATGCTTGATTAATAGATTATGAATATTTCTGTTTTTTTTTTGTATGTAACCTTTGTCATGATCAACTAAACAACTGCACTGAAAATTTGTGTAATGTTTTAAAATCTTAGACAATGGGGAAAGGTAGATTATGAATATTTTTACTAGGAATAGTTATTTAGTTTGCTTGTGAATATCTTTATCATCAGTTTGATTAGATAATTATGCTCATATCTTTATAAGATTACTGGTTCAATTTTAGAGTGCCATTAAGAATATTAATCGGTATCCCTTTTATAAAAATATAGTCAATTTTAATTTATTTGCTTAATGTTATATGTTGAAACCTAAATTTATTGTTTTTATAATTACTGGAATATGCCAAAATAATGTTTTAGATTTAGTAGTGTCTTCTATGTGTTGTTTGATTTAGCATCTATAATTATATGTGGAATTCCACCTTTATCTGATTCACATGAGTCAATGCATCAGGTTGAGAAAGATAAACTTCTTATGAAGATTGAGTCAGCTCGCAATGGAAAGCCCTGGGATGAGATTGATAAGGCAGATAGCATGCAGGTTTGCTGAAGTTAACAACTTACATTTGTAGATTACCTTTTTCTTTCTAAATTTAATCTTGTTAATGATGGGATTTTGAAGGAACTTGATTTGGTGAAAACTTATATATCAAAGATTCAAGAATTGGAGACAGAATTATTGCGGGCTCGTACTCCTAAAAGAGAAGGTTATTTGGATAGCCTTTCATCAAATGTTGATGACCTAGAATCAGCTTGTGATGATGATTCTCTAGATGACTCAAGTACGTTCTAAATTCTCGTGCACTGTGTGTAGAAATTCTGGTTAGTTTTAATCGTGAGAACTATTTTGTGTTCTGAGAACTGTTTTGTCTATTTGCTAGTTTTAGTTGACTGTAGAATGCTGCTGCCTCTTTCCATCATGCAGATGTTTTTATTCTAATTTATGGAAGAGATGCGAATGTTTTGGACTTGACCTTTTGGTCTTGTAAAGAGAAATTTATCATGCAGACTTGGTGTGAGTTGTGCAGGTGAGGCTGAAGATGATGAAAAGGAACGAGAACATACTTCTCTTCAAGATGAATTGGATAAAGAACTGCAAGAGTTGGATAAACGGCTTCAGCAGAAGGAGGTACAAGGAACCTTGAATTGCATTAGCATTATATTAAATTTATCCCATTTTGATCGCCCAATTATTTTTTTCGTCGATTCTCCCAGTTGATTTCCGAATTTTTAAAATTTGATGTAGAAACAATCTGCCTCGCAAAACTGTTTTTAGGAGGATTGTTTAGTTTGGAGAGATGACATTCGAAAAAAAAAATTGTCCTAACAGATCCTGTTTTAAAATGCAGTGAAAAAAAATGCAATAGTATATGCTTGATCCCTTTTGCTGTTAAGAGTTAAGAGTTTTTTGTTGTTTGTGATGCTTATTAATAAGTACACTATTCTGGAAAATGTTAATGTGACTCAAGGAAATGAAGTTTTGAATGCCTGTCATTTTTATTCTTTATGTTTTCCTTGTTAGCTCTTTCATCATTATTTGTAGCAAACTTACTAATTTTCTTTTTTTATTTAATTGAAGGCCGAAATGAAACGAGTTGCAAATGTTGATCCGTCTATACTTAAGCAACACTATGAAAAGAAGTTATTGGAATTGGAACTGGAAAAGAAAAATTTGCAGGTAAATGTTTCTTCATGTGTTTAAGTTTGAGAAGATACATCCATACGTTGAAGTTTTTGTAACTTGCAGAAAGAGATTGAGGGTCTTCACTCAAAACTTGCCAACATATCATCTACATCTGATGGTGGTGCACAAAAATTGAAGGAAGATTATCTTCAAAAACTGAACATGCTTGAAACCCAGGTATGTATTATGAAACTAATTTCTTTTAGGATTGTCATTCCTTGCACTGAGTTAAACGTTCTCTTTGCAGGTATCTGACTTGAAAAGGAAACAAGATGCTCAGTCTCAACTTTTGAGACAAAAACAGAAGAGTGATGAAGCAGCTAAACATTTGCAGGATGAAATACAAAAGATTAAGTCGCAGAAGGTCACTTTCTATTCTAATTGATTTTTCTTGGTAATAATGTCATGGTATATTAATTTTTCTGATATTCTTTTGGCATTTTATCAGGTACATTTGCAACAGAAAATCAAACAAGAATCGGAGCAATTTAGATTGTGGAAGGCTACCCGCGAGAAGGAAGTTATGCAGGTAATTGGTATTTTATTTTTCCATTTCGAGCAGGATATTTGATTGTCACTTTCCTATGAGAATGTTGATCATTTAATTGATTGTTATAATTTAAGCATCTTATTGTTATCACAATTTCTTTGCTTGAAATAAAATTACTTTCCATGACAATTTTTTTTGATGATGAAGTTGTTAAGTATTTAAATCCCTAAATACTTATCTCATAAAATAGTTATTTAATGCGAGTAGAACAAAAGAAAATTGCAAACATCTTAAGCTTGAAAGCCTTGCACGAATTTGATTAGTCAGGCCAAGTTGTTGCCTGGGTGGTCTCTTTAGCCAAAAGATGAAAACCTAAATAGTAGAGATGATATTTTACATTTTTGAAACTATTATGACAGTGAGTATTGATATTATTCAAATATGTCTAACTGTATCTGCTTATATTGTGCAAGGAGTGATGTAATCCTCATTGCCATTTTTATGGATGGTATTTGTGTTGAAGTTATGTATTCTTCGATGTATGTTAGGCAAAGGTGTATGACACAACATCGTGATATTGATATTTTTATACGTGCTATTTTATAGCGCGGTTGTCACGCCTCGAAATACTTCACGGTACAATTAATGGATGTTTCGACTCCTACATGAGTTGTAAGGCTACTACACGTACTGGTAATCAAGTACTAAATCACACCAACAATAATAATGTAAGTACTGTTATCTCCGATTATTCTAATTTGACTTGTTCCACAAATAACATTGATCTTTAGCAGCAGAATTTAAAGTAAGTTGTACATGCCTTAAACCAAAAGTTCATATATCATTGACTAATATGATAAACAAAGCTAACTCTCAAATGCATCGTCATTCACTTTCTTGTATTAGCTTCTAATAGTCATGCGACCCAAGAGTCCAAAAGCTAATATGAGAAAAAGTTCCCCGGCTTATAGCCCAGTAGTAGTATAACAATCATGCAATATCTTGCAATAAAATGATTGCGAAGAGAAAAAAATATCATAAAACAACCATGATGGTATTTTCTCTTTATGCATGTAAATCAAAGTGTCACTAAATTCTTTTATACATAAAACATTGTGAGAAATCTTAAGAAATAAGAAATTTTCATCCTCACGAAGGTCCATCCTTTGTTTTTTGTTTTTTGTTCTTTTGTCTTTTTTTTATAGGGTTCCCGCCAAGAAATTAAATTATAAGAAAATAAGGTACAGATTTGTTGGAGCAATAACAAAATTGTGATCAGTAAGATCACTTTCTCACAACTGTTAACCAAAGATCGCAAGTTGAAGAATCATACAATCCAAACAAAACAGCATTATTAAGTCATCAAGAGAAATCTGCAGCTTCATTAGGATCAGCAATGCTCATAGTGGCCACCACAGCCTCAATAGCTTTCAGGAATTCTTCAAGGAGAATTCCTGACCAAAAATTAAAATTTCAATTAAAGTAGATATGTTAGTACTTATCTTAACAAGGATTCTTGTGTTCACCCAGATTAGAGCAGTCATAGCAACATCCCAGCCACTCCTAAGAGCATCTCCAACAACTCCTTCAAAAACAAATGGAGCTCCAATTTATGGAGCCAAATAACCAAAAACACCCAACAGTCATCTCCACTCTTCAAATCTGCAACTTTGTGGCCCACAATTATTTTTTAATGATTAAATTGTATCTGGCTGACTTTTTGAATTCTGGGGTTGAAATAAATGAATAAAATAATGATTTGTGTAGGTTGTGGGAGAATAAGTTTTGGACTTTAAGAAGTTTAGTCCATAAATTGCCACATTGGTCCACAAATTGAAATTTGTGGAGTGAAATATATACACTCTTGGAGATGCTCTAAGAGCAGGTGACTATTATTCTTCCAAATGCTCCTCCAAGATTGGATTGATCCTGGTTTCCCTTTAATATTCCAAGCTTTTTTGCAAACAAACCAAAATTTTCATAGCCACAGGACAATTAATAAAGAGGTGTTTGGTAGTTTATGTATGATGATCACATAACACACAATGTTGTCCTAAAGCCAAGTTCTTCTTATTAAGATCTCAATAGTGAAAATTTTATTATGAATGACAAGCCTAGTTGAAATTCTTGCTTTCAAAAAGAGCAAAATTCTTCCAAACGCATTTGTAAAAAGGAGATATCACACCACCAAAGTTTAAAAATTTATAAAAAGATTTTACAGTGAAAGTTTCAGTGCTTGACCATCTCCATTAAATGACTTAAGTCATTTACGTTAAGACCTAGTCTATAACAATGGGAGATAACCGTATACAATCAACGACTTGAGTCCATTCTAGAAAATATTAATCTACCCTCACCACATAGTAGGATACTGTCCATTTACCCTCACCAAGAGCCAATCGACAGATTTGTAATATTGGGTAATATTAGTCCATCTTTACTAAGACCCAGTCCACTCCAGACGTATATTGACAACGATCAACCATTTTTCTTGGTATAAACTAACATGATTATTAAAAGTCAGCATCCTTCTTGGTACAAGCAAATGCATCTCTACACCAACAAATATTTTTTTTGCTGGTAGTACAATGACATAGATGTATGTTCAAAATAATTTCTTTCATAATGATCAATTACAGTAAACAATAACGCATTATGATATCTCACCAAAATGCTTCTCTACAAGGCAGGCACATATGTAGAAAAGAAAAATCACATGAAAATCAATCACTTACAAATACTTCTCAAATTCCTTTATTGTATGTCTGAAATATATCACCTTCAACCCTAATCTTACCCTAATTTGAGTGTATAATCTCTAGTTTGTGAAGCCTTTCTGTAAATTTTAAAAGCCTTCAAACCATTAAAAGCGATTTAATAATATTTTATGCACAAAACATGGCATTTTCTAAAATATCAAGTATATTCCAACTTAATAAAATATGCACGTGACTCTCCGACCCGAACCGAACCCAAATCTTCTCATCCTTTCTTTCATTGTCATTTTCATTAACCAAAAAAAAATTGTCAACATATCACTGCCAACTTCTACCATTGGTATCTTCGTACTGCTGAAGCTTCGATTAACCAAACGGAGCTCCACCTAACTCGGACAAGCTTTGGTGAAACCCATTTTAATTAATTTTTTTCAATTATTTTTTCTAAATGCATATACAATAATCAGTAAGTTTCTAGAAATTTAAAATTTTTACTCTTTGCACCTTCACCTTTTCTTCTAACAAATTGGTGGGACAATTTTAAGTAGTGGAATGAGCTTCTTCTTCATGCCATGGGTTTATATAGACCCATTTGTTGCCCCTTCCCTATAAATTCAATCTCACCAACTCCTCTCTTTCTTCCTACGATTCATTTTTTCTCTCATGCAAGGATTTTGAAAGTATGAAGGTTAGGATGGGTATGGGGGAGCTACTAAGCTCCAAAGCCATTTAATTCTTACACTTTATCTATTTATCTAAGAGAGAAGCCTCTTTTTTTCCCCTATGTACGCCCCCATGAGTTTTTATCCCTTTCTCTACCATTTTACTCTTTAGTTCCTTTTTTTCTCTATGTCCGCCCCCATGAGTTTTTATCCCTTTCTCTATCATTTTACTCTTTAGTATTAGCGATACATCACAGCTAACAACCATGAGTGTCCATTAATAAATGAAATGATTTTTTGCAATTAGACCCTTCAAGATAACTATATTTGCATAAGAAAAATTACAAGTATTTGTTAGTCAAATGTTTCCAAACTGAATGAAATATTTGTTTTCTTCCAGGTCCATTAACTTGTTTCATGGTAAGTCAATCCCTGTTTCCATATTTTAATTATTGCATTGCACCAGTTGTTTTAGAATCGCTCACTTAAGAGGAAGTGCGACATGGAGTGTGGTTTGAACTTTGAAGTGCTCATAGCTTCTTTAAGAAAGAAACCAAAACACATATTAAGAATGATACCAGTTGGGGGAAATAAAAGTACTTGGAGTGTCTCTCCTTCGATCACCATTAACGGAGCCGATCACCATTAACGGAGCCGATCATTGTTGCTCTGCCACTTGTCGCTTTTGCTGCATCCATGAATCGGGAGAGAAAAAGATAGGGAGGGAGCAACAAAGCCAATCTAAATTAAGTGCAATGTTTTAAATATCCCTCGTTACAATCATTATACCGGTCGTTATATCGTTTTCGACAGGCTATATATCAATAGATTTTTGAAATGTAACTGCCTCATTTCATATCTGCTGTTATAAAAGAAAAAAATGCCATAGATCTTTGTGTTAGGACCTAACTCAAACGCAATTAGACCCCAACTCATCATATAAAATAAGAGAGAGCCAGGCAGTTAAAATCGGTTTTTGAACTAATCGGAAAATAACCGGGGATTAAATTGGAAAAATCGTTATATGTATATAATTAAAAAAATATATATTCTCATTATGTAGCAACCCTAAATCCTATTATGAGGCAGTTAAAATTGGGTTTTGGAACTAATTAGTCTAGGAGCGATTAGTGATTAATTGGTCAATCGAAAAAAAATCGGGGAATAAATTAGAAAAATTGTTTTATATATATATATATATATATATATATATATATATATATATATATATATATATATAGAGCCCTTCGGTTGAGAACTAATTTGGTGAGAACTCACTTAGTAGACCCCCCATGAAAAATCCGAACCGGCCATCTTAATCTACACGCCTTAGATAGACATAAAGAAATCACGTAATTTGAAGTTCGTTTCCCCATAATTTACATCATCGCAAAATTGTATGGCTGAAAATTCTACTCCATTTGATGGATGAGCAAATGAACTTCAAATTACTTGATTTCTTTATGTTATACTATTTAGGGCATGTAGAACGAGATGGTCGGTTCGGATTTTTCATAGGGATTTACTCCATAAGTTCTCACCAAAATTAGTTCTCAACTGAAGGGCTCCCTATATATATATATAGAGAGAGAGAGAGAGAGAGAGAGAGGAAAATCTTCGATTGTGCACTACCCCTCCGTGTGCACTCGGCCTTCCCGCCTTCGTATTGACGATCCAAACCGTTAACATTGATCTACACATCTAAATTAGTCTAAATATGTAAAATCAAATCATTTGAAATTCATTTGCCCATCCATCACGTGACTATAAAAAACAATAATTTTCAGCCATACAATTTTGTAACACTTCAATGAATGGGCAAATAAATTTCAAATGATTTGATTTTACAAATTTGGACTAATTTATATACAAATTTAGACTAATTTAGATGTGTAGATCAATGTGAACGGTTCGGATCGTCGATATGAAGTCGGGATGGCTGAGTGCACACGCCGTGTACACCATCGGTGGTGCACAACGGAAGACTTCTATATATATATATATATAATTAAAAAAAGATATATCCTTATTATGTAGCAACCCTAAATCCTAACATAAAACTATTATGAGATTATCAAATATGAACATATAGTTGTAGAGAAAGAAGAGAGTACTTGGGTGGAGCCGAGTTTGGATCTGGATATGGGTCGGGTCGGGTTTGAAAACAATCGGGAAGAGCAGTGCGAGCAGCAAGAGGAGGTACAATAGATGCGGGCCGGGTCAAGTATGCGACGGTGCAGGGGAGCGACAACGGATCGAGTTTAGGTTTGCTCGAGGAAGAAGAGAATCAGTTTGGGTATGGGTTTGAAAAGAATCAGTTTGGATTTGGGTTTGCATAAGGAAGAAGAAAAGAATCAGTTTGGATTTGGATTTGAAGAGAATCAATTTGGGTTTAGGTTTGCACAAGGAAGAAGAAGAGAGTAACGACATGTCGGGTTTGGGTTTGCACGAGGACCAGAAAGGGTATGAATTTTGGATTTAGATTTGAGTTTGGACCGGCTTGAGCCCAAATAATGCAAACGAGCATGAAAATTAAAGAAGATAATCTCTTAATCGGCCAATTAAAATCGACCAATTAATCACTAATCGGCAGATTATACCTGATTAAATTGCTAACTATTGAAATAGTATAAATCGCTAAAAAATAATCGCTTAGCCTCCGATTAGGAATTAATCGGGCATAATCGGGGATTTTAACTGCTTAGATTATGCGATTATCAAATAGGAATATATAATCATCGAGAAAAAACAAGAGTACTTGGTTTGAGCTGAGTTTGAATTTTGGATGTGGGTCGGGTCGGGTTAGCTGGTCGGTTCCATCAAACAAAAATAACCGAGGAGCAATGCGTGTAGCAAGAGGAGGTGCAGCAGATGCAGGCTGGGTCAAGTATGCGACGACGCTAGGGGAGCGACGGCGGGTCGGATTTGGGTTTGTTCGAGGAAAAAGAAGAGAGTCAGTTTGGTTTTGGGTTTGCGCGAGGAAGAAAAGAGCGGCGACATGTCGGGTTTGAGTTTGCGCAAGGACTAGGAGTTTGGATTTTGGATTTGTATTTGGATTTGAGTTTGAGTCGGATTGAACCCAAATAATGCAAATGAGCATGAAAATTAGAGGAGATTTAATCGGTTAATCGGTCGATTAAATACTAATTGGCTGATTATACCCGATTAAATCGCTAACTATTAAAATATTATAAATCGCAAAAAAAATAATCGCTTATTAATCGGAGATTAATCGGGTGTAATCGAGGATTTTAATTACTGCTTAGAGAAATAGGTGAAAAAAATCAGGTAAAATGCCTTATCGCTTTCTCGCCCAAAATCTTACCACATCATCAATCATCTCTTTGTTATTTATTGTATAACACGTAGAGGATATGTGGTGCTAAGGGTTTTCATTTATTGGATATGTGAAGAAGAGATTCACTCGTTATCACTCTAATAATAATGGGGGTTTGTAATTATATCACAAATTCGAGCGATATGAGAGTAACTAAAACTGATTATGATGGAGTTATAATAAAGAAATAAAGAATACATCATATTCGTCCAGATCTTCAAAATTATAAATTTAATTTTATGTTCAATGAATCCTTTTTAAATTAAGCTAATTGCTTCTATGAGTGTATATACAAAAAGAATAATAAATTAGCATATCCAAGGTTAGTAAACAATAAATTAAAATATTACTTTAAAGTAGCATGAGCAGATTGCTTTATTGAGTGAACATGGAGACCTTTCATGTCTTCAAGTTTTCTTTCGAAAAATTTTCTTTTCATGTCTTCAAATCTTTGATATGTAGGTATCATGTAGGCAATTATTCATTTTGGTTATAACCGTTATTACTTGCATCAGGTTGCTTGTGTTACATCTAAATCACAATTATAATACATATTTTTATCCGATATTGTTTAAATATTGCCGATATATCACTGATATCTTGTATTCGGTATGAAAGTTTGTCTTCCGAAACATTACCGATGTCCGATATTTAAAACTTTGATTAAGTGGAAGTGGGTCGGTTCACCCCACTTCCCTAAAGTTATATCCAAATTCTAGCGAAGACAGCAATTATAGGCACTCCCGACGACGACTAGTGGAGGACGTTGAAAGCAAGGATTAGAAGTTATATCCCATCTTCTCTCAAGTTTTTTTTTTCATTCTTTTCTTTTTTCAATTTTTTTTCTCCATTTCCCCGTTCAATTTGTAACTTTCCCCTGCATTACAACAAATTATAGCAATATAAAATTACTAAAATAATTAAAAAATAAAATCAAAGAAGTGAGTGTGTGAGTGGTGAAGCATGAAGCGGTCCGTGGACCACTACGCAGTGCGTAACGAATTTGAAAACTTTGATTGCTCCAATTATTCATTGGGATAACAGCATAGCGAACCAATCCTATTCAATTGAAATAAGGTTTACATGATAATAATGAAATTATACCTATTTAAATCGATGTTAGCTTTCTTAAATTCTCATCTCTATGTTTTATTGCTCTATGTTCTGCTATTGCTAAACCCTCTTTGAAAACAATGCACGAAAATTTTACTCTATATTATGCTATATCCACTTGCCTTGGTGTTCTACCACATGCTATTCCTCATGCTTTTGCTGTCTATAAACATATCACTTTGTTTAGCTTGATTTTATTGAAGCAATTGACTTGAAAATATGTTTTTTTGTCATGTAATTGAAATTATTTTCAAGATTGAATGTTTGTGGTTCTTCTTGAAGATGGTTTTTAATATTGTCTGCCATTCATAATTGATAATTTGGTGGAATGGGAAATGAAATTGTTGAAACACTTTAATAGGGAGAGAGAAAGGCAGAATCAGAAATTTTACTAGGGAATTGCACTAGGAAATTACAGTATCTGTAGGAAGTAAAATTTTCGTTTTATTTTTTTTGTTTGATGGTTTGATTGCTCCTTTAACTGCTCCTATTTGTCACACTCTTACTATTGCTCCCTACTTCCCCAATTAGTAACTATTGAATTATTTTCTAAATATTTGTCATCAAATACGAAACTATTTATTCCTTAAGTTTTCATCTTTGTATGAGTTACTTTATTGTCCAAATTTGCAATCCATTATCCAAATGAAAATCACATACTTTTGTGAGGCCACATGGATTAAATCCGCAGCTAATTGCCACCATAGTTGTCAAATTGTGTATCGTATCATGTATTGTTTTCTTGTATAATGTATCTTGTATTGTATCATATCGTGTATGATAAGTTTGTCACATACTCTAAAATATCATTTTAGTGACCTTAAGACTATATACTTTTAAAATATAAATAAATTTATAACATGGATTGCATGGGACAACAAAAAAACAAGTGCTAAAAATCCATGGAAATCACATACTTTTGTGAGGCCACATTGATTAAATCTGCAGCTAATTGCCACCATAGTTGTCAAATTGTGTATCGTATCATGTATTGTTTTCTTGTATAATGTATCTTGTATTGTATCATATCGTGTATGATAAGTTTGTCGCATACTCTAAAATATCATTTAGTGACCTTAAGACTATATACTTTAAAAATATAAATAAATTTATAACATGGATTGCATGGGACAACAAAAAACAAGTGCTAAAAATCTTTTTGGAAATTTGAGGCATTGCAAGCTTGCAACATTTACATTTTTATATAATTATTCTTAAGTAACTAAACTATGCTATCATACAATACAAGATGGTAAGTATTATGCAATCAATTCAGAACACGACAAATAGACAATCAAGTAAACACAACCAATAATTAATCAACTAGACAACTATAATAAACTATTGATCAACTAAAGATAGTCTACTGGTACTTAGTTATCAATTAGATGGAGATAGACACATGACGATAGTCTACTGGCTGTGTGGGGTTTTGAGGAGCACACATGGAGGGTATGGGGTTTTTGGTGAGTGGTCCACATGTAATGATGTTCTTCATTCTATCTTCTTCAAAACCTTATTTTTTATCCCCCAAATCTTCCTTTTTTAGCCCTAGAGTAAACTCTAGAAAAAAAACTACAAAAACTTTTGACGATAGTAAAGAAGAAAAGGAAGGAGGGGACCACACATGTTGACAACAAGCGATGCAAAACTCGGAGTCTTTGTTGGAGTCGAATGGCAATGGTTGATGACGTAGATGCATAAAACAGAGAAGCAAGAAGAATAAAAGCGAAGGAAAGAGGAAACACCAATCCCAATCTTAACCCTTTATATTCTTTTTTTATTTTTATTTTCTTAAAATCCCGTCAAACCGTATCGTCTTGTATTGTGAATCAGCCGATACGTCACTGTATTGTATGATACTTAGCAGTATTGTATGATACTTAACACTCTTCAATACATGCCTTTGATTCATATCAGTTTCCCTTTGAATCGTCTCGTATCGTACGATACTAACAACACTGATTGCCACAACCTCAACTTAATATTATAACACTCGAGATTTTAATTGTAATTTTTAAATTTTATATTTATACAACAAATTCAAAATTTAAAATTTTGTTGTATATGTGTATAAATATTTAATTCTTTGTTCCTTTTCTTTTTGTCTATGTATCTATCATGTGCTCTGGGAAAATAAAGTGCTTTGTGTGAAGATCTTCTTGTTGAAAGTGCAAAGCATTCTTTCCGGGAAAGTGAGAAACCAATAACTATCTTCAAATGCAGTGAAGAGAAAATTTGTGGAAAACTCCTGTTTGAGAGCTTCTCTGGTTTTTTAGTTGTGTTTTCTGCATGAATATTAGGCTCCCTTCAAGAAGAACCATGTATTGGACATGATTTATCCCTTCCAAAACTCATTAGTATGAAAATAATTATTTTCCTAATATTCAAAAATTTATTGTGTATAATTTCTATGTATATCGCTTCAAATTTCAGCAGTTTGAATATTTGAACTTAGTAATGATTTTAGGCTTCTATAATTAGGTTGTTGGGCTTTTTCCTTGAAATAATCCTTATGTCATCATTTAGTGGCACCACTAATTTTTTCGTGTTATACATGATCCTGTCGTGTGTGCATATAAGTTAGTATCACATTTATTTGTTATATGTTTTGCAACTTTTGTCATGATTTTTTGTTTTCTGTTTACGCTTAAATGTTTGCAAATTGTCTCTCATTAATTTTCTCGCAAGTATTAACAACTGACTAAATATTAACTCAAAACAGCTAAAGAAAGTGGGAAGAAGGACTGAATATGAGATGCATAAGTTGGTTGCTTTGAACCAGAGACAGAAGATGGTACATTACATCTCATCCCATTGTGCATTTTCTGATATGCAGAGATTGTGGTTCTTTTATTATTCTTTTGTTTTCCATAAATCAAGGTTTTGCAAAGGAAGACTGAAGAAGCCGCATTGGCCACCAAAAGGTTGAAGGAATTGTTGGATACTAAAAGAAAGGCTGCTTCTTCTCGTGAAATGATTGGTAAGAGAAAAATATGGTTCTCTTAGCATATGACGTTCTTCGTTCTGAATTTAGACTGATATCTTTTTTGGCACTTTTTTCAGGCTCTGGAAGTTCAAGTCGTGCTGGTATACAGGTAGTGTGCTTACATTCCGACTTTATGTTAATGTCAATAATTATTAATGTTGCTTTTCTTTTTCTAAAGACCCTGATGCAAGCCATTGAGCATGAACTTGAAGTTACACTGAGAGTTCACGAAGTACGTTCAGAATATGACCATCAGTTACAAGTGTAAGTACCTTGATTCTACAGCACCAGAAGAGGCCTTTTTGCATTACTATTTTGCAATGGGATCAGCATGTTCTAATTTGTGGTTAACATTACATTTGTCTTTTCACTTTAGAATTACAATTTATATAGTTTGTATCTTTTCCATTACAATCATGATATTTGTTGTCTTCTTCTTGGTAAGTTAGCATAGAAAAATGCCATTCACTTATCTGCTTTCTTTTTGTGTTGGTCTATTAAATTCTGCTTCCATATTGACTCTAGCAGATGTTCCTTTTTTTTTGTCTTTTACTTGCACTTTCACTTGGTCTTGGTAGCAGCTCCATACAACACTATTAACATTTTTTTCTTTTTTCTTGTGAATAGGAGGGCTAAAATGGCCAAGGAGGTTGCAAAACTGAAGGAAGAGTCTGAGATATTTAAGCAGAAGACTATGAGGTTGATAATAAATGCTTCATTGTTGTATTTTTTACAATTATTCTTTTGTATATGTACTACCTGCTTATCTAGCTCTCTGTCTCCCTTCAGTGACTGCCCTCAAACTATGTCTCCGAGTGCGAGAAATTCTAGAGTTGTTGCATTAGAAAATATGCTAGCAACTTCATCTTCTACACTTGTATCCATGGCATCGCAATTGTCAGAAGCTGAGGAACGTGAGCGTGGAAGGGGTCTTTGGAATCAAGTTAGATCTCTACCGGATGCAAAAATTTTAATGAACTATTTGTTCAACTTAGCATCAACATCAAGGTAAGATTCATTTCTTAGTTTTATTCCCAATTATTTTCTTTTTCCCGAAATATGATGTGTTTTAGTTTTATGGTTATAGTGTGTTGTAGTGCTTTCGATAAGTTTACTATTTTCTTCATCTCTTGGTTCATTCTTTATTGATCTCAAAGCTTAAAATCTCCATTTGTTGTATCCTTTTTAGTAATATCATCTTTTTTTTTTCGATTGTAATAATTCCTTTAGAAATAATAGTTCCGGAGACAACATTAAATTAAAGGCTATAAGTAAATGAACTGTGTACACTTTGCTACACTTTGCTGATACATGTTCTTATAAAACTGATAAGATTGATTGATGCATTCTTAATTTTTTTCCTTTTCCACTCGTAACTATAAGAAACATGAACTGTGAAGTTTAATTTTGTAATTCTGTATACGCTTTACTGCAATCTTATATGACAGTTCTGTACTATGTTAGGTGCCTATTGCGAGATAAAGAGGTAACTTATAGGGAGAAAGATGTGCATATAAGTGAACTGAAAGAGAAGATTGTTAGACTCAATGTCTTGAATAGACAATTGGAAGCGGAAATGCATAACAACAAGCTGAAGGTCAGATTTTTCTTTTGTATTGTTAGCAAATTGAGATATTTTATTTATTATGTGTATCTTTCTTGTGTAACAGGCAAGTGTATTGTTGGGCAAAAAATCTCTTTTTGAAAATTTTCCTTTAACCAGATTCGCGAGATGCAAAATGTCAGCGGAAATAGATGCACAAAAATTGATAAGGAGTTCGGCACAAATTGGTGCCTACGTCTTCGTTCGAAGCTGCTGCAGATCTTCACTTTAGGAAAAAAATTGTACAAAATGTCCCACTTGAAGACTCAAAAAATCTCACAAAACACTCAAAAAATCTCACAACCCAAAACCCCCAAAAAAATTTCTCACAAAAATTCTCTCTACAGAGTGTTTACACAGTAAAAAAAAACCAACCCAATTTCTCTCAAATTCTTTCTTTCTTTCTTCTCAAATTTGGAGTAAGTGAGGAGAGTAGAATTTGAGGATGAAAGAATGGTAGGGTTTGGAGGCTATTTATAATATGCAGAAATTGGGGGGTAGGTGAGAGAGTTGTTGGGGAAGTTTGGTGGCTATGAGTCTGGTGGCCTGCAAAAGTGACCCTTGCCAACTTCTTTCCTTGACAATCTCCCACTTGAAGACTGATTTCAATTAGTCTTGACATCTCGATCAGTGTAGCAACTCTTTCTGGTCTCATCATTCGTGCAGGCCAACTGAAGCTGGGCATATCTTAAGTTTGTCAATAGTTACCGTCTTTGTTAGCATGTTCGTCGGATTTTGACTTCCACTGATCTTTTCTAATTTCAAAATCCCATCTTCCAGAAAAGACCGGTTGAAATGATATCGTACTTGTATGTGCTTTGTTTTGAAATGAAAAAACAGATTCTTTGCCAGATGGATAGCACTCTGACTATCGTAATATAAGACGTCTTGTTTCTGGCCTAGTTCTTCCAAGAAACTTTGTAGCTGAACAATTTTCTTACTGACTTCTGTAACAACGACATATTCTGCTTCAGTTGTAGAGATAGCAACTATCTTCTGTAGCCGAAAAATCCAACTCACTGCTGTACCTCCTAGAGTATAGACATTTTCTATAGTGCTTCTTCTGATATTGACATTTCCGGCTAAATCAACATCTACATAGCCTGTTAGTGTCGTATCTCTACTTTTGAAATAAAGTGCTTTGTCTGTGGTACCTCGTAGAAATCTAAGGACCTATTTAACTGTGCGTTCCAATGTACCTTGTCTTGATTATTCATGTACCACTGCTTGAGCAATATCTGGTCTAATACAAACCATGACATACATCAGACTTTTTTTGTCTTCGGTGACTGTTCCTTGGAAAGTCTGAAATGAACACCCAAAGGTGTGTCACTGGCTTAGCATTCTGCATGTTGAACTTGGAGAGTACTCTGTTAATGTACTCAGCCTGCATAACATCAAAGTCCTTGACTTCGTGTCTCTCTGGATCCTCATTCCAAGAATCTGCTTTGCAGTGCCTAGATCTTTCATTGTAAATTGCATCGATAATTCTTGCTTCAGATTGATAATCTCTTGCATGTCAGGACCTGCAACGAGCATATCATCTACGTACAATAATAGAATAATGAAACTGTTGTCGAACTTTTTGATGCCGCAACATTGATCTGCTTGGCATCTTATGAAACCGTTGTTGCTCATGAAGCTATCAAACTTCATGTATCACTGTCATACAAGCTCTTCTTCAGTCTGCATATGAGGTTCTTCAGCTTGTATGGCTTGTTTTAAAGCCATACAAGCTCTTCTTCAGTCTGCATACGAAGTTCTTCTTGTCTGCTTGTATGAAGCCTTCTGGTTGCTTTATATAAATCTCCTCCAAATCACCATGAAGGAAAATTGTCTTTATATCTAACTGTTCAAGATGTAAATTCTCTGCAACTACAATTTTCAATACCAGTTCGTGACTGGAAAGAAAATTTTGTTGTTGTAATCAACACCTTTTTTTTTGCTGAAAGCCTTTGACTACAATCTTGCTTTATAGCGCTTGCTTTCATCGTGCTCATCTTTGATTCTGAAAGAGAGCTTTCCTGCCTGGTGGTAGTTCAGCTAATTCCCACGTTTGATTTGACATGAGCGAGTCGATCTCATCTTTCATGGCAGACTCCCACTTGACTGAATCCTCCACTTGTATTGCTTCATCATAACAATTCGGTTCTCCACTGTCAGTCAGTACAAGTAGTGCAAAGAAGGCGAATAGCGCTGAATTGGTTTAGGAATTCTGGAGGAGCGTCTCATTTCTGGTGTGCTTTGTTCTTCTTGAACTGCTTCAAGACTAATCTGGACATCATTTCTAGATTTTCCTCGAACTCTACGAATTTCTTCGTTTCAGCATGTGTACTGGAGCTACTTGATTCTGCAGTTTATCTGCCTTTATACATTACATTCTCATTGAATATGACATCTCGGTTTTTGATGATTTTTCGATTTTCATAATCCCAATATCGGTAGTCGAACTCGTCACTACTATATCCAATAAAAACACATTTATTAGATTTCGGATCTAATTTACTTTTTTCAGCAGAATCAATATGTACATAAGAAATACAACCAAACACTTTCAAGTGTGAAATGTTTAGCTCCAAACTTCGTATGGTATTCTACCATCCAAAAGTACTGATGGTCCACGGTTGATCAGGTAGGCAGCGGTGTTGACGGCTTCAGCCCAGAACATCTTGGGTAAGCTGGCGTGTATTCTCATGCTTCTGGCACGTTCATTCAGAATTCTGTTCATGCGCTCTGCTACGCCATTCTGCTGCGGTGTCATGGAAATCGTTTTCAACATCATGAGGCTATTGTTCGCACATAATTCTCTGAATTTACGATCTGTGTACTCTCCACCTTTGTCAGACCTCAGCCGCTTGACTTTCAAACCTGTTTCATTTTCCACCATGGCTGTTCATTTTCGATATCAAAGACTTCTGATTTCGTCTTCAGAAAATACACTCACACCTTCCTTGTAGAATCATCAGTGACGGTGACATAATACAATGAGTCTGCTAGAGATTGAACCGGAGATGGTCCCCATAAATCGGTATGTACCAACTCTATCTTTGCAAAGCTAAGCTTCTTATGTTTGCCGAAGATACAATCCTCGTTTAGGCCAACATCTACGCTCTTCAAATCTGGCAGCTTTCTTTTTGACATTAGTGTCTTCATCCCTTTCTCGCTCATATGATCAAGCCTTTGGTGCCATAAGTTTGATTTTTCATCAGCATCTCTGCTTGCAATGGTACTCTCCAAGTTTGAGGTTATATAGAGAGTACCGATCTTCTTACCACGAGCAATGACGAGTGCTTCTTTGGTAATCTTCCATTCACAGCTTGAAAAGGTTGTACAATAACCTTCTCCATCCAGCTGTCCCACTGAGATCAAATTCCTTTTGAGGCCAGGAACATGTCTCACTTCTTATAGCTTCCATGTAGTTCGGTTCGGCAACTTTATTCGGATGTCTCCCTTTTCCACGATCTTTAAGGTCTCATCATCGGTTAGATGAATATTCCTGAAATCACCACTGCCGTAGTTCTCCATAATTTCTCTGCATGAGTTAGAGTGAAAAGATTCCCCTGAATTCAAGATTCCATGATTCAGTCGGACTGTTGATGCTTAGGTACATAGCATCGCCTGCTTCTTTGGTCACGTTGGCAGATTCCTGTGCGCCAGTAGCTTTCTTCGGTGCTCGGCAATTTCGTTGAAAGTGACCCTTCTTGCCACAATTGTAGCAATTGAAAGCTTTTTTTCCTGGTCTAGATTTACCTCGTTTAGATTGTGATATGCTACGATTAGAGTTTCTTTTTGAAGTCCTTCCTCTTGACTCCGTGTGTAAAGCTGAGGAGGAGGTTGATGCTTCACCTGATTCTCTCAGCTGAATTTTTTCACTCAATACCAGATCCCGAACATTGTCGAACTTTAATTTACTGTTTTCCGACGAACTGCTGACCGCTGTAACAGTAGCATTATAAGAGAATCAAAACTTGAACTTTATCATCGAACTCAATTTCTAATTGTGTTGAGTTCATTCAGATGTTGAGTTCATTCAGATGTGCATTCCGTCATTCGTAAGTTGAATAACCGCTTCATCAAGTAAATTTTGTTTCAGGCCGATAGCTTCTCGTACATGCTCTAGAGAGCCGCCATAAGACCCGCCATGGTCTTTTCTTTTTTTTGATAGAAGGGATGAAGTTCGAAGACCTCAGCCAAGAAAAACTAAAAAGGATCAAGAGTTCATACAGACTCTAATAGAGCGGTGGGCACAAAATAAACCCAAAATATCCTCAAACAGAGGATTATAGCACCACCACTTCAACCAAAAGCAACCTCATACAAAGAGGATAATAGATTAAACAGAATATAACGAAACAGACAAACGAGTAGAACAGCCCAGAACAAGACATTAAGCAAAGCCATCCGATCCCGAACTTGAGGACGCATGATCTTCATGAGCAGATTGTATATTATGCACAAGCAGAATGCCGGTAACCAATTCCGATGAAAAACTGACATATTAGTAATCGAGGCAAGAGTGTTGGAGACCAAATCTTCCTCCTCATCATGATCATCTTGTGCATGAGAATCAACTGGGACATCCTCTACATCATCTTCAATCGTAATTGCAGTAACAGGAGATGCACCAGGAATAGCAGAGGAACTCCTCGCAGGATGAACAGCAGAGGTAGCTGAGTTGATAACATTTGGAATGAAGGATTTGCAGGCATCTACCAATACGTTCACCTCCTTCTTGATTTTCTTAGAAGGGGGTAGTATATCTGTCCAGGAGGAAACAAAATAACAAATGGAATCTAAAATCTGAACAATATCAATAGATTTCTTAATAAAAATTATATTATTACGCTCTTTCTAAATAACCCAAATCAGAGCCATCATAGACATATCCCAGAGCAAGAGCTTTTTCTTTCTAATCCTCTTCTTTCTCCAAATACCCCACCAAGCCTTAATAGAAGGAGGGAAACCTCTAAAACTAAAGGCCACTTTCAAAATAATCCACACTTGTTTAACAAAAGGGCATCTAAGGAAGGTGACAAGCAGATTCATCTCTAGAGTCACAAAAAACACATTTTTGACCCACGGCTAAATGTCTCTTATTCAAATTATCAACAGTGAGGAGGCGGTTGTGAATAGTAAGCCAAACAAGAATTCTAACTTTAAGGAGAGCCACATTTTGCCAAATGAACTTATAGAAAGGACATATAAGACCACCCGCATTTAAAAAATTATAAAAGGATTTAACCGTGAATAAACCAGAACTAGTCCATCTCCAAATAGTCTTATTATGAGGTTTCCAATCATAGTTGCTAAGAATATGAAGAAGAGAGCTAAAGTCATGAGATTGTTGTAGAGAAAGATTTCTACGAAACTCAATATTCCAAACTTTACCATAACGATTAGTAGAGTAAAGAGAGAAGACTGAAGCATTTGGTAAGCAAGCAATATTGAAAAGATCTGGAAATCTAGAGGAAAGACTGCAATTACCATTCCAAATGTCAGTCCAAAAACGAACATTCTTACCATCACCACAAATCTTTTGCAGACCACACTTAAAAGGAGCCGCAGCTTTCCAAATTCCTTTCAAAAAAGAAGATCCCACAGAAGATGGTATATTAGGAAAGTCACTAAAATTTATTCTACGAAAGTATTTTCTTTTAATAACTCTAATCCAGACTTTATTCTCTAAGATAAGGTAATTCCAAAGCCACTTACCAAGCAGGGCTTGATTTTGATGACGAAGGTTAATAACACCTAAACCACCTTCAGATTTTTTATTTACAAACCCTAGCCCAACTCATAAGACATTTCCCCTGATCAGATTTCAACGAAGAGCCAACCCAAAAAAATCTCCTTCTAAGAAGATCAATCTTCTTAATAACCCATACAGGGACAGAAAAGGACATAAGGTATAAAGGAATACTAGAAATTATAGAATTAATGAGAATGAGCCTACCAGCTCTAGAAAGAGATCTACCAGCCCAACAATTAAGTATCTTTTCAATTTTATCAATTACAGGAAACCAGTCTGATTTATGAAGATTACCCACTCTTAAAGGGATACCCAAATAGTTGAGGGGAAAGGAGCCTTTAGGACAGTTAAAGAAAGCAGAAATTTCTTCTTGCCTATTATCATCACCACCAATCCACATACAAGAAGATTTGGAAAAATTGATTTTCATCCCAGAAACACTTTCAAAGCAGTAAAGAAGGAATTTGAGATTTCTAAGCATAATGCCATCACAAGAAGAAAAGAGAATAGTATCATCAGCATATTGTAAGTTAAGAACACCTCTGAAAGAAGGAAAGCCACCAATACCTTGAATATATCCATTATCCTAAGCATTAGAGAGCATACAGTTGAAAACATCAGCAATAAGGACAAATAACAGAGGGGAGATAGGGTCACCCTGTCAAAGTCCTCTTTTACATAAAAATTTCCTACCCTCAGAGTTATTAATGATGACAGAAGAAGTACCAGAGTGAAGACTGCTAAAAATCGAATCAATCCATTTAGGTCCAAAGCCTCTAGCAATAAAAACCTTCCTTAAAAAATTCCAATTCACTCTATCATAGGCTTTCTCAAAATCAAGTTTCAGAAGGATCCCTTCAGTGTAATCATGATGAATAGAATGAATAGTTTCTTGAACCACAGCAACACTCCAAAATAAACCTATGCTTAATGAATCGTGATTGGGAAGATCCAACCAAAAGTCCAATAACATTAGCAAGTCTATTTGCTAAAACTTTCATAATAATTTTAAATATAACATTCAGAAGACTAATAGGTCTGAAATGAGAAACTTTATTAGCCCCTAGACATTTGGGGATGAGAATGATATGAGCATAATTAATTCTAGAGAAATTAAGAGAGTTATCAAAAAGTTCTTGAAACACCCCAACAATGTCCTCTTTAAAATCATTCCAGAAAAGTTTATAGCAGAAAGTAGGGATACCATCAGGACCAGGAGCTGCCTCAAGAGGAAGGCCACAAACAGCATGATATATTTCATCTTCCAAAAAAGGAGCTTCTAAGCAATCCAGATTGATACGTTGAGAGGGGGGTAGAGTTGATCCCAATTTATGTCTAAGAAGGTTTCCCCGGGATCTCCCATAAGCTTTTTATAGAAGTTAAAAAATTCTTGATGAATCAGAAAAGGATCAGAAGTGGAACCCCATCAGATTGAATAGAAATAATATGATTCAATCTCTTCCTATGAGACACATAATTGTGAAAGAATCTAGTATTACCATCACCCAAAGTGTGAGCCATCTCACTTTAGCCCTTTGAAACCATCTCACTTTAGCCCTTTGAAATCAAGTTCCAAAAGATGGAGATACTCTTTTTTAAGATCTGATCTAATGTTTCTATCTGCTGAAGAAAGAGGATTCTGTTCCTCAAGGACATCCAAAGTGTCAATTTCCTTTTTCAAAAAAAGTTTCCTATCTTTCAAAGGACCAAATCTAGATTTAACCCAGAGCTTACAACCAGATTTAATATTCTTAATTTTAGCCAGAAGTCTTCTGAGACCAGCTTGATTATAAACATTAACAGAATTAATACAATTAATACAATTAATTTTAGCCGTGGTCTTTTCTTTTGCTATGTTGAAAGCAACATTGTGGGAGAGCGTCAATCGGAGAACTCCAAGGATTTGTCTATCGAGAAGAGTCTAGTCTTCCTCCCCTCTTACATGTCTTTTGTCTTCTACCTACATGTCCTTTGGTTTTTTTTTTTCCGAGAGAAGCTGATACAAATTTTTCTGATACAGATAATCTTCAATCTGCATCTTTCAAAAGCCAATGTGCGCACCCACCATCGAACTTTTCAATTTTCACCTTCCCTTCGTCTGCGGTCATCGCTCCCACTCGAATCTGGCTTCCCCTGGATCGTTTCTGACTATTCTTCGACAAAAATCAAAACTAGAGCTCTGATACCAGTTGTTGGGTAAAAAATCTCTTTTTGGAATTTTCCCTTTAACCATATTCGCAAGAATGTGAAATATAAGCAGAAATAACACACAAAAATTGATAAGGAGTTCGACACAAATTGGTGCCAACGTCTCCGTAGCTAGTGGAGAAAATTATACAAAGTGTTTTTTCTCACAAAACACTCAAAAAATCTTACAACCCAAAACCCCAAGATTTTTTCTTCACAAAAATTCTCTCTCCACAAAGTGTTTACACTCAAAAAAGCCCAACCCAATTTCTTTCAAATTCTCTCTTCTTTTCTTCTCAAATTTGGAGTCAGCGAGGATAGTGGGATATGAGGATGAGAGAAATGGTAGGGTTTGGAGGGTATTTATAATAGGTTGGTAGTGAGATACGTGAGAGTGTTGTTGGGGAAGTTTGGTTTTTGGGGGGGGGGGGGGGGTCGGGGGGGCTACAAAAGTTGACCCCCACCAACTCCTTTCCTTTACATGTATTACTACAATAAATACAATATTTATAGTTGCAACTGTTTTTTGAACTTAATAAAGATTCTGAATGAGTTGTATTTATTTTAGGCTAATTTGAAAATTTATTGGGATTTGGATATAGATTCCTATTTTGCACTGTTGCTACTTAGAAGAATACGGTTTGGATGCAATCTTACTTTGGCACATTGCCTCATATAAGACATCCTTTATATTATGAACTTTTTTTATTATCCGCATCTGTCAATTCCTCGCCATTACCATGCAGATCCATTTTTGCAGAGTTTGTTTAATTCTGTGGTTGATATATACCTTTGATTTCTAGTATGATGTATAATAATAGTTGTTATCGCTGAAATCTTTGCAGCCAGGAATTATAGTTTTTCTTTCCTCCTGAAGTAATCAAGGATTTGAATCTTACAATACAGTTTTTGTTTTAAATTGTTTGTAGATATTAGCAGCCGCTAAGAGAAATCACGCCGGTGGGATATCTGAGTCAAATGCTTCAATCGTTGTCACTGATGTCCAATCTAATGCTTTGTGTAAGGTGTGTTTGGTCCCATGTATTGTGTTTTGCCTTTGTCATTTCTTTGATCTCTAACAATTTATCCTAGCTCAAAAAATGGCCTTCAGAAACATCCTACTGTAACAGCCTAAACAAAATCCAATCATAAACAAAATTTAGTTAAAACATCCAGAAGTAATTTGATTAAGGGCCCATGACTTCATAACCACCAATCTTACAATTTATGTCAAAACCCCCATGACTTATTTTCACTCTTAAAAATGCATTTGAGTTGTGAAAGAACTGTATTAATGCAGTCTCAGTTTTTGAAATTCATCTCATTTAATTGGAGGGTAATATTAGCAAAATTATGTTGTTGCTTGTTAAATTTATTTCGACTATTTTTGTTTATATATTCACTTCGTAATGATACTTGGTCTACAGGCCATAGCTCAAACTCAAAGTGAAGTGTGATTGTATATTGTTCATCAGTGATGGCAATAAAACAGAGCATAAATTATACATTAGTTCTATGTTGTCCCCATGGTTGTGGGCTTTGGTCATTCCATAAATTATACATTGTCAGATTGTCTATGGTTTTTGGCTAATCAAAATGTTCTCTTTCCAAGCTTAATTATTTTCATATTATCCATTTCTACTAACGAAATATTTCTATGACGTGAATTTCTTTAAATTGTTTTCTTTCTAGAAAGTTGTTTTTTATGAAACATTCTTGTTTCAATTTTTTTTCACTATGTCACACAGGTTTCACGAGCCTCCCAACCACGGCCTTCACGAAATCATGGTGGGAATAATGTAGAGTGTCTAGATGATATGGACACGTCTGACTCGGATATGGATCAGGGTGGCAACGAGGATGAGGATGAGGATGAGGACTGGATTGCATCTGGACACGAGGATGAGGATGAGGATTGGATTGCATCTGGACGGAAGAAGACAAAACGGAGGTCAAAATCGATATTGAGTGAAGAAGATATTGCCAAGGGTGAGAACAATAGCACTGAAGTGTGTTGCTCCTGTTCAAAATCTTCATCATGCAAGACAAGGAAGTGTGAGTGCCGTGCTGCTGGTAGTACGTGCAGTGCTTCTTGTGGATGCATATCTTCAAAATGTGCAAACAGAGCTGAATTTCCAAAAGTTGGAGCATCTCATAAAGAGTTGGCTGAATGTGATGGAGGTAATTCTTCTTCTGGTAGTGTAGAGGATGGGAAAAGTAAGGAGCTTGTTTCACATGTTACAATGTTGCTTCAGAGCGCATTGAGTGAGAGGCCTGGCATCGATAATCAGGATCACAATGATATGAAGCCAAGAAAGCCTTTGTCTGATATTGGAAACACTGCGGTACGTTCCACTTTGCCCATTGTTTGCAGTTATTTCTGGTAACATGGTATACTACTGACCTTGTATGTATATGATATGTTTGCAATACTCCTAATGAATTTTCCAATGTGCATTTGTAGCTTTCTATTCTTGTTAGTTATTGAGTTTCTTAGAAAGGTATAGTAATTCTTATTTTTTATTACATGCAACTGTAGTAGGTCAATTCTGATGTTAATCAGTTACCTTTCTTTCAGTCATTATGAAGATATATATATTCTTTTCACTGAAAAACATTTGAAAAGTAAATATTGTGTCTTGCATTTGTTTATCTGCCTTTTGAAAATGTATTTTCCTGTGAATAATAGGCTGTTTTTTTACCTTGTGCTCAGTGAACACAGCAACCTTAACTTTCTTACATTTGGAAATTTTCTGTAATTTACTTGAAAATCTTTGGATTGGAGCAAAGCATTTTTTTCGTCGTTTTTGTTGTTTTATGTATCAATTAGTTTGTTGAATTTGTCCTTAACTTGTGAAAGTAATAGTTTTGATTTGAAAGACATAATTACTGAATTAGTTGCTCAACAAAACCATGTACATGCACTTCTACTTTACAACATTAATTTTCAACAGTAATATCGAAAGCTAGATTTTGGATTTTTCTTACTTTACTAACATCTTCTTTTCTAATCACTGAAATCTTAATTTGCCATCTTCTGTAATTGTTTCATTCTTCTCAATTTGCTGAAATTTGGAACTTGTGTTGATATAATCTAGTCTGGTATAATATTGTGGAACAAGCTTTCACTATGATCTTTGCTAGCTGTGCTCTATAATGAAAACAACCACTCTTTACAATGGTTCATTTTCCAATCCAGTGTCTCTTAATTTCTTACCTTATAATTATATGATGTTATTGTTCAGAACAATCCAAATGTGCTGAAGCCACCTCGGAGGAAGAACTGGCGGAAATCAACAATCCAACTTGTTCCGGTTGCAGACCCTCCCCTTGCACCCGCCCTGCATGAGCAGATTGAAACTCCGAGAAACAGAAATGATGTCGCTTTGAGATTGCCACGGGCAATGGATTCTACATCATTGGACCAAAATCCTCCTTTCAGCGATAGGAACTCCATTAGATCTGATGAATCTGTGGGCACCAACAAAGATACCAGAGGAATTGCCCCCGTTCGAGTAAAGAAAGCTTCATCTGAGAAAGAGAATCTATGACATTGATTCTTCGTTGTATTATTTTGTTTGATTTCGAATTTAAGAATATACTTCAGAGTAGAGGGAAGGAGTTGTCATGCTGACAGTTGACTTCCCGACTGTGCATGTTCAAGAATTTTGGTTTTAGATTCTGTTGTAGACATGTATCCAATTTCAACACCAATTCAATCATATCATGTGTAAATTATTTGCTTTCCTTCCATGAGGAGTTGATGCCTAGGTTAAAATCAGATTGCTTATTTGGCCCAACGCAAATGAGTGGCCTCTCATGGTACCTTTTTCTATCTTCGATATTTGCTTCTATGAATGTGCCATGACAACATTCATTGAGTTTAGTCGTCTCTGTAGATGCTGGTATAGTTTGGGGCTTGTTTTTAGAAGTGCCAGGGATTGGATTTCCCACTACCAATGAAGCTGAGTTTTGTAGCATTTGATAGATTGCATACAAGCAATACTGACTTTTCATCAAGCTGCTAAGGTCCAATGAATGTGAAGATGTTTTATTGAACTAACCTCAGAGTGAATTATGCTTTATGATTCTGTACTATAAGATGATTGTGACATACTGGATGAGACATTGGCAAAAGCAACTCAGGTGATAATAGCAATAACAACCACTTGCAGTGACAATTTGTTTAACTTACTCATCTTGCGGTATGGTTGTTTAATTAGTTTCCAGTTACTTGTGCATGCAAATTACTGCAACTAAAACTCATTGCAAAATTAGAAATAGTTTGTTGCAAACCCTAAAGAGTAGTGCAACATGCAAGAGCGAAAAAATTATGAAGACAAAAGCATTGTAATGTATCATGAAGTGAGCATTAACCTGATGACATGTAATTCAGATTTAACGAGCACATTATTTTAACTATCTTATATGACTATCTTTAGATAATTGAAAAAAGAAAGGAAAAAAAATTCTCATTAATCCTTCAACTGAGCTATTGATAAATTTATGCAACAAGCATAAGACCATATGCCTCTCAATCAGCTGTATAATGCCTAAACTAAAACCACCTCAGCATTTAATTGATGAGAAATTGATCCAAAATTACAATTTAATTTATGCGTTGGACTAAAATTTTGACATGAACATATAATTCATGCATCAATAGATTAATTTTAAGAGACATGTTTTCCCTAGGGGTTCCTATATATCTTCTTAATTTTAATTAATCATTAAAGTAAAATAAAAAATGAAATCCTGATCTCATGAATGATCATTTAAGCTAGTATTTAAGTATCAGAAGCAAACCCAAGCAATACTCAAGAAATATCTATCATACTAGCTAGCCATGAGAACTGCATGCCCCATGCCCATTAATAGTTCCATTATAATTAGTTAACCAAATACAATTAATTAAGTACGTGTAGCTATCTATACATAGCTAGCAAGTTAAAGTTTACAAACATTTCATGATTTAGTATAACATATAGAATATAATGGAGAAGCTAGCTTGCTAGTTCCCATGCCATGCACAACTAACATATATAAAGAGTGATAACACAAGCCTCACATGTACATTCCATATATATTTAATTATTAAGAATTATTGGGTTAAGCTAAAACTGATCCCGATGATCAGGTTTACCACTACTACTACTACTCACATTGACATAGTAAGACATCGAGCTATTCCCATACTCCTCACCATCTTCCTCCATCTCCTCCTTTGCCCTCTGAACCGCTGATGTAGTCGTCGATGATGGCATCACCACCGGCATCTCATAGTAGGATCTAAGAGGAGGGGAGGATGACGATGACGGTGGTGCAGGACCTACAGATGGAAGCTTGGAGAGGAGGGCTTCAAGGCTACTCATCGATGGGGTTATCCTCAATGCTTCTTGATGTTGGCTTAATATGTATTGGTCGTAAAGTTCCATTGGTGGTGGTAGTGGTGGTTCTGCAGCTGGTAGTGGTGATGCACCACCGTAAGGTGGCCAGTATTGCTGGGCCATCTGGGGGATGGAGGTGGCGACAGCAGAGGAGGAAGGGTGGGGGAGGAGGACACCGGGGATGCTCTCCAGGTAGGCAAACTTTTTACGAAGTAGGACAACATAGCTCAAATCTTCAACTACCTTCAAAATTTTGACAATGTAGTAGGGTATGTGATTAGTTGAGTAGTTGTATGGTTCATTCGTTTATTTTGCATGCATTATTATGAGGAAAATTTCCTATATGCACCACAGTTTATAGTCTACGAAGGACAAACACTTCTGCTTGGTAGTTGTGTTGTATTGCCCGGCAACACAAATCAGATACGACACTAGCTATATTAGTGTAGATTTCAAAATGTACAGTATCCGTTGATCGCATAGTAACCTGATAGTGTCAGCGTGTGCGTGCTTCTTAGGTTAAATAAATAGTACCAGTGTGGCCATTGAGTCAGGTTCCAGTGTACATATCTTGCAGTAAAATCCATGGCTACAATCACTCGCATACGATATTTTTCCTTATTCTGCATTATGAGAATGAGAGAGAGAGAGAGAGAGAGAGAGAGAGAGAGACCTTGTTGACCGCTCCGAGTTGGACAACACCTTCTCTGACTGCAATTAGAGCAATGGTCTGCAAAATAAATTGGATATTAATTAAGAAAATAATGTAAAATGCATGATTAAGTATATATAGACGTTACATGTCATATATGGTTGAGAATGAATTAATAGGAGTAAAATTGTTTAAATATTAATTCTTATGTGTACAAAAAGATTGAAGTTGTAACCTTGACACCAGATTGGAACTGAGCTTCCCATGTCCTTGGTTGCTGTATGAAATTTCAAGAAAATACAATTAACTTAAGAAATGGAAAAAAGAAGGTAATTAATTATCTTACAGGGTTGGTACAAATCAAAACATAATTAAGAGAACAGAAAACTAAACAATCAACTAATTAATTAATGAGCAAGTACACAGTAGAGTACATACAGAATCAGCAGGGTTATTCCAAGAAGACAAGAAATTGATCTCTTGATCATCTTGGGGCTCCTTGAACACCCACTTGTGGCTGTGATCTGCAGCAACCTTCCCTATCAACCTGCTCATTACATATACAAGAAAAATACAATTAATCAATTACTATAAATTACACAAAAAAAATAATGAAATACTGCACAAGTATATGTATGTATGTATGTATATATAGTACGTATATATACCCTTCTCCATAGTTGTAGATCTCATGCGACATCTTGAAAAAGAGGTCAGGTTGTAATCCTACAGGAGGAGATGCCTTCATCATTCCTTGTGATCCTTCTTGATCACCTACACAGTCACCGCTGCCGCTCCCCGCCACCGACGCAGCAAAATTGCAGAACCCATCTTCCCATACCAGTATCCTGCACATCCCATATATCCATCAAGTAGTAGTTTAGTTTTTAGTATACATATTTAGTTACTAATTGTTCAACATGCAAGCTTATAGTATACTACACATATATATGTAGTACCAATTTCTTCGGTTTCCTCTACTCCTGTCATAAATCCCTCCTTGAAGATCCCATCTACCATAAAACCAAAGAAAATTAAAATTAGAAAAGAAAAAAAGAAAAAAAAGAAATATATATATATATATACATAGGTAGGTCTATGAGTTCTTTCTCATATATATATACAGTTTAGGTAGAGAATGAAGACATATATTACTTGGGTGGTGGGTAGTTGCGAGGCAAGATCCTCCAGAAGACAGCATAGACCCATTGGGAGCCCTCATGGTTGCACAGGCTCCTCAGAGTGTGTTGCAGAAGATGAGTTGCAGCTAGAGGGTTCAGCTGTTGTTGCTGATCTTGATGGTGGTGATCCATATCTTAGATCAAGAAGATAGGAAGAGGAAGAGAGAAGAGTATATATATATATAGAATTTAATTTGGAAAGAGAATTCTTCAACCTGATCAATTTCTCTTTGGCTTTGTTTTGTGTAGTTGTGAACCGAAGACCAAAATTAAAGGAAGCATACCCAAACTATATAAGGGATAAATACCACTCACACTCACTCTCTCTCTCTCTCTCTCTCTCTCTCTCTCTCTCTCTCATCAGTTACAGCCAGGACTGCTACTGTATGAGAGAGAGAGTGGTACATACAAATACTACTACCACTATACAGTATTTAATGATTAGTAGGTTAAGGAGTTATACAGGAAAACAATAGGAAAACAATAGGAAAAAAAAGAAATAATGGAGTGTCTGTGTGACCCCCAAAGAGCCCTCACTTCGGCTCCCCACTGCCCAACGGCCTCCCCACTCATTCGGCCCCTTTTCCAGACCACTCCATCATTAGTCCCCTTTTAATTTCTACCCACTCTTAATTACTTTTTTCTATCTTAGAGTATCTTAATAGATATACATTGTTTTGTTTTTTTTAAAAAATATTCCATTCATGTGTATATAGCAAAATAAGCTCGGGGTAAACTGGATTTATTTATTTTATTTTTTTTCTTTTCTCGTTAACAGTGGGTCTGGTAAACTGAAAAATTATAAGTATATAAAAGAAATAATATCAATTATCTAACATCGCTGGAAGGTTTCCAAGAACAAATCTAAATATAAAGCCCCTCCAACAACTCTGGAGGATAGGCAAACTAGTTCAAGATTAGACCAATCTCCACCTCATTATCATAGCCCTGAATGTGAAAGGTGTCAGTTGTGCCTTCTCATGCTCATGCGGCTACTATCTTTCCACCAATGTTTTGCGGATGTCATATATTGTTAGAGCATCCACTATCGATTTGCTAAAAAGTTAAAATATGCATATTTTAGCAATTTCGCTCCCACTATCGTTCGCTAAGAGCATCCACAGTCGTTTTTCTCATTTGCTATAATATGGCAGCTACAGTAATAGCAAATACGATCGTTCACTGCAGTCGTCGTTTGCTATATTTTTTCTATTTTTTTAGAAAGACGAAGTATCATACCCGTCCGATCGTTTCAAATAAATTAAAAAAAGTTAATTACTTATTAACTATTAAACTATATTAATTAACTAAATTAAATAATATAAAAATAACTAAACCTAATTAATATACTAACTAAACCTAATTAATATACTAACTACTCCTAAAAGTACCCTGCACAGCATTAATGGCTCCTCCTTTACTGGACGGGGTATCATACCCCGTCCGGGGTATGCGTCCCCGTCCCACCATATTTTTTTTTTCCTATCGCTCAATCCTGAGCGTTCGTTTTATTAAAAAAAAGAAAAGAAAAGAAAACAAATAAAAAAAAAGGGAGAGACGGGGTTTGATACCCCGTCCGGGGTATCATTCCCCGTCCGACCTTTAAAATTTTTTTTTTAAGAAAATAGGAGAGACGGTATATGATCGTCCGTCTGATACGATTAAAAAATTATTATATCGAAGAGACGGGGTATCATACCCCGTCCTTTATAATTTGAGAAAGCTCAGTTCGTTTCTCATATTTGAGAAATGGAAATAGAAAGTTTGCCATATTTTGGGAATATGAGAAATGACTGCAGTGCTCCTTTTCTATTCGTTTGCTAAAATTTGAGAAAATGGGAATTATAGAAAACGACTGTGGATGCTCTACATATTCATTTTTTAGAAAAGTTATGAACAGTTGACTGCTATAATTAGCAGCAAACTATAGCAATGACCAAATATAGAAGACGGAAGATCTTCCGTCTCGGAATTTTTTTCAATATTAAGAGACGCCAGATGGAAGGTCTTATTCCGTCTGTGAACTTTTAATGAAGAAAAGTTGAGAGACGGGAGAAGATCTTCCGTCCTCTACTTTTATTATTTTAAAAATAATAAAAGAATAGAGACGAAAGAAGATCCTCTGTCTCTCAACTTAAAAAAAAGTAATAAAAGTTGAGAGACGGAAGAAAACTCTTCCTTTTATAAGATTTTTTTTAAAGGTCCACACAGTTAATTAATTATTTTTTTTTTGCCTAATCAGGCAATTTTTTGGGCTAAATTTACGAAAATGTCACTCTCTATTTACGGAAATGCCATTATAAAAAAAAAATTTCCAGGGACGGTAGATCTTCTTCCGTCTCATTACTTTCTTCAAAACTTTTCTCTTCGTATTTACGAAAATGCCATTACATATTTACAAAAAAGCCATTTTTAAAAATTAAAAAAATAAATTTGTTATTCTTTCGTGTTTTATATTTTTTGGCTTTAAGGACTGCAGTGCTCTCCTTTTGCAACTTCCTAAATGCTACTGTTGCCGCTGAATCTGGTGTGGGGGCAATAGATAGAATTTGTGCACTCTTGAGAAAAACGAACAAGGCAAACATGTTGACTTGTTGACCTTCACCAAATTGTTGATCAGTTTCTTGCTGCTGCTGCAAACCTGCAAAAAGTGTGAAATACCGGGGTGGATCCCGGCGATGCACCCTCCGACGCTCTTGTCAGTAATCAGAATGATTAAGAAAGAGCTTTTACTGGAAAAAGACTGATTACCTTCTTATGGTGGGGGGAGAGGGGTTTCTATAGTCACCTTAGGGATTCGTTTCGAGATAAGAACATATCTCTATTTTCCGGTGTGAATGGATAGAAGCGGTTAAGACCACTTCTTAGGGATAATTATGAATCTGAATTCTTCTTTATCCTTCTAAATGAGTTTGTAACGGGTTGGAATCCGTACCCAGTAAGACAGATCCGTTTATGGGTTATTGAGCTTTAAAGAAAAAACCAGTCCCCATTTCAGACCCGTTTGTAGGTGAAATTACTGTTTTGTCCCTGAGCTTTAAGATTCGTGCCCGATTTGAACGGTCCAGATTTAATCTCATTTTTAGCCATATCACGAGTCCCCCGCTTCTGAAGATTGAGTTTAACAGCCTTTGAGGAGTAGTTTGTTGTTCTAATGGCGTACGGAATTCTATCGGAGTTCTCGGGGGAGTTGGATCTAGCTCGGGGTGTAACGGTGTTATTCTGAGCTTGCAAAATGTCCAAAATTATTCTTAGAATTTTCTGGATTTTTGGTGATTTTTCTAGATTTTTCCGAATTTTTTTTCAATTTTTAATCATTTTTTTGAATTCTTTATTCAATTTTCGAATTAAATAATTAATTTCCGAAAATTTTAATTAATTATTCTAATTTAATAATTACTATTTTCAAAATTTAAAAATTATTTTCCGAATTAATAATTATTTTTAGAATTTTTAAATTAATTTTTTCTATTTTTAATTAATTTTTCAGAAATTTTTAAATAATTAATTCAATTAAATAAATAAATAATTTAATTAAATATTACCTGGACACGTGGCACAATTCTGTGCGTTGATCACAATCAGACGAGCGCGCATCTCAAAGAGGCAGATTTTCCCCTATAACCAGTTCGGAAACACGTCTGTTCGACGGCACCCGAACGAAATGTTTGCCGACCAACCAAAACGTGCCACGTGGTCGGTCAACGTTGACCGCCACGAGGCCCCATTTTTTTTTTCTTTCTTTCTTTCTCCTTCTTCCCGCCTCTGCCTTCGTCCTTCTTCGACTCTTCGACCCCGCCTTCTTGCCTCATCGGCGTCCACCTCCACGTCGACGAGCCCCCATCGCCGGCGAAAGAGAAGGCGACGGATATGGAGCTCAGCGACGGCTGAGGGGAGGAGAGGAGCTCGTCGATGAGGTGGTGGAGATCCGGCGATGGGTTTTTTCGACGAGGAAGAGCTCGTCACTCGTGGAGTTTCGGCGAAGGGTGCGGGGAGTTGGACGATGGAGGAGAGCTGGCGATCATTTTTCCCCTAAAATGATCGGAAACACGTATGTGCGGGAAAGGCGGCGAACACGCGTTGAGCGCGGAGAGCAAGTTGCGGCGATCATTTTTTCCCCTAAAACGATCGGAAACACGTCTGTGCGGCAAAGGCAGCGACCGCGCGTCAAGCACGGTGAGCATGCTGCGGCGATCATTTTTTCCCCTAAAATGATCGAAAACACATCTGTGCGACAAAGGCGGCGAGCGCGCAATGATCGCGGCGAGCGAGGCTGGCGAGAGAGGTCGGCAGTGGAGCCGAGGTCGGAGCTTGACGTCGATGGAGGAGCTCGACATAGTGGAGGGGGTGGAGCTTTTCGACAGTGAGCTCAGAGGTGCGAGGAGAGCGGCGAACGAAGGTGACGTTCGACTTGGAGCTTCAGGATTTCGGAGCTCGGAGGCAGAGCTCGACGAACGGGGAATGGAGCTCGGGGGTTCATCACCGAGTTTGAGCCTGAGGTTGGCTCTGTGGATGACGATGGTGGTGGTGAGCTCGACTGAAGCTGATGAGCTTGACGTCGATGGATGGGATTGACGTTGGCAGTGTGAGGTCGAGCTTGGAAGTGGCATAGGTCGACTGTAAAATCCTCGGCGATGGGGTTCATGGAGCTTGGAGCGCGGTGAGAGAGGTGGAGAGGACGAGGAGGTCTTTTGGGTTGTTTTGGCGGGAAACTTGAAGGGGAAGAAGAAGTGTGGGTCGTTCGGGTTTTGGGTCCAAACGAGTTTGGACCCGACCCGTTATCCCTTATCTCTTTCTTCTTTTTATTTGTTCGTTTGTTGGGCGAATCTCATCCATTGATCTAGATCTGAGCGTGGATTTTGAGGAGAATTTTTCCTCTCATTTTTTGCTTGGAAACAGGTATGTTCGGCATATTGTGGCAGACGAAATGTCGAACTTGGAAGACGTTGACTGGTCAACGCAATTTTGGGTGTTTTCAGCTCAGAAACACGTCTGTTCGACAGCTGCGACGAGCTTGGCGAACGAAGTGGCGAGCTTGGCGAACGAAATGGCGAGCTCGGCGAACGAAATGTCGAACTTGGAAGACGTTGACTGGTCAACGTAATTTTGGGTGTTTTCAGCCCGGAAACACGTCTGTTCGACATCTGCGGCGAGCTTGGCGAGCAAAGTGGCGAGCTTGGCAAATGAAGTGGCGAGCTTGGTGAACGAAATGTCGAACTTGGAAGACGTTGACTGGTCAACGCAATTTTGGGTATTTTTAGCTCGAAAATACATCTGTTCGACAACTGCGATGAGCTTGGCAAACGAAGTGGCGAGCTTGGTGAACGAAATGTCGAACTTGGAAGACGTTGACTGGTCAACACAATTTGGATGTTTTCAGCTCGGAAACACGTCTGTTCGACAACTGCGGCGAGCTTGGCGAACGAAGTGGCGAGCTTGGCGAACGAAAGGGCGAGCTTGGCAAACGAAATGTCGAACTTGGAAGACGTTGACTGGTCAACGCAATTTTGGGTGTTTTCAGCTCGGAAACACTTCTGTTCGACATCTGCGGCGAGCTTAGCAAGCGGTTGTGTTGTAACTCACTTTCCCAGGGCTACGGAGGTCGGATCGGGGCGTGTGACCCCTTGTTTCGAAGCTAACTTAAATTTCTACAACCTCTCTTTAGTGATAAGTCGAGGAATCATAATTCTTCATGGTCAAAATGGTCCCGCAACATACTTGTCTTCATGAAGTTGAGAAATGCTTTGTATGGCTCTTGGGAAGATTCATTCTTGGAGATGAGTTTAAGGACCAACTCTAGGAGAGAGTTGTGTTCCGAACTCGTTGAGAAGAGGTCCGCTCTGGAGACGAGCGGAGCGGAGAGTTGGCTCTAGGGGAGAGCCATCTGGAAGACAAGTTTGAGGAGCAACTCTAGGAGAGAGTTGTGCTCCGAATTCGTTGAGAAGAGGTCCGCTTTGGAGGCGAGCGGAGCGGAGACCATGGCTCTAGGAGAGAGCTGTCTTGGGGGACAAGTTTGAGGAGTAACTCTAGGAGAGAGTTGTGCTCTGAACTCGTTGAGAAGAGGTCCACTCTGGAGGCGAGCGGAGCGGAGAGCTTGGCTCTAGGAGAGAGCCGTCTGGGAGACAAGTTTGAGGAGCAACTCTAGGAGAGAGTTGTGCTCCGAACTCGTTGAGAAGAGGTCCGCTTTGGAGGCCAGTGGAGCGGAGAGCATGGCTCTAGGAGAGAGCCGTCTTGGGAGACAAGTTTGAGAAGCAACTCTGAGGGAGAGTTTTAGCTCTGAACTTGTCGAGGAGAGGGCTGCTCGGGTGACGAGCAGAGCGAAGAGCTTCACCAGGCTCTAGGAGACAGTTGGGCGTCGAACTTGTCGTTTGAGTCCGACGAGTTTGTAGAAGCGGCCCGAAGAGGAGGTTGGTGCCGACCTACCGTTTGGACCCGGTAGGCTTGTAGAAGCAACTTTCGGATGGAGTTGGCCTCCAAACTTGCTGTTTGAGCCCAACACGCTAGTAGAGGCAACTCGATGAGTGAGTTGGGTACCATATCAGATTCTTGAAGGTGAACTAGTTGCGGGAGATCCTCTAGGACGAGCTGGGCTCCAACACCCTTACATGGAGTGAAGGAGTTGCTGGTTTGGCTTGGGAAAGGAACTGAGCACAGAGCTCACTGATGAGGACTGTCGAGCCGTACGAGTAGCTACAAAGGTGAGTCAGGCCTTGGGGATTGCCCTGGAAAAGAGCCAGTGTTCGAACCTGCTTGTTGGAATCAACCAGTTTCGGGAGTAGTTCGAATGGTCGTGTCGAGCCTTGAACCCACATATTTGAAAGTTGTGAGGGCAATTTCGAGCCATGATTGTGAACTCCAAACCAGTTTTTTAAAAATTTATCAACGGTTGTGGGAGCAATTCCGAATGGTGAGCTGCCCCGCACTAGCTTGTTTGTGAGCGGTTAAGGCAACGTCGAACCAAGTGCTAGACTCCGAACTCGTCGTTGGGATGTTTCAACTAGTTGCAGGAGCAATTTCGAATGGTGAACCACTTCGTACTCGCTTGTAAGCGAGTAGTTGAAGCAGAATCGAACCAAGTGTTGGACTCCGAACTTGTTGTTAGAGGGGGTTAACGAGTTGTTGGAGCAATTCCGAATGGTGAGCTGCCCCGCCCTTGCTTGTTTACAAGCGGCTAAAGCAACGTCGAACCAAGTGTTGGACTCCAAACTCGTTTTTTGAGCTTAGTAAGTGGGAGCAGCCATGTAGGAGAAGCTGGACTCTGAACTCACCATTTAATGCGTTGTAGATGTGACTTGGAGAGATAGAGATGAAGCAAGAGCTCAATGAAAAATGCTAAGTTTTATTGAGGTAAACTAAGTGGCCGCTTCAATAGGGCGAGCCATTATTACATGCTTCTTGGCCGTGTTACAAGCATCGGCCTTATTGAAAACTGAGTTCCTACTTTTACGATAGGGTGAAGGCCTCTTGGGAGGAATTGGGTTCTCCCCCCATAGGTCCTCCTTGGATGAGGTGGAAGACGGCCCTAGGTTCTGAATCTTGGAACTCGGCGGACCTCTCTCTGCGCTTATAGGTTCCTTGAGGTGGAAGGTTGGCCCCGTCTCTTCGAATGAACTTGTCCAGGTGTCCCCGCTGTATGAGCTCTTCGATCTCCTCTTTGAGAGCCCGACAATCATCCATGTTGTGGCCATGGTCCCTATAAAAGCGGCACCACTTATCCCTATTTCTTTTCTTGCCAGGGGTATTCATTCTAGGAGGAGCACGGAGTAGCTCTTCTTTGTCCACCTCCATAAGGACCGTTGATATATTAGCATTGAGGGGGGTGAACTTCTCAAAACGAGGAATTGGGCAGCGTTGGCCATTGTCGTCCCTCTGGAGCTTATGGGACCCTTCTTCGCTCGTATTTTTCCGTTTGTTCCCGAAAGATGATTCCTCGAGAGTGGGGGGATTGAGAGCATCTTCCACTCGAATGTACTTCTCACTCCTAAGCAGGAGTTCTGAGAAGTTTCGAGGAGGCTTCTTGGCAAGGGAAGCTCTGAGGTCAGCATTGAGGACGTTGGACCGGAAAGCGACAGTGGCAACCGAGGGTTCCAAGGAAGCGATGGACCTGGCTTCAGCAGTGAAGCGCTTGACATAGTCCCTCAATCGTTTGCCCTTCTTTTGACCGAGGAACAGTAGGGAGCCGCTCGTCTTCTCGGTGCAGTGACTGCTCATGAAATGCGTAAGGAAAAGATCCTCGAACTGGTCGAACGAGAAGATGGAGGCTGGGGCGAGTCGAGAGTACCATTCTCTCGCAAGCCCATTCAGCGTGGTAGGGAAGGTCTTGCAAAGAAGCGCATCCGAAGCCTGGTGGATCATCATGAGAGTTTTAAAACTCTCAGTGTGGCCGGTGGGGTCCGACTCCCCATTGTATGACTCAAAGTTAGGAGGCTTAAAGATTTGCGGGACTAGGGCTTCCATGATGGCTCGGGAGAACGGGGGCCTACTCGGGCGGAAATTCCTCGCTCGTTGTTTCTCTTCTCCGTCAAGTTGGCCAAGGCACCTCTCCATCTCGCGGAGACGGCGGTAGACCGAGTCTTCCCTTCGGTCATATCCTTCCGATCCCCTAGACTCTTTCCCATGCGGAGGGGGACTAGGAGTGCAGTGGTGATGGCTTGGGGCAGATTCAGGACTAGGTGCCCGTTGCTCGTGGTTGGGAGCGGTGTTGAGGGCTCGCAGAACAGCCTCTTGAAAATCCTGGAGCTCCGTCCTTGTGACTGGTGCCTCTCCAGCATGGCGGTCCTTACGGGTGGCTCGGCTTACTGGAGAATGAGTTCTCTGCCGATGACGCGGAGGGGATTCTCTTCGCCTCTTCGGGGGGGAGGGGGGCGACGGGGGGTCCGAACTCTTGAGGTCCCTAGGTGCTCGGTTGATGGACTCCCCCAAGGGCTCACCATCCATTTAGGCGAGTTCGGAGGTCGACCCCCTTTTGGTGGTTGGCAATCACCTGACGGAGATCCCGCTCAGGAGGGCTTTGAGAAGCCATAGATTCAACTGGAGGATTGGGAACCGCGACATGGTCATGAGGAGGATGTTGCTTCGGACGACTCCGACGGGAGCCCCCTTGGGCAGCCCCCCGAGACCCTGGAGGGGCCTGTTGAGGAGGAGCACCTTGAGCTGAAGGAGGGGGAGGAGGAAGAGAAGTGGTTCTTCGGCTGGACACCGCTGCCTTTCCCTTCTCTTTTGGATGCATGGCTTGAAACTAGTCTCGTTGATGAAGTTAGGTCAGGTTGCTTTTTCGGTTCCCACAGACGGCGCCAATCTGTTGCCGTTGAATCTAGTGTGGGGGCAATAAATAGAATTTGTGGATTCTTGAGAAAAATGAACAGGGCAAACCTGTTGACCTTCACCAAATTGTTGACCAGTTTTTTGCTGCTGCCTCGAACCTGCAAAAAGTGCGAAACACCGGAGTGGATCCCGGCGACGCACCCTCTGATGCTCTTGTCAGTAATCAGAATGATTAAGAAAGAGCTTTTACTGGGAAAAGATTGATTACCTTCTTATGGTGGGGGGAGAGGGGTTTTTATAGTCTCCTTAGAGATCCATTTTGTATATAAGAACATATCTCTACTTCCTGGTGTGAATGGATAGAAGCGGTTAAGACCACTTCTTAAGGATAATTATGAATCTGAATTCTTCTTTATCCTTCTGACGGGTTTGTAACGGGTTGGAACCCGTACCCAGTAAGACAGATCCGTTTATGGGTTATTGGGATTTGAAGAAAGACACGGTCCCTATTTCAGACTCGTTTGTAGGTGAAAAATTACCGTTTTGCTTCTGAGCTTTAAGATTCGCGCCCGATTTGAACGGTCCCGATTTAATCACATTTTTAGCCATATCAGCTATATATGCATATTTTAGCAGCAACGATAGTGAATGCTCTTATGATGGAGTAGAAGTGCGACCAAAATAATGGCCTCAAATGTTGCACAGCCCTCTCTCTCTCTGTCTCTCTCTCTCTCTAATAGGAACTAAATTATTAATATATCTTATTCATGCATCACATAGGGACTTTAGAAGATGATATTAGGAGTGTACTTAAACATTTTAAAGTATTATAGAAAGCTTTTTGGGTATGTAAACATAGGAAATACGCCAGCATGTTAGAAAATTTTGAAAGAGGAAGAAGAAAATTTTGGGTACACAAAAAATCTGGTTACATGTCTTATGTCAACTCTAGTCACAGTAGTAGATAAAGAAAATAATCACTCTAATTTTATTATCATGGCAATATGTATAAAAGTATCTTTGGGAGAACATTTTATTTTAGGTAAATAAAGAAAGATAGAAGGATAGCGTATTCCAAAATTTTCCAGGGATGATGGTCCGATGGAGGATATTTTGGGAGCAAATATTCTGGCTACATGTTTTGTTTTGTTTTTTTTAAAAAAAAAGAAAAGGTGGAGTCTGACCACCCTGTTTCATTAATAAGTGATTAATAAAATAAACTCAGAGTGCTGAGCCAACTACAAAATCCTACAAACAAAATCAAAGTACATAAACTCTACCCCGAACATGGAGGGTGGGACAAAAGAAACATAGAGTAGCCGCAAAAAAGTACATCATAACCCCTCAACAAACCCTGGGGTGGTGGGTATCAATGACCATAGTAGGCCGTGCTGGCTATCAATCGATCGTCGGCCCGATCTCGATCTCCTCATCATCAAACTCCTCTGCCTGGAATACACTCGCAATCCTTTCCCTGGGACCTGCTACTGCCACATTAGCCCAAAATGAAATAAAATGCATAATATGAGTCAAATTGCCAGAAATACTATTGCAAGTTTTACGAAAGTAAAGATTATTTCTGTCTAACCATAGAACCCAGGTCATTGCAGCGATAGCGATGTACTACGCTTCTCTCATAGAACCCCTCTTTGATACAAACTTTGAGCCTACCCACAGGTTCTCGTATGTACTAGTATATTGAGTCGTCCCTAGGGCGCTAAGTACCTTTATGAGTACCGCTTTGCTCCTAGGACACTATAGAAAAAGATCTCTAGTCTCTATTGCAGCGTGGCAGAACCCGCATTGAGAGCCGACAGTCGGTTGGCGCTTAGCGATGTTTTCTCTAGTTAGCATCGCATCATTTAGTACCAACCATAAGAAAGCTTTGATTTTTAGCGGGGCTTTCGTTTTCCAGATAACGGTTGACCACTTTGGGGTACAACCCCTAAAATGGATGCGGTTGTACATGGAGCGAACCGTGAACTTACCGGTTTTCTCCAATCCCCAGGATTTCTTATCGGGACCCTGAGAGCAGCCAATTCCAGCGCTGGTGATGTAGGCCCGAAGTTCCGTTAATCTAAGCTGAGAGCCTAGGTCAAGCGGTTGTTTGAAAGGTGGCTTCCAGGTGCCTCTTTTCCAGGCTGCGGCCTCCGTGTAATGTGGTTGTGTTGCCTGCTCATATAAATCGGGGAACAGGGATCTGAGTGTGTGATCTGCACACCACTTATCCCACCAAAACCTAGTGAGTCTGCCGTTACCGATCGCTGGCTTCACACAACTATTGAAGGGTTCATATGCCTTAGTGATGCCTTTCCAGAATCAGGAAACCCGAGGGACTATCCTGAAGCCCAGATTTCTCGATCCATTTCCATGCATATATCCTTGAACAAATTGTTGCCACCCTTCTCCATTAGGGTAGAACACTTTCCACCACTATTTACCCAGTAGTGCCAAATTCATATCACGCAGATCAATTATACCTAGGCCTCCATGTATCTTTTTCATGCACGCCTTCTCCCATCTAATTAGGTGATATCCTCCTCGGTCCGGGTCTGCCCCTTTCCATAGGAAACGTTTCCAAGTCCGGTCAATTCTCTGGATTACCTATCGTAGCATTTCAAAGAAGGAGAGATAATAGGTAGGAAGGTTTGAGAGGACTGCATTAATAAGCGTAATTCTCCCTCCCAAATATAGGGCTTTGCCTTTCCAGCCTGCTGGCCGTTTCTCAACCCGGTCAATAATGGGTAGCCAATCCGCCTTTTTGAGTTTCCCGGGTCTTAGCGGCAATCCAAGGTACTGAAATAGGGAAACTGTCGGTGGAGCAATTGAGGATTGCGGCATGTTCAAGGACTTCCTCTGGAGTCAGGGCAATGGGAATGAGAGTACTTTTGTGGAAATTGACCCTGAGACCCGACCAAGCTTTAAAGCAATAAAGAAATCCTTTGAAGACGGTAGTTTCTCCCAAGTTGCCATTGCCAAATAGAAGAGTATTGTCTGCATATTGGAGTATGGAGCATCCTTGACGATTGACTCCCTTGGCTACTGGTACGATCCAGCCTGCTCTACTGCACTTAGCCATCATGGATCTAAGAACGTCTGCCACGATGGTAAAGAGAAGTGGTGAGAGCGGATCTCCTTGTCTGAGCCATCGTTTGTAGGAGAAAGGGTGGCCTGATACTCCATTTCCCATAATAGCCGTTCTACTGGTGGTAAGACAATTGTGGATCCATCTGATCCATCTGTCCCTGAAACCTCTTCCAGCCAGCGCTTCCAACAGACAGTCCCATTCAACAGAGTCATAGGCTTTTTCAAAGTCCAGCTTCAGGAGGTAGCTCTTAGAGTTCGAAGTGTGGCTTTGATGGATAGTCTCTTCAGCCATTGCTATATTATCCTGAATACATCGTCCTTTTATGAATTCCGTCTGGTCTTGAATAATGAGGCCATCCATTACCGTTCCCAGTCTGTTAGCGAGCGTTTTGGTAATGATCTTTATGGAGCAGTTAAGGAGGGGCGGAAGTCTCCAACTCGTCGGGAGTCTTCTTTCTTAGGAATCAGCACAACCTCCACGTAGTTGAATCTCCCTAATTTGAGTTTTTTCTCGTAGAAGTCTGCGAACACCTTCATTAATTCACCTTTGATTTCCTCCCAGAATATCTGATAGAATAGTATCGGGAAACCATCTGGACCTGGTGCTTTATCTTTTCCCAGTTGTTGTACTATCTCCCAGACCTCCTTCTCAGTGGAGGGTGCTTCGAGGGACTGTAGTCCCGGATCGAAATTACCTGCTTGGTTTTGTCAGAAATCGTGTTGGAGAGGGACTCTAAAGTCCTCTTTGTGCCTAAAGAGGCGCTTGAAGTGGGACTGGAAAGCCAGCTTAATAGCAACGTCGCCTTGTACCATTTCGGAATCCGAATGGATCGAGTGAATGAGGTTAGATCTTTGCCGGGCACTGGAGACTCGGTGAAAGAATGCTGTGTTCGTGTCTCCCTCTTTGAGCCACGAAATTCTGGAACGTTTTTGCCATTTGATTTCCTCAATCCTGTTGAGCTGGTCAATTTTTTGTCTGAATTGGAGCAGTCGATTTCGCTCTTCCTATAGCAGATCCCTAGTTTCTTCAGTCTTCTCCAGTTCCTCAATTCCTTCAAAAAGGAAATCCTTTGCTCTCCAAATCAGCGCAGATCTGGTCCGATGGAACCACTTCCTGAGCTTGCCCCTGAGTCTATTAATTTTTCGCACCAAATAGCGGTCGCCTCCCCACCCTTGGTCGGGCGCGACCAATTCTAGTTGACCATATGATGGAAGCCTTGGATTTCTAACCAAGCTTTCTCGAACCGAAACTACGATTTTCTGGGTTGGTCTTCCCCGGAAGATAAGAAGATAAGCACGTGATCTGATGTTGGTTTAGGGAGTGATTTAGCCGATGACAATGGAAATTTGGTCTCCAGTCCGTGGAGACCAAGATCCTATCTAACTTAGCTAGAATAGGCACCGCTTGCATGTTCGACCAGGTGAAGAGCCTATCCGAGATGGGGATGTCAACCAATTCCAAGTCCGTGATGACCTCATTAAACGCTTCCCTGTCGAGGTCACTGGAACCTCTGCCTCTGTGTTCTGAGGCAAATCTAGTGATGTTAAAATCGTCTCTCACCACCCAAGGGTGTGGCCAGTGTGCTTGGATCGTTCTTAGTTCCGTCTAGAAGGCCATTCTAGAGGCTAAGGTATGCGGTCCATAGACCACCGTAACCGATTGAGTCCATCGGTCGGATTTCCACTGAGGCAATACCGACAAAGAAAATTGCCCGTGGTGCTCGTCTAGACAACAGAAGATGTTGGGATTAAACCCTAGGGCGATGCCCCAAGACGCCCTAACTGATGGGACATTCTCCATTCGGAGACTCGATTTCCCCTACCTTACTAAGTCTAGACATGTATGAAAGTTTGGTCTCTTGGAGACCCACAATGTTAGCCTTAGACCTGACTATGACATCCCTGACCATTTCACGCTTGCCCAGCCTACCGAGGCCTCTAACGTTCCAGAATAGGGCCACCATTAACTACGGCTAGGGGAGGGATCGTGACTTGTTTTGGACGTCGAGTTCAAATTCAGAATAACCCTATCGGTCTCCCATCTTCTAATTTGATTAAGGAGTAGGGCGTTCCTATCAACATCGGTAACCGCAAGACCACATGTTTCAGCTAGATAGAAAATCTCAGTATCAGTCATAAAATTAAAAACAGAAGCTAGAAAAGAGCATGTACCTCCGACGCTTGTCTTAGCTAACTTCGCGGCTGCAATAATCTCTAGATAGTCGTCTAGGGACTCCTTAATAGTCCTCTTAGTGACTTTCTAATCCCTGAATCCTGTGCATCTACTGGTTGTGATTGTGGGAAAGAAGAGGGTACAAACTCCGGTGAGATACCCGCCAGGTCTTCAGCCAGTCCCTCAGAGTCAAGTGACTCTCCTTCTGAATAATCAAAATCAACATCGAGATTTAGTCTATCATCTCAATCTTCTTCATCTATATTGGTGGGCGAGATGAGGACAAATTTAATTGGGCTTAAGTGTACATGCCCCTATATAAGTTGCATTTCTTCTTCTATTAAATTGGGCCCCTCATTGGGCCCATTTAACAACTCACCACTAACTACCCCCCCTATAATTTCCAAATAGTTAGGCCCATGCCCAAGCACAGGCCGACACTCGACGTTTAAAACCCCTTCGGATCCATTTGCTTCTCCATTGGATTCTATCCTAAGCTCTGAGTCAAGACCAGGATAAGAAATCTTGTTCCTGGGGCACACTATACTCGCATCTCTGACCCTTTCGTTAGAAGGAGCTCCACGTGGTGCCTTCCCATTGGCTGGCGTCGCGGTCGAGGCTTGGGGCGCAGTGATCGAAGGGTTAAGCATTGTAAACGATACCTTTGGCGTTTCGAGACCATCTCCGTTGCTTTTACCCAAAGTCTTCCCCTTCAGCTCATTTCCTCTTTGAGCATCCCCTTTTCCTGTGCCTCTACCCCTACCCTTGTGCCTCTCTCATTTGGGACGGAGTCTCTGGCAGTGCTCCGTCCTTTGGTCGTCGTCTTCCCCAAAGAGGAAACCTCCCTTCTCGACCCTGAACCCAAAGCTACCAACTGTTGTCTTTTTGGAGAAAGACTTTGCATGTCGGTTTGCATGTCGGTTTCCAAGGTGCTTTTGCCATCTGTTTCCCTTGTACGGTCTGTTTCCACCCTTTGTTCCCCTCGCCGCTTCCACCCTCCAACTTCGAGGTGTTAACTGCCATTTTGGGCTTTCCTTTGCCCCTCCTTTCGAAGGGTCTCTCCTCGAGCGTCGAGACTTCCCAAATCAGGTCGTGAGAGTAGATTCACCGTTTCCCTTCCATCTGGGCCGTTGGATCTGATGGTCAAGCCTCGATATCAACCATCAATGATCGTGGAAACACGCCCTGGTTCTGATCCTTCCGCCATGAGTTCATGGTTATGCTCCTTCCATCTCGCTACTCTGATGAGCTCCCTATGCGCCCGTTCCACTTCATGAGCCCCATCAATGGTCATATCCCACTGAGGTGAGACCACCTGGTTTGTAGGAACAGTTGTCTCTGAGCACAGATGAAGGAGAGGGGAAAGTGATGGCCGAAAGATCTATTTTTGACTCTGCTCGTTTATCGAGAACAAACCGGATTAGGTACGACTCCTCGAAGGAGAACACCTTAGCGAACCAGGGCATCAAGGCGATGTCTGTGCTTCTTATGAGTATCCTCGCCGACACAATCTCCGAGCTGTGAACTGTCTTCTCGTCGATCTCTTCGATGGAGCTGAAGTCGGCGACGATTTCTTGAAGGGCCTCCCTCTTCCAAAAGTATAGAGGCACGTTGTGTATCCAAATCCAGTACTTGTCACCTTGTGGTAGCTCCGCTCCGAAACTGGGTGTCCACGCAAAAAATTCCAAGCTGAAGTGGCCGAAGTCCACTGCTCCCATTCCAGTGACTTCGACCACCTTCTCCGGCGACAGAAAGGACACGAGAAATTGTAAGTGACACATTTTCTTAACTACCCAGTCTCCGTGGGCCCTCATTAGCCACCTTGAGTTCAGAGCTTGGAGGAGGCGTGTCTCCGATGGCCTCCCTGATTTTACTCTGGCAATTGCACACCAATGCTGGAGCCATTTCTCTTCATTCTTGATAGTATCCAGGCTCTTGGCTAACCGAATATAGGCTAGGTTATCGGGAGACCTTCCTCTGCTCACCGGGCGCTCGTCATCATCATTCGTCTCTACCACATTTGTGCACACATACGAGAGGTGACCCCATTTCATACACTTGAGACATCTAACTTCTTTTGTGCAATCCTTCCTGTAATGGTCCAAATCGCCACAATTGAAGCATGGCACCCTTTTCTTCGTGTTCGAGTTGGGGGGGGGGGGGGTTGCTCTATCTCTTGTTGTTCTTGCTGGTAACTAGAACCCATTGTTCCCCACCTTCGAGAGAGTCAACCTCCTCTGTAATCCCGTCTTGCGGCTCCCCCTCGTGGGCCCGCTCGATGCCGAATTTAGGAGCCTGGGGTCCCTCTGTGGTGGTGGAGAGGAGTGGTGGGGGTTGGGGTGATGGACAGTACTCTTGGGGATTTGTAGAGGTTCTTGTTGTTGTTTTTGATATTTGTGTTGGTGGGATGAAGTTGAGACATTGTAGTGGGGTTCTGACCTCTTTTGCTGGTAGTGAGAGTTGAATTGGACTTGTGGTTGGTACTGGCGATGATGGTCGTAGTCGTATTCTCTGTGGTAGCTTCCCTCTCTGTATGGGTGACCCCTGTGGTTGAGTCCCACTCTCTGTGGGTAACAGTGGATTGGGGGGGGGGGTTCTCTTACGCCCTTGGTGGCCAGTAAGAGGATCCTTTCTATGGGCCCATCCCCTGTACTGCCTCACTTCATGTCGATGATGAAAATGGCCACTCTCCTCCCGTCGTTGATGCGCACTACGGTGTGCACGTGCCAGAGAGTGCGCTTGTCTGAGCCTGTGGGCTTCCCCCTCCAGGGGGGGGGACTTTGAAGTTTAAGGGGTGGGTGTGGGGTGGGTGTTGGGATGGGAGAGATGACTGGGGCAGAAGTCGTTATAGGCTGTGGAGGCGTCGACTGAGAAGGGGGTGGAAGGACAGTAGGTAAAGGAGGCTGTGGAGGTTCCATCGTCGGAGGGTTGACATGGTGATGGGCCCTCTCATTGGGCCCGCACCCACTCAATTCGAGCTAGGAGAGCATGGTGGGAAGGGTGTTAGGGTAAGGGCTTTCGATTTTGCACTATTTGGAAACTACTAATGGTTGTTTTGTTTTGTAGGTGGAGAAAGAAGAAGAAAAGGAGAGCAAGAGGACAGGGAAGAGCAGCTAGGGGAGTGTAACACCCCGAATTCCAAACAGGCTGAATTCGAGTTCCACAGGATCTTTACACTTCACTTCGTACAATTTTACAAGAAAATTAAAACTTTACTTTACATTAAAGTTACATTACATTAACACTTATACAGCGGAAGCAAATTTTACAACAATGAATGAAATACAACAATAGTTGAATAATCTTTAAGCATCAATTCATCCTTAGTCTTTTTCATGTACTTTATCCCGCATAGAAAATTGTGGGCACGTCAGTTCATTCAACTGACGAAATATTATACACGGACATTCTCTCTATGTCGGAAATAGTATAACGATTCTCAATACTTAACAAACCACAAACTTGTTCACAAACAGAGCTAAAGGGACTAGCCTATTGATGTCATGTTGTGAATGTGCACTTAGTCCTTAATACAACTATTTATTTTATATGACACTAATGCGCACCTGTTCAGAGTCTATGCAGCCCATACTACATAGGTCCAAGGGCAAGCCCTTAACCGTTCTTCATCTTGTAGGGTTCAATCCCTCGCTATGACTTAATCTACTTCTGTAACTACGGTAAGTATCCTAGATGTTTTCTGATATACGAACTCATATCTAGGCACCCTGGAGGGAATCCCAACGCACTGACACATGACTCATCATGCAGGCATCCTGTGGTAATTTACCTCCTACTATAGACATGACACCACCCGCAGTCGCCAAACATTCCACGAGCGTCGCCACCGGGACAGTACTCTGGAGCAGTATCCACGTCCTACTCATGACCATCATGGGACCCTGTGAATACTCTCACGCCGCCAATCCAATGGCCCTCATACTCAATATTTTTCTCTTACTTTCGTCACATCTTCACTATGTATCTAGTCATTATTTTAATTGAATCATGAACAAAATCAATCCCTTAGGGTTAGCACTTCCACTATAGGTTTTACTCATTCATTTCACATGACCCAAATCTTGGTCTTTTCATTTCAAATATCATTTCAACATTTCTTTCATTGCCGGTATGAGGCTAAGCTACACTATAGTTCTCAATTTCAACTCATAATTACAACATTGAGTTTTCCATACTCATAAATTCTCTTTTTTCAATTAGCATGATTTCTAATCATTTCTATGAATCAAATCTCATACATATAGTTCAATTGCCATTCATGGATTTCATATTCAAAATTAATCTCTAAAATTTCATTAAATTCTCATATTATTGTTCATTTCATTTACTTAATTCAAAAGTCACTAAGTCGTATTTTTCATTCATAACCCAAACTCAATTTAATAATGAGAGTCCATAGATAGCATATTTAAATTTTCTTTCATTCAAAAAAAAAAATCTTCTTTTATCACTTAGCATAATATTCTTTTAAAAAAAGGATCATTTTTATAATTCTCCAAAGTAAATTCCATAAGAGTCTACACAAATTTCACTTCTAACTCACTTTTATTTAAGTCAAAAGGTACACGAATATTTTGATAAGTTCTACATGATTTTAGAATGATTAATATATTCTTTTTTTCGGATTTAGAAGCCAAGAATCAATTTTAAACAAAATAAAAAAAAAAATCAAAAGTTTCTAATCTGCTAAAACCCAAAATCGAACTCGCGACCTGAGAGTAGACAGCCACCACCGCAAGCCAACTGAGCTAGGGTGCAAACACGGTATGTAAAAGGAATTAGTAAATAAGTGTTTTTGGGCTCAGGTTTGGGTTTTATTCGAAAATCCGAAAAACAAAAGGCAGATCCTAGGACTCGAATCCACTATCACAGAGGTCACCCACGACTACAGTAAGCGCCCAACACCCACATCGACCATATGGTCTAAGCGACCAAGTCGTTCCAAAAGGGTTTGTAATAGTTTTAGTCCAAAACTCTGTTTATTACTAGTTTTCAAAATTTCCAAAATGTTTTTAGTACTTTTTTTTTTCGAATCAAAACTTTCCAGAATTTAATCTATATGAAATCACAGTAAACCAGTAATTTTAAAATAATTATTTACTTATAAAGCATGCATTTTCGATTTCAAATTATGTTCTAATGTCCATAATTTCTACATTGAGAACAATCACATTTGCACACGATTCGAAGTCTAGATTTCTACAAAAATACCTTATTTCTTTATTCTCTCATTTATTAACCATCTACATTAATTTATAACACAAAATTCTCCTCTTTCCTACAATAGAGTTTACTCTAATTTAAACAAACAATTTCACATGAAGCATTCGATTCATCATTTGTCTCATAAGCATAAATTTCTTCACATAGCATAATTCATAGACATCTAGCATGGCAAAAATGATAGTTTCTAGCATTTTAATTTCCAAATAATCAACTAGCAACCATTTTAACAACCATTTTCTAAATTACCATCTCTTCTCTAATTAAGAGCATCCACAGTCGTTTTTCTCATTTGCTATAAAATGGCAGCTACAGTAATAGCAAATACGATCGTTCACTGTAGTCGTCGTTTGCTATATTTTTTCCATTTTTTAGAGCGACGGTATATGAGATACCATCCGATCGTTTCAAATAAATTAAAAAAATTTAATTACTTATTAACTATTAAACTATATTAATTAACTAAATTAAATAATATAATAATAACTAAACCTAATTAATATACTAACTAAACCTAATAACTACTCCTAAATTATACCTCAGCATTAATGGCAGCTACTGTGGATGCTTTAAGCTTGGACAGGGTATCATACCCCGTCCGGGATATGTATCCCCGTCCCACTATATATATATATTTTTTTTTTCTTCTATCACTCAATCCTGGCCGTTCATTTATTTTAAAAAAAATAAAAATAAAAAAACAAATAAAAAAAAAGGGAGAGACGGGGTTTGATACCCCGTCCGGGGTATCATTCCTCGTCTGACGGATTACTAAAAAAAATCATTTTTTATTTGGAGAGACGGGGTATCATACCCCGTCCGGGGTATGTATCCCCGTCCGTCCTCTTTTAAAAAAAAAAAAATTGAGAATTATTGAGACGGTATATGATCGTCCGTCTGATATGATTAAAAAATAATTAAATCGAAGAGACGGGATATCATACCCCGTCCTTTATAATTTGAGAAAGTTCATTTCGTTTCTCATATTTGAGAAATGGAAATAGAAGCTTTGCCAAAATATGGGAAAATGAGAAACGATTGCAGCGCTACTTTTCTATTCGTTTGCTAAAATTTGGGAAAATGGCAATTATAGCAAACGACTGTGGATGCTCTAAGCAAACATAAATTCAATTCCAACTAGTTGTTCTTTAGTAATTTCCTCAAATCATTTCTAGCATGGTATCTAGATTTAGAAGCATGAGAAACACCTACCTATTGGAGAAAACGAAATGAAAGCTCCTAGAATGCAAGAAAGTGGTATTCTCCTCCTAGAATGTATTGCAATTTGCCTTCTCCTCCTTGTTTGTATGGAACCCGAGCCTCTCCTTGTGCTCCTTGGATGATTGGCCGGCCTCTACTTCGTTAGAACACACACAAATGCACACTCATTAATAGTTCTCAATCTTTTGCTCTCTTAGTCTGTTTCTTCTTAATGAATTGTTTAGTGCAATAATGAGAAGAGAAACTAGGGGTATTTATACACTTTTAGGATGAGAATAGATGGCTACGATTCAATCAAGGAGTTAGAGATCAAGGATCAAGAAGAATTGGGAAGTTGTAGTAACTTCCATGAACTCATAACCACCCCTCAACTCCATCCACTCTCTCCATCTCTCCATGCACAATCCGGCCATGCCCTAAAAGGGTGTGCAATGCACACTCTAGTGTGTGCACGTGCCCCATCTAGTGTCCCCCATTAATAAGCTGTACAATATTAATTAGTTAATTGTCTACTAAATAAGTTTACATGACAAGTTAAGGCAATTAAAAGAGTAATTAATTTGTGGGCATCTAATTAGTGGGCTTTAGACTCATGGGTCATAATAAAATATTTAATTAATTAGGTTGGGCTTAATTTAGAAAAACAAGCTTGGGCTTTTAAAATAGGCTTCTAGAAAATAAAGAGAAAGAAGGAAAACAATTGTTTGTTCATATTATAAAAAAAATAATTTTATAAGAAAACATATATACAAAAATTTGTATGTGCACAACACGTAACATCAACAATTTTTCATTTAATAAAAATTCAGGGCTAAGGGATGCCCAATTCAACACTTCGGCATTAAACGGATGGAGCGACAGCCGAAACCCAGAGCAGAAGGCGTCAACCGGGAACATACAGAAGTGGGGCGCCAGTTTATCCGTCGGTCGGATCATGGGGCTGGGGAACAGCAACTCATACACCTCACCAATGAAGTAATTCGCACGAATGACGGGAAGATCGTTCGCTGTAAGAACGGTCGGAACCCTGTCCATAGCGATTTTCTGCCTACTGGGCGAGGAAGCCTCCACATCCCCGTCAGCACCCCCCTATATCGAAGCAACTCCTTCACATCGTCCGGATATATTCGGATTGAGCACGATTGGGCTTCAAACGGGACCTCAAGGTTGACAACAGGGGCCGTCTCGTCCGGACTGTCCGGGTGAACCCACTTTGTCTTCCTACGTCGAACTTGAGGGCCCTTCGGAGGAGACGACATCGCCAAAGGGCTCAAATCATTGTCCTCGGGCGAGTTATTTTCTCCTCCACCTTCACCCTCCTCAGTCGTTACCACCCGCTCTACCTCTCCTTTAACCACTTCAACCTCTCCTTCACCCTGCTTGGCCACTGCAATCTGTTCTCCGCCCCCCTCGATCACTTCAACCTCTCCTTAACCCTGCTTGGCCATTGCAATCTGTTCTCTACTCCCCTCGATCACCTCAACCTCTTCCTCACCTTTGGCCAAGGGTACATCCCGTTTTGAGTCATTCGACTCAACCACGAAGGGCCTCATACTACGTAGCGGTGCGACATCATATACCTTTTGTCTCTGACTCCCATGACGTTGAGTCGGAGGCACGGGGAAGCTCGTCCTGACCCGAGGTGGTGGCGGACGAACCGGACTGAGCTCGCGACATGCTCAAAAATAAAATTAACAAACATGTTCGAAGAACGGTGATAGGTACCCGAAAACTTGCCGTCGGCAACTGAACCGCGCTAGAAAGGAAGATTTGGGAACTTGAGAGAAGAAAGCAAATACGAGAAATGAGGGAGGGGTGGAGGATATATAGCATGAAAGGAGACTACTCGAATTCCGCGAAAAGCATGACATCATCATTTCCACGTGTCACCACCCTATTGGACCTTAGACCGTCCGAATTCCCATGGCCCTCACTCGAAGTTCGGCTAGCACCTCGGACACACCAAATGGTGAACCACACTTCTGGCCAAGGGATGGTCTCACAAAGGCCAAATGTGGGGGGCTCGGTGCTCGACAAGTACTGCGAGCACCCATCTAGCTTTTTCCAATGAAACTTCCTCCCAAGGCTCGGCGCTCAGTGCTCGGCAAGTACTGTGAGCACCCACCTAGCTTTTTCCAACAAAGCTACCTCCCAAGTATGGAGGCTCGGCGCTCGGCAAGTACTGTGAGCACCCACCTAGCTTTTTCCAACAAAACTGCCTCTTGAGGTTCGGGGCTCGGTAGTGACTTCGAGCACCAGCTCAGCTTCTCACTGAAGTTGCCTCACTCGAAGCTCTCTGAGCCGACCCGCCAAGCTCAGAGCTTGGCAAGTACTACGAGCACCCACCTAGCTTTTTCCAACAAAGCTACCTCTCAAGTTTAGGGACTCGGCGCTCGGCAAGTACTGCGAGCACCCACCTAGCTTTTTTCAACTAAGCTACCTTCGAAGTATGGGGATTCGGCGCCCGACAAGTACTGCGAGCACCTACCTAGCTTTTTCCAGCAAAGCTACCTCCTAAGTATGGGGGGCTTGGCGCTCGGTAAGTACTGCGAGCACCCACCTATCTTTTTCCAACGAAGCTACCTCCTAAGGCTCGGCGCTCGGCGCTCAGCAAGTATTGCGAGCACCCACCTAGCTTTTTCCAACAAAGATGCCCCTTGAGGTTCGGGGCTCGGCAGTGACTTCGAGCACCAGCTCAGCTTCTCACTGAAGTTGCCTCACTCGAAGCTCTCTGAGCCAACCCTCCAAGCTCAGAGCTCGACAAGTACTGCGAGCACGCACCTAGCTTTTTCCAACAAAGCTACCTCCTAAGTATAGGAGCTCGGCGCTCGGCAAGTACTGCGCGCACCCACTTAACTTTTTCCAACAAAGCTACATCCCAAGTATGGGGGCTCGACGCTCTGTAAGTACTGCGAGCACCCACCTAGCTTTTTCCAACAAAGCTACCTCCCAAGCATGGGGTAAGCGGCGCTCGGCAAGTACTGCGAGCACCCACTTAGCTTTTTCCAACAAAGCTGCCCCTTGAGGTTCGGGGCTCGACAGTGACTTCAAGCACCAGCTCAGCTTCTCACTAAAGTTGTCGGCCCGCCGAGCCGACCCTCCAAGCTCGGGGCTCGACAGTGACTTCGAGCACCGGCTCAGCTTTTCACTAAAGTTGCCTCGCTCGAAGCCCGCCGAGCCGACCCTCCAAGCTCGAGCTCGGTAGTCATTTCGAGCACCCACTCAGCTTCTCACTGAAGTTGCCTCACTCAAAGCTCTCCGAGCCGATCCTCCAAGCTCAGAGCTCGGCAGTGACAGCGAGCACCCACCAGGCTCCTCTCCCTAAGCTCCCCTCACGGAGTGCTCGGCGCCTGTTGGACGAAGTCGTCCCTCGTTCTTCGAGGGTCGGCCTTCAACCTAAGTTGTGGCCAGTTCTAAAAACACCCATAGGGATTCAGAGCAACAAATCTTCGCCAAATACTCCCCTCCTCTCTTCCCACAGAGACAGAGTACTCCTACACAGCTGGGTTACACAGCCCTCAAGGAGTTGGGGGCTTATGATATGGTATGAAATTACGTGGCCCCATATGGGCCCTCAGATCTCCTCAAATTCCGCTCTTCTGTGATGATCAGGTTAAACAAACCCAACGGGCTTCCACCAGCTCAGGCCCATGGGCAAACAGGTCCAGCCCGACCCGTTAGGATCTAGACCGTTTTACCCATGCCTATAAATACCAGACCCCCTCTTCACTTTCAAAGGTAATCAATATTTCTCCACTTGAACCTTAGCTACTGTTGCTTTCTCAGTGACTGACTAGATCGTCAGAGGGCCTTTCTCCGGGAACGCTGCCGGGGTTTCTAGGCATTGTGCATGTCCGAAGATCTGAGCCGAGCTACCAACATCCGAGCCGAGCTACGAGCCTCGACCTCTCTCCTGCAACTTCCAAGCCGGTCTTACAACCGGGGATCAGACCAACGTCAGTGTCGTGTCTTCCGCTTCACAAATTACAAAAACTCACACATATTGCCACCACACCCAAAAACAAGCCGCATCAATATTATATTGAACAATAAATGCAGAATTCTTGTCTCGGTCATAAATCTTATTTTGCAGAGTGCCAAATATGAAAAAAAAAAAAAAAAATGCTTTACTGACAAATTTGTTATGAATGCTCGCACAAGTCACGTGCTCGCCGATTGTATTTGAGGAATTTCGAACCTAAAACCTCTAGCATGCATTACGAAGTCCATGTTATATGAGCTGCCAACTGATGTAATGTATGGTCCAACAAAAGTCATATTATATGCTGTTGGGGCAAATTTACATCGATATCATTCAAATGCATAATTAGCACACAAGTACAGTTTGCAAATGTTGCAAATATATATATATATATATATGAGAAAAGTGAGCCTCATATAGGGTATGAGGAAATTTTCCTCATACAAATTGGTTATACTCAATTGGTGGGGCCCTTATGGAAGATCCACTCCGTCCATCATATTTATCACACTAATGGATGTATGTGTAGAAGAAATTCACATTACTCATATATATATATATATATATATATATATATATATTTCTGAAGAAAAGGTGGAATAAGGCCACCCGGTTTTATTAATGCGAAATTAACGATACAAACTCAGAATACTGAGCCGAAATAACCTACAGACAGGAAATACAACATACATGAAGCAACATGACCCGTACATACAACAAATTCCTCCAACAACCCTGGAGGGTGGACCGACAAACAAGCTCGGACAAGCAAAATTGAATGTACGTCAGTGTAGCTTCGTACACAGCCTCCATGGCACATGCACACCTACCTGAAGCTAGTCTGGCAGGATTTTATCATCCGTTGCGCCCTGCCTTCTCCTCGCTGGGGGGACCCCCTCTTGGGCCCAAGCCCCGCAGGCCAGTTTTGACAATCGCCGAGAATACTCAACTCGCTGGGGGGACCCCATCTTTGGGCCCAAGTCCCGCGGTCGTAGTTTGACAACCGCCAAGCACACCCTACACCTCCAATCATCTATCAATCTTGCAATTATCACACCCTCATCTAAAAACCGCAGTCAAGGAGAGCCGTGGAGAGGATACCTTCACCTCTCTCATGCCCTTGCTCTCTCCAGTGATTTCTCACAAATACAGTCCAACACCAACAAAGAGTAGTGAGGAGCAACATCTTCACTCACCCACTCTCTCACTCTCTCTCAAATAGAAAACCAAAAGACTCAGCTAATTGAAGTATCACCTTCTCCTCTCGCCACATGGGCGGTAGCGTTGGGCGTCAGCTTTCATTATGAGGGCGTAGTGGTGGTGGTGACCCGTCGACTGTGGTCATAGGTGAAACAACCTGAGTGCAGCCCCCGCCCCACTAGATCATCTTTCTTTGTCTCTGCCATCCTCACAAACTCTGACTACTTCGCCGACTACACCAACCCTGAAAGCCCAAATCATAGCTGCAGATAACCATAATCGGCTCCGAGAGCGTGGACATGGTGGTGGCGGCGAAGAAAACATGGAGGGACCCCATCTTTGGGCCCAAGCTCCACAATCGTGCAAGGCAACCTAACTCCCTGTATCTTCACACGCACTACCAACCCTCGCAAAAACCAAATCACAGCCGTAGAACGCCGTGATTAGCCCCGGGAGTATGGACATGGTGGCAAGCGCGCAGAGCATCCGGGCAAACATCTAGCAAAGCCACACAAACCCAACCTAACTCCAACCCCAACCCCAAACAACTCACAAATCCAAACCCCAACCAACTCCCCCCGACCCCACAACCGGGCCCTAGCAGACAAGGACCAGCTGCCGAACCCATTACCTGTGTGCGGAGGTGGCCGGAGAGGCCTCGCTCGCAGGGCGCCTTGGCAGATTGCGTCGCTGTCCGGAGAGGCGCCTCGCTCGACGGCGGCTGGAGATCGTCGACTGCGCGACGGCAGGGGAGACGGGAGGGGAGGGAGGCGTCGAATGGTAGGGAGATCGGGGAGGGGGAAGTCAACTTCGGCTATAGATGTAATTGGGAGAAGGGACGGGGCGTCGAACTCGGAGGTGGGGCGGCGCGATCCCGTCGAGCGGCTTGGCGATGGGATGCGACACACGGCTATCGGGGAAGGGGGCGGCGCAATCCCGGACGCCACTCCCTCCAAGCTCTCTCTAGATTAATGTTGCAAATATTAGCAGTGGCCAACCAACGTTTCTCACCTCTTTCATGTACTTTCATGCATAAAAGGAAAAAGAAAATATACTTGTGACTCTGAGCCATTGGAAATGAGGACCATTGAGTGATTGGGTGAATCACCGGACACATTAATAGACCTTAAATTCGATCAACCTCATTACAGTAATGCTAGGGTTACCACCGTTTGTGCACTAAATATGCTCTAGTATCTCGAACATTATTGTTAGGCCATCCAATTCTCTACAATACTAATGCCAATAGTAGATATCCCGCAAGGAGTCCTGCGTTAATAAATATGTCATATGAATTAAGCGCATGCATTTGGGAATGATCCAATGCATTCAAACTTACAGTTTGACATTACAAACAGAGGTATATAGAATGCCATCTAGATGCAAGAATAATGTAACATTTTTACTCGCAAGGTGATCAAACACTTACAACTGTGCATTAACAGTGGTTCCGATTGCAGCGGACAAGAAGATAATTCTCTAATTGTCAGAAGAATTGAATAGAAAAAAATAAGGATTTGCACACTCTCCTGGTCTATCATGCATATTTCTCTCCTATTGATTCATATCCATATACAATCCTGAACAAGAAATAACAATAGACGGGAATAATGGAGAGAAGTGGGGCAGAGAGGAGGAGTCTTCTTTCCTATTCATTTTCTCACAAAAGTAAACAAGTGGAAGAAGCTGATTCTGATCCCACATTATCAATTATTATGCCTCCTAAATACCATAAAAGAACAAAATGCATTGAATTCACAATGAAAACATACTGAAGAAAAACCATTAAAGCCTATCAACCATAATCAAGGTTCATTGTATCTCTACATTACATATATGAGAGTAGTTTGTGTATGAAAAAAAAAATTGGCAGACAAAGAAACACAGCACCCAATTATTCAGAACCCTCGACATCCTACATTCCTGCTTCATCTTTTCATGCAAAACCTCACACAGAGTAGTTTGTGTGTACGTGTACTAGTAAGATTTTGGAGGGATTTGAAGGGGCTTTGCCTTTGCATTACGCTTCAATAGTCTTCTCCCCCTTTATGACTTAAATTAATAAAAATAAGGCATTTATTAAGAGTCCATGGGCATTCCCAAAATAGGAGGTACAGACTTTATTAGAATGATGTCAAGGACCCTAAATTTCAGTGCTCTTTCCACTGAAATGTCCCCTTCCTTTGAATCAATCAAATTTACTATGTCTTGTACTCCTACTTAGTTAAACAAGAATATAAATACAGATACAACATTACATTCATATGATACCTCAGTAGGATAAATATGGTGGGGTATACTGACAAGAGGAACGCATGAAACTGGCAGTACACAACAAATTGTGTCTCTGATCTGTGCCTTTCTGTATAACTAGTAGTTTACACGTGCGATGCACGTCTTAATAAATATAGTTTTTTTAAAAAGTAAAATTCAGACATAGTCTCGATTTGATCTAAAACCTCATTTACAATAGTTAGGCACGTGCGTTGCACGGATTGGTAGATGGACAAATTACACTAAAGCCTTCTCCCATTATAGTAGTAGAGATAATAGCGGAATTTGTATATCTGATAATTAATCTCTTTCATGTTTAACAAAAGTTTCTACCAGAACTATGGCATGGTAGGAGGTACTAGGGAAAATGACTAAAATGCCCCGATGGTGATCACTTATAGAAATCAATGTTCTCGTGACAGGATAAGCTGCCCATACTTATATTGGACGGATTTCTCTTCCAATCAAACATCGAAGCTAGTATACTAAGATGGTGGATTTTCCTACCAGCTCGAAATTGTTCTAAAAACTAGCATTACTTGCATTGCACGACATTATACAATCATCTTCAATTCAACGTATCTAAAAGGAATTGAACATGCTCGTTAGTTTGCAACATTAACAATTATTGAAGGCAAATGCAGCTAGGAGCAGGAACTTCATGAGCCAGGAGTGAAGATGTAAAATTCGTTTGGAAGGTATAAAAATATACAAATGTGCAACTAAAAGATAAAGTATTGATAACACAATTACCATCCATAATCAACTAAAATTAAATAAATGTAGAGAACGCGTATGTATTTCTTGTCTCTTAGAAACTGACAATCAAACTCTGAAATGCAAACAGAATCATATTGTAACATGGGCAGCTTGTAAAAAGATAAATAAATTTAGACAATTAACAGTATACCAAGAAGTTTTACATAATTCATGGATTATAACTCAAGCTTACTGGTATAACTCTCAGAATTTTTTTAATATTTTTTTTTATATGCCATTTTTCGAAACTATTTGCAGAAAGATAACAGGTGCCAAAGTATTTGGGCTCGTGGACTCAACAACTGTATTCGCCCGTTCCAAACGGCGAGTTTAGTTGTTTCATGATCACCAATAGACATGGTGAGTGTAATATTATTATTATTATTATTATTATTATTTTATTTTATTTTTTTTGAGAAACTCGCCGTTCTCAACGGCGAGTTTAGTTCAATTTTTTAATGAAGACTTGTTGTTCCCAACGGCGATAAAATTTATACTAGACTCCTAGGAACGACAAGTTTAGTTTTAAAAAAAATTATGTGGAGTTTTTTTCCCGAAAATTCACTAAGTGCAACAGAATGTTTCATTCTCTGTGAAATTTTCTATATTCTCACCGTTCTCAAAAGCGAATCTAGTATAACGAACCTCATCGTTAAAAACATATAATCTTGTTTAATAATTTTGAACTAAACTCGTTGTTCCCAATAGTGAGTATGGTTGTTCCCAATAGTGAGTATAGTACAAAGAACTTCGCTGTTTGGAACAAAAAGTCTTTTTTGAAATTTTTTAACTGAACTCGCCGTTGGAAACAACGAGTTTCTCAAAAACATAACACCAAACTCACCTTGTCCCAACGGCGAGCATGAACCAACTAAACTCGCCGTTGGGAATAGCGAGTTTAGTTGAGTCCATGAGCACAAATACTTTAACAACTGTCTCTTTCTGCAAATAGTTTCGAAAAATGGCATATAAAAAAATTTCATAATTCTCAATCCTATACTCTTACAAATTTATTCATGTATACATAAAAAAAACTGCCCTTTTTAGCAGATTTATAAACATTAATTAAAGGGTTTAGCTACACAGTACTATTTCCCAGTGCTTGGGATATTGGAAAGCTGTTGACACAATTGCACTCTCTTTGGCTCTTTATTTGTTCCTTAGTATGGAAAGGTGACTCCTTAGAGCATCCACAGTCGTTTTCTATAATTCCCATTTTTCCAAATTTTAGCAAACGAATAGAGAAGTAGCGTTGCAGTCGTTTCTCATATTCCCATATTTTGGCAAAGCTTCTATTTCCATTTCTCAAATATGAGAAACGAACTGAGCTCTCTCAAATTATAAAGGACGGGGTATGATACCCCGTCTCTTCGATATAATTATTTTTTAATCGTATCAGACGGACGATCATATACCGTCCCAATAATTCTTGATTTTTTTTTTTTAAAAGAGGACGGACGGGGAATGATACCCCGTCTCTCTAATTAACCTAATTAAAATTTTTTGTAAAAGTGTTCAAACGGGGAATGATACCCCGTCCGGGGTATCAAACCCCGTCCCACACTTTGAAAATCCCCTCAGACTAATTACTGTCTTCTCACACTAATTAATGTCTTCTCACACTAAAATCCCCAATTTGACCATAATTAATGTCTTCTCAGAACTGAGCTTTCGGCCCGGATTTCATGGACGGGGTATGTTACCCCGTCCGAGCTTTAGCCACCATTTTTTTTTTTTTTTTTTGACAGACGGGAAATCATGATTCCCCGTCCTACCGCATTTTAAAATTATAAAACTTGAAACGGTTAATCATATCCCGTCTCTAACGAATATGAGAAAAATTTAGCAAACGACGACTGCAAGCACTTCGTCCATTTGCTATTACTGTAGCTGCCATTTTATGAGAAATGAGAAAAACGACTGTGGATGCTCTTAGAGCATCCACAATGGCAATTCTTATTTTTTGGTAAAATAGGACGAATAGAAATGAAATAGATCGAAAGGACTGCAGTGATCGTTTGCTATATTTTGAGTAGGACGAGACAACTTGTTTCGTCGTTTAATTTTTTTTTAGATTTAATTAATTACCGATTAACTATTAAAATATATTAATTAAATAAATTAAATATTATAATATAACCTAAACCTATCTAAACACCTACTAAACCTAAATTAAACCAACTAAACCTACTTTTAAATGGTCCCTAAAACCTGGACGGGACATGATGTCCCGTCCGTGCCGTTTTTTGAATTTTTTTTTTTTTGGGAACGCCGATACAACATGTATCGTCTAAACCTGGACGGGACATGATGTCCCGTCCGTGCCGTTTTTTGAATTTTTTTTTTTTTGGGAACGCCGATACAACATGTATCGTCTGGCCCTATTTATATATATATATATATATATATATATATATATATATATATATATATATATATACACACACACACACACACACACACACACACACACACACACACACACACACAGAACGAGACAAGTTGTCTCGTCCGATTGTAATAAAAAATACTAAAAATACTGAGACGATGCATCATGTATCGTCTTCTATATTCTCAAATTCGCTAGCCCACTTCTCATATATGAGAATCGACTGTAGCTCATTTGCTATTTTTTAACAAAATAGCAAACGACTGCAGATGTCGATTCTCATATTATTCTCATTATATGAGAATTTGAGAAATATAGCAAACGACTGTGGATGCTCTTACCCCCGATAAATTTACCTTTCCACTTCTTCTAAGAGCTCCACAGTCCTGTGTGGTCTAAATATGCATATCTGCATATTTTAGCTTTGGATTTCGCTATTTGCTGCACCCATGAGAATAGGTAAAAAATGCATAAAATAACCGGACGGGTTTTAAGGAGGTATTTTTTTGCAAAAAAAAAAATCAATTTTTTTTTGCATCGAGGAACCATTATGGTGATTTGCAAATTTTTTTTTTATATAAAAAAAATGGAAATGCTTCATCCCATGTCAGAATTTGTTTTTTAATATTTTTTTCCTAGGGCCAAAACACACTGTTTCAAAAAATAATTAAATATTACAAACGAAACATTATGTTTCGTCCGACTGTTAGAAAAATTAATTAAATAATATAGACGAAACATAATGCTATATCCTCGGCTATTTATACTTTTCTACCGTAGCTCAAAAGTTTTTTGGAAAAATATGCATAAAATGCATTTATACCTGACGATTGTGAACTATAGGAGAAAATGATAGGTGTCAACTAATGCATAAATGGTTGGCATCATCGGATCAATAATTTGTTGTGAACTACAATATATCTATACTGGAAGCTTTGATATCCATACTGGATCGTATTTTAATGATGACAGTGATAATCATGCTAATTGATTTGATGGTGATGCCTCACATACCATGCATGGTTTATGTATTGAACGACATGCAAACAGGTTGTACACACACATATATTAGGATCAAACACATTGTCACTGCCATAATTGGAGCCAAATGATGAGAAGATCAAAAGAAATCTAGTTCAAAGAGATGTTTGCTTTCAAGTGGGTCTTATCCTCTTATCACTTGTGCCTCTCATCTCCAGTATATCATATCAGCCAGCCATCCAAGCCTGCTGTTTGTAAATGAATGGCAAGCAAGCAGTGAACTAGTGAAGTGATTAAAGCATTGCAATTATTTCTATTCTGACAACAAATTGCTCAAAAAAATTTTAGTACAAGCATGATTAGATTAGAAAATCTAAAAATCTAAAACAGAAGTAATTGTGAGAAAGCAAGCAAAGGGATGGTTGGTCAATGTTTCTTCAGAGAAATGATGCAAAATTCCAGCTCCTCCACTGAGGAAAAATCCAAAGGGGAGGGTCACGTGATAATACTTTTTTTTTGCAAGTCACAATCTTTTAGCATCTAAAAGCTTCATGTACTCTCCCCCTAGTAAAAAGGATGGTGGTACCCTTTTCCCTGCCTTTCTGCAGTAAAACAGGGCTCTCTTTAGGAGCATCTTCTTCATTGCTCACCTCATCCTACAAACCCTTGTCTCCACTTCCCCATTAATTTTATTTTCTTTCTTTATTACATATATATGTTTAATCTAAATCTCAGGATAGAAACATTAACTACAACATCGTGGATTTTGCTCTTCAGTTCAAAGAGGAAGAATGGAAAGTACATAGTAAGAGACTGGGAGGTAAAAAGAAGCGTGAAGACCAGAATCATATTCTATATCCTAGGCAAGTCAAAACATATACTTCCATCTAAACTTTTGAAAGAGGTACTTGAGGTACCACTCAAACAGTAAAGCTTCATGTACTCTGCTCAAGAGGGCTCTATAGTCTAAATCCCACTCACAAGTCACAGAAAGAAAGATAGCTCAGAATCCACTTAGAACAGATTTCAAATCCCACTCAAATCAGTCTTCACTAGCTATGTGGAGGGGAAAAGAATCTTAAAGGTTAAACTTCTCAATATACTCGATAAAAGAATATTTACCAATCTCAAAAACTGACCTAGTTTTATTAAGTACTTTGTCATTTTAAGTACCAATCTAATAATGCACACTATCAAGCAAACAAGCAGCAGAAATGCATTTATCTATTCTTGCCTATTTTTGCACTTCTCGTAGCAGTTATCAGCAACCAAAATAGCCCCCAAGTATGACCAAAATTTACACTAATATTTACATAAATACAGTGGATGTCCCTTTTTTCATTCTCATTTGAGGACACAGTGTCTTAACATAGAAACCCATATAACAAGCCAATGCTCTAATAACCTCTTTACAATAAGGGCATCCCTTCTTTTGTATACCATGGCAAGTAGAGTGTTCTCTAATGACAAGTAACAATCAGTCACAATATTTGACCAATCTTTCAAACTTGGAATCCTAATTTATGAGAATAAGAACAACGACGATAATGGTGATGACGATGGCACTAGTAGACTTCAATTGGTGACATCAGGCTCATACATGTTTCAGAAAAAGAGAAGAAAAAAAAAAACACACAAGTTGCAAAATACAGTTTTGTATAGATAACAGTCCACCTAAATATTCTGTAGGCTCCTATTCATTTCCCCATAGCCACCTAGCTAGCTCTCCTTAGAATTTTTGGCACTTACTTGATTCTGTGCTTGGCCATTCTGTACCTTGATGGGCACTTGTTTGTAGTCTTCTTCCCTTGAATAATAAATACTGTCATAAGTTACACAAGTAGTAAGTGGGTGTATGGGAAGTAGCTCATATTGGGGAATCATTGACTGGTCTTTGACTGCTACAATTTTAAAGCAATGGTGTTTTGAATGCTACAATTTTAAAGCATGCCTGATATTGTAGGCTTGGATATGAATCATGCCTTAAACCAACCAACCAACCAACCAACCAACCAAAGCATTATGATTGGTTGATTGGATGGTGAAATCTAGGTTGGTTTAGATTGATAATGAACCAACACACAACAAAGGTTAATAAGGCTTTAGTTTGCTATGATTTGTAAGGAGAATGATGGGGATACTTTTTCTTGTGATGCTATCTTTTACCTGAGAAGTGAAAGGGACTGGCATCATTATATGGGAGTTGTCTTTAGGACATGTGATTGAGCACCGTGGTAATTTAGCTTTGAATTTGGCAGGATGGTCCTCCACCATCACTCCTCTAGGCCCACTCTTACTTTTCTCCAGAGGTGAACTGTGAATTTTCACTAGAAAAATCGAACAAACGCAGATTTTACAGTCTTCTTTCTATCAAAGAACTGTTTTTCTAACATTAACGGTTGATACAATCTTATAATAATATACAGGAAAACCTTAAATCCTACATGTATCCTCGAAGTAAAAGGACAGGTTAAGAGAAACCACGTTAAAATTCGGACCTAGGATTTACTAGAGATAAAAACTTGTTTCCGCATGCAATCACGTGTTTCAGACAAGATGTTATTTTGGCCAGAACAAAATGTGGATCATTGCATGGGCAAACCGGGTCTAATATGCTAGATGTCTCTTGCTTGGACTAAATTTGTTATGCAGATCATCCATTGGATGTTTCATTATTAAGTTCTAATAAAGTCTGGTTTAAGTACCAATCCTACGGGATAGTTGAAATGCACATACATATTGATGTTAGAACATGAATTTCATAAAACAGAAAATGCTAACAAATATTTGTGAAGAATTACAAATCCAGGAAATGAAAGAACAAACCATACAGTACAATACAGAGTCGAGATTTAAATATCTCTGTCCTTAAAGCAAAATTCGCCCCATAGTATGACGGTGGTTGATGAATTGTCTCGCATGATACAACTGTATTACCTTTCCCTGAAGAGCAGCACCCTAACTTCAGATATCTCAGCAAACCGGAACTGTGTTGTATTCTCAGATTGTGACTCAGAGGAAGAAGAAGATGAAGATCCAGAATGGTTTTGAAATTGTGTGTACTGGCAGACAAAAGTTGCTGATTTTATAGGAGATAGAGAGTAACTGAAGGGTCCATTACTCTGTAACAGTAGAGTAATGGTTCAAAAACGTAACTGATGAGCCATTACTCTGCTGTTACAGGGTAATGGTACCAGCAGTTACAGAATTTGAAAAGCCTCAACAGTAAGTGGGAAAAAATTTGGACCGGGGTAAAAAGATATATAGGCCAGAGCCGGGCCGGGGCCGGGCCGGGCGCGCGCGCGCGCGTGTTTGTTATTTTGGCTAGGTCCTTTCCCCACTACACGTTAGTGGTAACCCCAGGGCACGCCCTTTAGTCCATTTCTTTAGCTTATATATTAGAGAAAATCTTTCTCATCTTCCGATGTGGGATTATTCATTCCAACTGTCCAAGTTAGTATATTTCGAGTACCCAACTTTGGACCTACATTTCTCATTCATACGGAAACCGTTTTTGGCAAGTGAATACATTATGGAATAGTACTCGACGAGAGGAACATGATCCAATCAATTTCCGGCGCCGCCGGTGGTCGGAGCCCACCGGAATACTGTCCGGAACATATGCAAAAACTTTTTCCAACAATCCCCCATATGAATGGAAATGATCAGACCACGTAATCCGGACACGACAGAAAGACACATGACAGAAAAAAACTCTGAGAATACAATTGGAAAATTACTGCATCAGGAATGGTAGTAATTTTTCAACTTTGAACCACCCTTAGTGAGTAGCCATCGGATTCACTTGACCAGGTAGTGAACATGATGTCTTGAACTACCCAGGCTTTGATGTGAACCTAGACAATAACTATCACACAGTTTCATCTCCTCACAGAACTAGGTTCTCTTGTTGTGTTCATTTTGGCCTGGAACAACCCTGGTTAATCGTGAGTGAACTTGCAGAATGTAGCCTCTCTTCATTCTCTAAGAAACAGCCCCATTTCACACTCATAAGGTGATTGTCCATAAAGAGTATCCTGCCATACCCCACTTTTATTTCAAAGCTATGAGAATCATTAAAAGTCAAGCTTATCCTAACTCTTTGCAGACAACACTGTTTTATCATCCTAAGAGTGGGTATGAGATTTTAATCTCTCAGTGCTCCCGTTGATTCAACAAGATTTAGTTGTCCTCTTGAACATAGATCTTGGGATCTCCAATTCCTAGGTAGGGTTTCCATCAAGTATCCTCTTTTGTCATAGGCTTTAAACTCATTCCTCTTGATGATCTCACCACTTGCTCTCGTGACAAACCTTTAGTAATTGGATTCGCTAGGTTGTCGGCCGATTTTATATACTCTATAGAGATTATTCTATTAGAGAGCAGTTGTCTAATAGTTTTGTGTTACCTTCTGATATGATGAGACTTACCATTGTACATAAACTTAGTGCCCTTGCTATAACCGATTGGCTGTCACAGTGTACACATATAGCAGGCACTGATTTTTTTCACATGAGAATATCCTCTATAAACTCAGATTCCATAGTGGATCTGGCTAGTAGCGTTTGTTTAGAGGATTTCCATGACACAACTGCACCACCAAGAGTGAAGCCGTACCCACTTGTGGATTTCGAGTTCTTGGAGTTCGATATCTAGTTGGCATCACTGTAGCTTTCTAGTACTGCTGGATATCTGGTGTAATGCAGCTCATAACTCTGAGTATGTCGCAAGTAGTTCAATACTCTAGTTATTCCTTTCCAGTGACTTCGTCCTGGATTACTTGTGTAGCGGCTCAGTACATTTACCGAATGTGCCAGGTCCGGTCTTGTACAATTTGTTAAGTACATCAGACTACTGATTACACGTGCATATTCCAATTGCGATATGTTGTCACCTGTATTTTGAACAAGTGAAGACTGGGATCCACTGGACTTTTGGCAGTCCCATTGGAGTAATTCTTGAATCTTTCAAGTACTTTCTCAGCATAATGAGCTTGAGACAAAGTAATTCTCTTAGACGACCTGAAAACTTTGATTCCTAGTATGACGTCTGCAACTCCCAAATCTTTCATATCAAACTTGCCACTAAGCATGTTCTTAGTTTGTTTGATGATATCATTACCAATAATGAGCATGTCATCTACATACAGACACACCAGATCGTATCCATTTGGAGTATCTTTGATGTAGATACACTTATCACATTTATTTATTTTGAAACCATTTGACATCATAACATTGTCAAATTTTGCATGCCACTGCTTTGGAGCTTGTTTCGGTCCATACAAGGATTTTACAAGCCTGCACACCTTGTTTTCCTGTCCAGAAACTACGTAACCCTCAGGTTGTTTCATGTATATTTCTTCTTCTAAATCCCCATTTAGAAATGCAATTTTAACATCCATTTGATGTATTTCCAGGTTACGTAAAACTGCAATAGCTATCAACATTCTTATGAAAGTTATTCTTGTGACCGGGGAATATGTATCAAAGAAGTTTAGACCTTCCTTTTGCCTAAATCCTTGTTCCACAAGCCTCGCCTTATGTTTTTCTATTGAACCATCTGATTTCAATTGTTGTTTGAAAATCCATTTGCATCCTAAAGCTTTACATCCAGAAGGCAAATCTACCCACTCCCATGTATGATTTTACATAATGGAGTCTATTTCATTTTTGATTGCTTCCTTCCACATAGGAGCATCAGGCGTAGACATGGCTTCCTTGAATATTCTGGGCTCATTCTCTAACAGAAAGGCCATTACAATGTCAGGACCAAATGACTTTGATGTTCTAGCCCGTTTACTACGTCTAGGTTCATCATTATCATGTTCTGGTTCATCAACCGAAGTGCTTGCATTCACTTATTCACGTGTACGTTTGGGATACGTAGTATCTTTGCACGAGAAAACGTGTTCAAAGAAGGAAGCATTCCTTGATTCCATTATTGTGTTCACATGGATATTCAGTATATCCGATTTATATACCAAAAACTGATATACACTACTGTTGTGTGCATAGCCTATGAATATGCAATCAATAGTCTTAGGTCCTATTGTGACCTGTTTTGGATTAGGTACTGCCACTTTTGCTAGACACCCCCACACTTTGAGGTATTTATACGAAGGTACGTTATCTTTCCATAGTTCGTATGGTGTCTTGTCAGTTTTCTTGTGAGGTATTTTATTGAGAATGTAGTTGGCAGTCAGCAACGCTTCCCCCCACATATTTTGGGGTAACCCAGAATTCAACAACAAGGCATTCATCATCTCCTTTAGAGTTCGGTTCTTGCGCTCGGCAGTACCGTTTGATTCAGGTGAGTAAGGAGCAGTTGTCTGATGAACTATTCCATGTTCAGAGCATAACATATTAAATGGTGCATCATATTCTCCTCATCTATCACTTCTAACGATTTTAATCGTTTTGCCAAGTTGATTCTCAACCTCAAGCTTATATTCTTTGAATTTATCCAAAGTCTTATTTTTGCAATGTAACAAATATATATAACAGAATTTTGTGCAATCGTCTATAAATGTCACAAAGTACTTTTTGCCATCTCTGGTCTGCACGTATTTTAAATCACACTAATTCGTGAGAATTAGACCTAGAGAATCTGTTTTTCTTTCTACAGAACGTGATGGAGTTTTAGTGAGTTTGGCCTCTGTGCAAACTTCACATTTTTCGCTGTTGTCTACCTTAAATTTTGGTAGCAAATTCATGTTAATTAATATACGTATAGAATTGAAATTAACATGGCCTAATCTTTCATGCCAAACAGAAGAAGACTCAACAACATAAGCAATAAGAGTAATTTCATTAACTTTGGGAACAATAGGAACAATAGTTTCAGGGATGACTGTCATTACATTAAATTTGAATAGTCTATCCTTTACATATCCTTTACCCAAGTACACTCCATTCTTAGACAATACAAAATTATCAGAAGTAAGAACAACCTTAAATCTATTTTTGCTTAGCAAAGATCCTGATACAAAGTTCTTTCTAATATCTAAAACATGCAACACATTTGTGTGTTAGTTCCTTGCCTGAAGTCATCTTCAACACTGTCTTCCCTGTTCCTGCAATTTTGGAGGTGGAAGAATTACCCATGAAATGGGTACCTCGATTTAATATTTGTATCTATTATAAAGATATCTTATAAGTATATCTATTATAAACCATTATAAAGAATATTAAAGAATATTCATCTTTATTGCAATTCTGGTATGAAGTGAACATCTCCTTGTCCAAGCAGATGTGCTTGGTGGCCCCAGTGTCGTACCACCACTCTCGATGATTGCTCTCCACCAGATTCACCTCCGATACAACAACACAGATGTCCAGGTTAGAGAGACCGGTGGACAAGTTCTCAGCTATGTGTGCATGGGACCTATCAGTCCCTTTTGCTTGTCCAGTTCTAGCACAGTTGCTGTCCTTGCTGCGGCATTAAAAAATTCTGTGGCCCAGCTTACCACACTTGTGGCATTTTTCAACAACCCTTTTTGCTGCCGGTTTTTTGTTCGAGGCTTGTGGCAAGAACTTTCTCTTTTTGCCTTTCTGTTCATGCTCCACCATGTTTGCCTTTTCTATGGACTGATTTTCATAGGACCTGTTAGCCTTGCGATTCTCCTCTTCAATATGCAATCTGACAATGAGGTCTTCAAGAGACATCTCATTTCGCTTGTGCTTGAGGTACTTCTTGAAGTCTTTCCATCCAGGTGGAAGTTTCTCCATTAATGCTGTAACCTAGAACGGTTGGCACAGCGTCATGTTCTCTGCAGCGATTTCATGCATTATCACCTGCAGTTCCTGGATTTGACTCACAACTATCTTGTAGTCCAGAAATTTACCGACTACAAACTTCTTGGAACCGGCGTCTTTTGTTTTGTACTTCTTCTCCAAGGACCCCTACAGAAGTTTGAAAGTCTTGGAGACACAGTAGACGTTGTACAGCGGGTCTACCAAGCCGTTCAGGATGTAATTTCTGCAGAGATAATCACCCTGAGTCCATGCATCAACTGCCGCAACGGAGTGTGCATCCATAGGTGCCAGTATAGGGGCAGATTCAGTGAGAAACCTATCCAGCTTCAAGGTGATCAGGTAGAACTGCATCTTTCCTTGTCGCTTCTTGAATCCAGTTCCATTAAATTTCTCTGGTTTTTCTCCCACAGTTATATGTGTGGGCAGAATGACCGTCTATGCCGCAACCGATTGTGCAGTCACAGTTTGGGTCACTTGTGTTTGTTCACTGATAAGTCCACTGACATTATCATTTTGTGTATTTTCCATGTTCTGAAACAGTTGAAATAGAACTGTTAGTTGTTTTGTTTTTCCGAAGTGATAACAGTACCTGTAAAGAATCTTCACAAAAACTGTTAGAATAGAGGAAAAATTTTGCTTTAAGATTGTTAGAACATGAATTTCATAAAACAGAAAATGCTAACAATATTTGTGAAGAATTACAAATACAGAAAATGAAAGAACAAACCATACAGTACAATACAAAGTCGAGATTTTAATATCTCTATTCTTAAAGCAAAATTCGCCCCGTAGTGTGATGGTGGTTGACGAATTGCCTCTCATGATACAACTGTATTACCTTTCCCTGAAGAGCAGCACCCTAACTTCAGAGATTTCAGCGAATCGGAGCTGTGTTGTATTCTCAGACTGTGACACAGAGAAAGAAGAAGAAGATCCGTAATGGTTTTGAAATTGTGTGTACTGGCAGACAAAAGTTGCTGGTTTTATAGGAGAATGAGAGTAACTGAAGGGTCCATTACTCTGTAACAGTAGAGTAATGGTTCAAAAAAGTAACTAATGAGCCATTACTCTGCCGTTACAGAGTAATGGTACCAGCAGTTACAGAATTTGAAAAGCCTCAACAGTAACTGGAAAAAATTTGGACCGGGGCAAAAAAAAATATAGGCTAGAGCCAGGCCGGGCGTGCCCGTGTGTTTGTTATTTTGGCTAGGTCCTCTCCCCACTACACGTTAGTGGTAACCCCAGGACTACGCCCTTTGGTCCATTTCTTTAGCTTATATACTAGAGAAAATCTTTTCCATCTTCCGATGTGGGATTATTCATTCCAACTATCCAAGTTAGTACATTTCGAGTACCCAACTTTGAACCTATATTTCTCATTCATACGAAAACCATTTTTGGCAAGTGAGTACATCACGGAATAGTACTCGACGAGAGGAACATGATCCAATCAATTTCCGGCGCCGTCGGTGGCTGAAGCCCACCGGAATCCGGCTCGGAAAATATGCAAAAACTTTTTCCAACAATTGATCCTAAGGGATAGCTGACAAACGCATACATGCATATATATTTATACACACCTCATATATACATAAAAGATAGGGTGATGGTAAATCAAAATGTCTATACAACATCGTGGGAGGATATCTTCTTCTATATTGCGTCAAAAGTTCGATCCTCACATCTTAAATTTATAATTCACATTATTCAAAGTGATTTCCAAGTCATAAAATATAAATGATGAAAAATTAATTCAAACAGGTTTTGACCCTGCATCAAATGGTTGTAATCAATAATTTTCAAACACAGAACATATAAGACCAGTTAATGCATTGGCAAAATATATTCAAACCTCCATTATTCATCATCCCATGTTTTATGATAAATATACTTTCAACGGAGTGAATCAAGGATTTGAAGGAAAAAGACAGTATTTGGTGTGACAATTGAGGATTTTCCTCCTATCGCTGCTGACCTCACGTTCATTCCCTCTCTATATATCTATGTACAAGTGTGTGAGTGCACGTCTGCCCTGACCAATGTGAACCTCTTATAGAACCCAAAAGCAATGAATCCTGTTTAATTTGGTTCAACTTGAGAGACTATGAACTGCAGTATTAAATCATTAACAATAGCATCAATGAGCAGTTCTAAAATGATGAAGTAAACTTGAACAAACATGGTTCAATCACCTAGAGCAAACCTAAAGTTTACAACTTAAACATACTATCAGAACTTCGAGATTCAAAGCATGACAATTCTCAGACGGGCCACTAAGCTCTAAGATGACAACCCAGGGAAATATGACGAGCACCAAGAAAGTGTCACTCAATCAGAGGCTTACACATCAGGAGGCAGAGAGACACAGAGAAGTTCATGATCAGAAGAAGAAAAGAAAAAAAGTAAGAGATGTTCAATCACCCAACCACCAAAATAAGCAAGCAAATCCATTCATAAGGGGCTTGGTCCACACAAAGCTGTGTTCACTCTCACTCAACTACTGCTACTCCTAGGTCCAGCCATTAAAATGGACAAATATCACATCTGACCCAATTATTCATGATGCTTGTAGAATCTAATGTCAGCTCACTCCCACATCACCTCCTAGTATTCTTCTTCTTTACACTCTGGACTGTTAAACCTCTCCTATTATACCCCCTTGATTGATGGATTCCTCACCAAACAAGAAAGAAACAGGTGGAAATTTACAGGGGGTTTGGTAAACATGAAAGGTAAGTGAAAAGAAAGAGAGATAAATCCAATTTAAAAAAATAAAATTGAAAGGGGAATAACGGCCAGCACATTGAGCAAGTTGCATTGATTGGATTATATCTCTTGCAGCAGGGTGTCAGGAGATATGTGGAAATTATGCAGCCCCAAAAGGATGATGGAATCTCAGGACTTATTAGTGATGGCCCTGGCTCTCCAATTATTGGCTACACTTGCAGCTTTAATGAGCTTTTTGTCAAGTGGGTCCCAAAACTGGGTTTAGTTTCTTCAACCTAATGCACTAGTAGAATAAAGTTTTGAAGCTATTGCATGGCTTTGGGTGACTGACAAAAGAGAATCAGAAGCCCTTTTAGTCTCTTCTAGCGGCTCATGATGGAGGACTCCACAGTTGTGTCATGTTAATTATGGTAACAGAGATAGATAAAAGATCTAATAACAGTAAAATCAAGTAAGTTTCAGATAAAAATGATATCAGGTAATAACTACGTATCCTAACAAAAAGAGGTAATTAGTTAGATATTCCACTCAGTGTGGGGTGAAAAAAGAGACGGGATTCATCTAATTATTCAAATACAAATACAAATACAAATACAAATATCTTACTCCTAAATCAAGTCAATTAGACAATCATAGTTAACAAAGAAAGACAGTAAGAAAAAGTTCAACAAATTACCTACCCCACAATATATTTTCAATGTACAACAATCAGGTTAAACCTCATTGCCAGATGAACAAGTGTTTAGATCAAATGATGATGAAGTACGCATGTGTTATTGTGTTGGTTTTTTGTTCAACAAGCACCATGTCTTCATAAAATGGTACCCTTTTTGTTTGTTTTATATTCACCTTTATTTATACCATTATTAGCCTTGGCACCTCGATGATTTTGAGTAGATCATGAAATTTCAATTTCCCTATATAAGTTTCGCTTAATTATTGGCAATGAATTTGACCGTGTTCATCTCTTCTATGACAATCCTACCTACTGCCACCACAACCAAGTTCCTCTTTCATCTATAGCCCACTAATACCAGACATTATAAATCATTCTTGTCCTAGGTTTTGAACTAATATACTGAAGTCATTTTTTATTGCAAGCAACTTCGTCGTCTCAGTACAATGTACAACATAACGTAATACTCTTCAATCTTACAACCTCGGCATTGTTTTTAAGGTGTAGGTCGTTCCTGCATCATGAACTCAGAATAATGGTTCCGTAGAAGTAAATTGGAAGGCTCATTGTGACATAAGTCAAAAAATGACATCTTGAATACATCGCACATTCCTCCAACAAATTAGATGAATTTTTGTATCTTCTCTTTCGGTTATATTCACATTTATTATCTTGTCCTCATCCTTCTTCTTTTAATCGATAAAACCCAATATTAAGAAAATTTGTATCCACTATCGGGTAAGGATGAAAATAAGGGGAAGAGTCCATTCAAATGATAGTGGGGATTAACCAAGATGCAGCTTCCAATCAATTCTGAATATGTGACTAACCATTTCAAATTCTAGCAAATTTTCTCCCAGCGAATTCCATAAATAATTAAGCATATAGACAAAATTTACACACCCTCATGATTGATTATATCTATCCACTTCGGCATGTGTCACAGTTCATACGTGGTTTCAGTACAGTAAGTCACATTTCTTCCATCTCAATCCAAAGCATGGAAACATCTCTTCCCATTCAATACAAACAATGTTTATATGACCTTACAAACCAAAACTAAGCCTAAGCTATATGTATATCTGAACTCTGAACTTTGTAATCTAGATTGTTAAACTCAAATAGAATGAAATTGACAATTTTTCATCCACTGGATCAAAATTTTATGATGCTTTGGATGATCTAAGTTATCCGGCTGAATATTCTACATAGCCACAAACTTGATAACTCAATTGTAATCTAAGCCTATTCCATCGCAGGACAGTCATAAAGCACCTCATTAAGCCAAGAAAACTTCAACAAAGGATTGGTTATGAGACATAAATGGCATCTTTACTTGAATTGTATGTAATCTTAAACAGGAATATTATACCCATTTATGCATAGTACTTTGATCATCATTAACCCTGAATTTTTTATTTTTTTTTTCTCTTAATTTTGCTAATCACCTAACCCAGAAAACAAGATTGATCAGTCGGCATCAACCCTTACAATTGGATGATTTACCTTTAAAGAAAATGAATCAGAAAGTCAATTTCATTTGAAAGTGGGTGCGGTGCCAAGGGTGTGACAATGGATATCGAGATTGAGGACATCCTTAACTAGAATATCACAAGTATCTTTTTAAAAAATTGCCGCTGATACCTACAGTTTAATCTACTAATAAGGTGGCTAAAAGAGAAAAACTAATTGTTAGAATATAAATATTAAACCCTCACCCTTACCACAACTTCGGAGTTTTGGTCTATCGGTAGGGCATTTCACATGGTATCAGAGCAATCCCACTGGCTACGCAATTTAAATGCAGATTTTTTAATTAAAAAGCCACTATCTATAGTCCAGTCTTGGCCCACAAAAATGGCCTTCAACCTGTGGGGGCGTGCTAGAATATAAATATTAAACCACGACAACTTCGGAGTTTTGGTCTATTGGTAGGATTTTTCACAGGATTGTCAAGTCTCGAATAAGAGATTTGAATCATAAAACTTCAAAAACTAAATGTCCAATGGCTTGGTATTCAGACTCTACACTTGATATGGCTACCACGGATTGTTTCTTACTTTTCCAAGATACGAGATTTTACTCAAAGATCACAAAGTACCAACTAGTTGAGCGCTTATCATCAACTGATCATGCCCAGTCAGCATCAGAATATTCTCATAAAGAAAGAATCACCATGGCTGTAGAGAAGCCCTTGCCCTGGGGCTTTCTTAAGATATTGAAGAATGTGATCATTGCTTCCCAATGAGGGTTTTCACTTTTTATCAGAGCAACATAGGTTCAAATCTCACGAAATACGCAATTTAAATGCGAGTTTAAAAAAAAAAATATATTACTGTGTATAGTCCAGGTCTTGGCCCACAAAGATGGTCCTTAACCTGCGGGGGCATATTAGAATACAAATATTAAACCCTCATCCTTACCAAAACATCAGAGTTTTGGTCAACAATCAGTTCACTACTTGCACCCACAGAGTTGGCAAAATCTCAACACATAACTTAAACAAAGTTAAAGCCATGCAGAAAACCTACTAATACTTGGACAAAAGTTACATGCAAATTTCAGAGACCATTAATGTACAAGTTAGCTCATTCCTTTATTCACTATTTTACAACAGGTAATAATGGAAAAAGAAGGGAATATATGTATAGGTTTATTCATATTGAAATCTCTGATCATCCAAGATGAACATCCATGTGCACTTCGCAGTATTGTATATTGATATTGACACATCAATTCTTCTGTAGTAGTATTTCTTATCAGTTGAATAAACCTAACTAAAATACATGCATCACGTTTTTCTCTCCTTACAGGCATCAAGAAATTAACTGATGAGAGTAATGTCATCCGTTCACACTAGTAAATTAATGCAGATCTACATACGCATGCTACCTTTATGACCTGTGCACCAGCACTAACTATTTCTAGCCAAAGAACATCACATGCAGAAGAGACGAATGTATTTTCACCCCAAAAAAGAGTGGATTTTTTTTCAAACTGGACTGGAACTTGAGGGTGACAACTAAGGATCTCCATGAGAACAATGTGGGTATTCTGGTGGTTGGAGAACATACTTTGAATGTGATAAATCAAGCAGGATAAAGTTGACCATGAGCATGAAAGTGCATCCGGAAGCTTCTCACATGGAACCTATGGCCGTAATAGTAATACCAAAGCTATTCTCGGACTTCTGTGGTTAGATAACAACTCAGTGCCGGTGCTTGAACAAAGGAAGAGGTGACCTTCAACAACCAACTTACTTCAAAAAGAAAGAAGATACGAGGGTGCTTCTCTGCACTTGCAGTATTATCATGTACAGATCTAATTTGGCTGGTCAAAATCGCTTGTTAGAGAGCGCCATGGTAGTATGTCAAGACTGGAACGAAGTTTTGTCTTTGTTTATCTCACTGTGTGAAAAAATAAAAGGCAATACTGCCAAGGAGCAAATGTCAATCACATGGGAAAGGCAAATGATAGGGAATAAGATCTATGAATAAGATACACTTCAGCAGCAGCAGCAGAAGGCAACAGCAAGTATAACTACTAAGAAGGATGGATGAAGAAGCTAGCTGGGCAGTAGATAAGGTATGGAGGAAAGTAAAGGAAGCTAGGTGAAGATCATTGGCATATATTATATAATTTACATAAAGTAAGGTAAAAGGCAGCGATATAGATGAGAAATATATCTTATTCTAATTCAATCATAAAAAAGAACAGCAACTAGTTTTAACAGCAATTTCTCTACAGAAAGAAAATGCTATGGCAAAATAAGTATTGTTTTGTTGGGAGTATTTATGACATGAAATTTAACCCATGAAAGAGAAATAGGCTGTAGTTGTATACCAATATAATCCAATTGGCTTCACTCTTTTGAACCCTTAAACTGATCTCCATAGTAGTAAGCGCTTCCCACCATCAAGGCAACTGTCGCACCCTGAGCAACTACACGAGCCCTCATTAATTTCTGGCCGAGCTCAGAGTTGCCTTGTCTGAAGCTAATCAAGCCAGCCGTAAGCACACCAGCTGTCATGAGTGCACCTGAGACGAACCAAATTCTAGATTAAAAAAGTTGAGAAATATTATGAGGCATTAAATAATTGGTATGACTTTGGTTCCGATTCAATTGACCAAAATAAAGAACTCAAAGGCATCAATTTGAAGAAAAAACTTCACAATGAAACAATGGAGAGTATATATTTAGGAAGTAATGTTGCATTTATCGGCACAAAAGGGCTATTTATTTATAAATGTAAGCACAATGAACTGATGAAAAAAATATTAAAAAACTAAAATTAAAACACATGAACTGGGTTTTGCAAAATAGGATAATGGGGAATAACGTGAATACTATAAATATCAAATTAGAAATCCAAAGAAAAGAACTATGTCCATGACATGGTACATTAAGGTTTATCGTAATTAATATCATTTAATTAATTAATATTCATGTGAGATGTATGTCACAAAACCTTTCCCAGAACACAGCCAATGAGTTGTGCGGCAAAATGTATATAAAGTAAATATTTAATATTTCCCCTCATATGTGTTTTTGATCATGTACAAGGCTTCTATGAAACTGTTTAAAAAGGAAGATAAGAAAGTAGCATAAATATTTGGAATCACGCAGATCGAACTTTGAGACAACTTAAAGCCTAGCACTTCAATACCGTATCAGAATATCACTTTTGCAACATCATTTAATATGGGCCAGTCTCAAGCCTGAACTATAAACACCTCTCACCTGCCCTCAACAACTAATTATGACAGTTCTCAAAAAGGTACTGTGGGAACTCAGCGATGGGGCATCTTATGAATGAATGATATCCATTGTTCATCTTGATTATTACATGTAGCCTACTAATCCTAGGATGGAAGGTCGAAGGTTGGATAACTTTTCTGTCAATAATTAAGTCGATGCAAAATAACATCATTCTTGATGCATAAGAAATGATCAAAGGTCGATTTCCACTTCTCAAATAAATATACTGAAGAAAGTTCATCTCTCAAGATTGGATGGAGGCGTGCCATAATAACTTGACCATGTAACGAGTCTCTGCCTTACCAACTCTCCTTTAATTCCTCTTTTAGAACACAGTGAAATACCTCTAGAACTTTGATAACCAGTCTCACAGAAACATGACATATGCATATAAGTAGAAAGAAAAGAGAGAGAGACAAGTAAAGCTGAAACGGATAAATTATAACTTCAGAAGATATTTGCAACCTTATAACGTCTCAAAACAAATTAGGGCAAAAAAAATAACTTGGGGATGTTTGAGTGCACAATTGTTGATGAAATTTTGGCTTAGGGGATGTTTGGTCCCCTTACGCAAATCCATTTCCATAACTGAATTAAATGCAGTTGTTGGAAATGGTGCAAGTCAGCTTGCAAAAGCCCCTTGAGCTATAAACTCCGAGCTAAGCTAGACTTAATGAGCACATAAGTCGGAGTTGCAAGGAGCTGCGACCTTCCTCCTCCATCGGCCACCACCATTAGCTACAAATCACCACCTCCCATTACCAATCCCACCCACTAACAAAGCTGCTTCCACCCACCATCTCCATCATTTGGAATAGGAACCAAAAAGTTCCCATTGCATTTGTTGCAATTGTCGATGCATTGGAATTACAGTGGGAAACAACAAAACACCTTAACAGCCCTACACACAACAGAGGAAGCAAAAGAAAGAAAAGAGAGGGAGAATGACCGAGAAGGATTGCAAGAAAATATCAACCAAGGAGGTTTCATACGGGCAAGGGTATGGAACATGACAAAATTGTAAAAAGTAGGACACAGGGACACAGCTAAGTCACCATAAAGTATAACATTAACAATCACAGTTATGCACAGATTTAACCCGAACGACATCCACCAATATAATTTGAGCTGCATAATCAAAATAATTGATTTACAGTTCATTGAAAAACAGTAATACTTAATAGTCCATTACAAAATAGGATAGGATTCAGTGTTATTAAGTAATAAGATTTAACTCGTTAAGAAATGTAAAAGAGTAAGAAAAATGTTGATTATGTGTTCAAAAAATTATTCAAGAAGTGAACTCATGTGTAATACACTAATACCCCGATTGCTTAGGAGTTATTTTGGACTTTCAAATAATAGAGAAAATACAAGGAAATGTGGCATAGAAGAAAATTTCCTCGTATGACATGCTAAAAAATCCTAGCCCTCCTCCCCAATGCATGATGCACATCATTGAAAGTGTTCAACATGTCATAAAATATAAGATGATGAAATATTATCAAAGTTGAATATGTTGTGCCGATTCATTGTGAGCGCAATTGTTGTATTGTTGAAAACCATTCATTTTGCAACCTCTGGTGAATGGAAAATGTATTCAAATTTAGTGATTTTTCTTCACTCTTATGTTTTATGAATATGAAGATCAACTTGAACGGTGTGGATCGTGAATTTTGGTTGTGGAGAATGGATTTTAGTGCGCCCTAGAAGAAAATTTCCTCTATGACCCTCCTCTAAATAATATAAGGTGGCATGTGAGTTTCTAACAAATATTGGTTATTGAGGTTTTATCAGTTATGCTCCAAAAGAAAGTGGACTCATCTGTAATACACAAATAATGTGGGGCTTGTTCATAAAGTAATGAGGACATCAATTCTATGTAATTTAGTATTTTATTTCAGTACCATATTTGTTTTTTGGCAATTATAGCCATATGTAATCTTTCTTTTTGCATTAGAATATTTTTTGAGATTTTTAGAATCTTTTCAGATTTGTATCGAGATTTGTTTTGAGCCTATTTATAGGCCCTGAGATTAATGAGAAAGATATGTTATTCTTGATTAAAAAAATTATTGTGTTGAGTTTTGCTCTTCATCTCCCTCTCTTTGTATGATACAAATGAGTTCCAACTTATTAGGGTTTATGATAAATCCTAACAAAATTTTAGGGTTTGTGATAAACTCTAAAAATACCTAAAATCCCCAAATTAAAAAAATCCCCAAATAAAATACCCTAACCCTAATTTTCCAAATTAAAAAAAACTACAAACCCAACCCCCAAGCCTATCATTTTCCCCATCATCATCCCAAACCCATCTCATCCCCTTCACCTCCGGCGACCCCCACCCCCGTCGACCACTCCCCAGTGCCGCCCTCCGCCTCCCCTCAACGCCCAATTGCCCAAATCCCAACCCCGTCCTCCTTTTCCGCTCTGCTCGACATTAACGACGATCAAACCCCGACCTCCTCCCTGTTTCGTCACGCCACCACCGTGATGCCGCCGTCGCCACGCCTTCGCGTCGACTCTGTCGCCGTCCTCTGGTCGCCAGCTCGCCGCCGCCTTTGGCCGCACTCTCTCTCCTTTTTGTTGCAATTGCTGTGTCTCTATCTTGCTATTGTTGCTGATCGTTGTGCTCTTCGTGTTCAACCCGAGATCTACGCTGAGTTCTTCGAACCCTCGGTATACTCTTTCTAATTCTTAAATATTTGTGTTATACTGCTTCATCATCTCTATTATATTATTCAATTTAATTGTTGACCACAAATATTGAGATTGAGCGTTCCACCTGCTTGATTAGAGTACAAACCAATATTGAATCTTTTACTTGCTAAAAACACTTAGGGATTTAATTATTGATTGTTAGAATTGAATTATTAATTGGGATTGTTAAACGTGATTCAGTTTTTGAAAATCTATCAAACCGATTAACTGTTTAAAATTTCTAACTTCGATCCGCACTACGTGTTGGTAAAATTAATCCATTAAGAATCTTGAAATTTTCTATTTAGGGTTAGTTTTACATCATAAAGTCATATAATTCTCTAGATTGTGAGCATGCTGCTGGATATAAGGGTGAGGTAAACATACAGATAATATATAAGCATGTATAAGAAGTGTTCAGGGAGTGTCCATGACCTGTCTACAAATAAAATTCCTTAGATTTTCGCGCTTTCTAATTCTTGGCATGGGGAAAGGTGGAATTGAGAAAGAAACCGTAGAAGTGTGCATGGTGCATAGATGCACAACAAGTAAATAAGCTTTGCAGATTAATAAACTAGGAGGGCAAAACTATTTACCTGCCTCATAGTTCTTTATGGAATGTGTAGAAACAAAGAGAATAAGGTGATAAGGAGAAAACTTGCAGAAATCTCAATCAGACTACTAATGAACTAGAATGTCCATAAATCCCAAAAAGTTCCAAAAGTTATTTTGATAATTGACTAGACTCTATCTCTAATTTGCATAAACAGCTTGTAATTCATTAAAATAGCTCAAAATACTATACGTTAATAGAAAGTAAAGAAGAACTTAAAACTCAAATTAGTTCGACCTTTTGGATTGCACACATTCACCTAAAGTTCGTTCGCAAGGTTTAACTTGTTTTCCAACCTGGATATGGACCCCAAGCTGCATCGCTGAAGAGGGAACATATGACCTAAGATTCTCCTTGGAGAGTTTTTATCCATTTACATAGCCTGAAGGGAACTAACACCTATTATACTAGAATATATATGTATCAGCTCATAAATCGTGCTCAATTTGGAGGGTCAAAGAGCAATTGTTTACAAGAATAATATGGCCATAGGAGCCACAAATTAACTTCAGAACCAACCTTCAACTAACTTAAAAGAAAAATGGATGGTAGGCTGTTGATAGTTTGACAGTGAATACATCACTATCTTAACCTCTAGAGAATTTAATAATTTATTAATTGATAATGTTCTTCTGATTATTCATTATTCTTTCCATGGTTCTTCTGATTATTGTTTCTATGGTTCTTCGATCTATAATCAGTTAATATAGAACACTTACATAATTAGAATGGTAAAATAGGAGGGGGGGGGGGGGGGGGGTCTATGGTGCTAATGTGACCAAATGATATACACAACTAGCGACTATGCTGTTATTGCGGCATCGCTCCCCATTACTGGATCACATTGGAATTAGCCAAAAGCATCAATTGAACATGCAATTTAAAGGACATTGATTCTATATGCATTGAAAAGGGAATCCAACCTAATCAAATATGAGATGGAATGCCATGACAACTTCATTGTAGGCAACTACATATAAAGTCACTTATGAACCAAGTTTGGAAAACTGAAGTGGACTATGATCCAATTTTCCTTTTTCGATACCAATATCAACACTACCAGAAACATCAACAACCATTTCCCCTCAAATCATAGTTCTATTAAGCTGGATATGTCTCAGTATCAGCTGATACCTTGAACCTTGCCTTAGACACTAGCAATGGAAAAAATATTTAAAGGCTAGTTATGGAAAACCTATATATCCTATCTTTATTATCAGAAAGAATGCAAACTAATTTAGTTTCTATGCAGCACAATTCCAAATCAAACCAATCAAAATGAAAGGAGTCAAACGCTAAATTAAGAATCCTGAACTCCTGATGGGCATGGATGCATAGGCCTTTCAAAGATCAAGATCCTTCTACAAAAATGAGACTTGATCACCCTTCTATAAAAAGGACAAAGGAAGCTTCACAGGATTAAAGCTATAATGGAATATGGATATTGTAAGACTAGTAAGATGGGTGAGGAGAACTGTGATGTGATCTTATGCCTGAACCCATAGGATTATATTTCATGTAGTGGCTAGTGAGCACTTCATTGCACTGTAATTTGATTTTCACGAATATAAGAATGAGAATAAACCCTTTATATGTGCAATTGTTAAATTTGGATACAATGAAACACCAAGTATTATTGATTTTAAAGCATTTATGCAGATGTAGCAAACTAACTAACTAAACTTCTCATACGTAATCAAAGTCATCCACCCAAGGTTCAACACTTTGTTGAAGAAACTTAAGAGGTTGCAAACATGTTAAATCATAACACATTTATCCAAAACATGTAACGAATTTTATAAGGTTGCAAACACAGTCACAATGTGATAAATGTATATGTGTGCTAACTTGATGATGTAAAACGTAATCCTAAATAGAGAATTTCTAAGAATCTTAAAGGAATAATTTTACCAACATGTAATGCGGATCAAAGTTAGAATTTTAAACAATTAATCGGTTTGATGGATTTCCAAGAACTGAATTAAGTTTTACAAGCCCAATTAATAATTCAGTTCTAACAATCAATAATTAAATTCCTAAGCGTTCTTAGCAAGTAAAAGATTCAATATTGATTCGTACTCTAATTAGGCAAGTAGAATACTCAATCTCGATATTTTTGGTCGACAGTTAAATTAAATAATATAATAGAGATGATAAAGCGGTATCACAAATATTGGAAAAGTAGAAAGAGTATACCGGGGTTCAAAGAAACCAGCGTTAGATCATGGGTTGACAGCAACACAAAACACAACAATTAGCACCATAGTAAGAGCGGCAGCCAGGAAGCTCGCAGCTTGGCTTGCTGACGACGACTAAAGGCGGACTGGTCTGTCGGAGAGCCAGTGGGCACAACGGCTGGCGCACAAGGACGACAGTGGTGGGGGTCTGCAATGGTGACGACCATAGGGGTGGTTGCGATTGGCGTCACGGGGTCGGGTCACGGTGAGGGGAAGAGGTCGACGACGGGGTGAGGGGAGGAGATCGACGGGGGTGCGAGATGGAGCAGTCGACGGAATCGATGTCGGTGATGGCGATGATGGAGGAAGTCGATGAAGGTTGTCGACAGGAAGTGGAGGCGAGGGGAAAGGAAAATCGATGAGAGGGGATAGAGGGGTGATAGTGGTGGTGCGGGTTGCAGGCGACGAGGGTGTTCGGAGTCGAGGCTAGGGTTTCGGGATGGGGTCGGGGTCGGGATTTAGGGGAAGAAGAAGAGGAGAAAAGGAGTAGGAGTTTGGGGTTTAATTTGATTTGGGATTAGGGTTTAGGATTTTAATTTGGGAATTAGGATTTGAGAATTGAAGTGGATTTGGGGAATTTGGGTAGTTTTAGAGTTTATCACAAACCCTAAAATTTTATTAGGATTTATCACAAACTCTAATAATTTGGATCTCAATTGTATCACACAAAGGAGAGATGAAGAGCAAAACTCAACACAATAAATTTTTAATCAAGAATGGCATCCTTTCTCAATAATCACAAGGCCTATATATAGCCTCAAAACAAATCTTGATACAAATCTCAAAATATTCTAAAATCTCAGAAATATTCTAATGCATAAAAAAAGAATACATATGGCTATAATTACCAAAAACAAATATGGTACTGAAATAAAATACTAAACTAAATAAAATGTTAGTCCTCATCACTTGATTGTATAAAGTGTAATCAATAAGTGCCATTAGCCATTAATGAAAATTGATTTCAAATAAGTTTTGATTATGTAAGTTGCATTCCACCACTATGATTTTATTATTTGTTAATTAGTAAAACATATAACATAAACGAAAAAGTGGACACATGAATTGCTACAAAAGAATCACCAAAGATCAACAAGATTAATTTTACAGTTCCAACTTCCAAATTGATAACATACCACGATATGGAAATTGTATTCACAAAGGGATTAAGGATTTATCGTCACATAGATCCAAAATACAATGTTCAATCCAACATGGCTTCCAAGCCAATAAACAATCAGCCAAGTTGGTTTCATACCTAGCATAGCTCCAATTACAAGAAGGACTGGCAATGATATTAAAAGTATGGTAACAGACCATGGTTGTCAAGAACGAGGACTGGTACATGAAATGAAAATTGAGTATGCAAAAACGCTATCATCCAAAAAATGTGGTATGGTAGGAATTGGTTTCTATGGATGGCTCTATCGGAATGGACTTCTTCTACATCGAATTGGTTCTACGATGCCGCGAAGAAGTTTCATGTCATTATACACATCCACATACAACCACATAGACGCGCATACACACATCATTTATCGTATAAAATGTAACTAGACTACTTCCATTATTATTTTTTTTGGATAATATACTTCCATTAATTTTTATATTTAATAAGTTTGATTATGCGCATAGTTTCATATCACTGACTTTTCAATGCTTACATCAGCAAAATAAGCTCAAACAATTGTCAAAGACCCAACCTTTACTATCAAAATAGCAAAATCAACAATCAGAGACATGGGTTTATTCACAACATCGCAAATTTCACTATATCGTTTAAAAATGAAAGAAAATGAACACGCTCACAAAATTAAAGGGCGTCGTCAGTTTCTTGATCTAACCATAACTAACTAGATGGCAAACAAAAGGAAATAGAGCTACCGATTAGGGCAAAAGAGTAAATTACCGATGGGGACGAGAGGGTTTTTGACGGGTTTCTTGGGATTGAAGAGCTGCTCGAGCTGAGTATCGGAACCGCTCATCTTCTCCGTTCTCCCAATTTTTCTCAACGAAGATTCTGGGATTGTTGATTCTTCCGTGCATAAACTGGTTTTCTTTACAGTACTAAGCCACTTTTTTTGAAATCATTTGCCTTTTTTTCGTTTTCTAAAACGAAAAAGGCATTGGTTACCCTCATCTCAAAGTATTTTTTTGAAGCTCATTTTTAGAAAAATCAAACCGGTCATTTCTTACCCCTTCTTCTCTTCTGCACGAGCACTTCTCTCTCTACATGAGCGCTCTTTACTCCCTCTTTACTCTCATCAACCGTCTTCTTTACTCTCTCTTTACTCCCATCAATCGTCTCCTTTCTTCTGCGATACTGTTTTCTCCCTTCTCCACAACCACGCTCGATCTGTCTTTAATCCTTCAAAATCTACCAAAAAAATCAACGAATTAGGGGTTCATGGTCTGTGAGACCAGATCTACTTACAATAGAAGGTGTCTTTGAGAACGGTGCAGTCGAATCAAACGTCGGCTGAGTCTTGAATCTGTTGGAGACAACTTCTTTACTCTTGAAAGCAAGCAAACCAAGGTATGTTTGAATTTGAACCAAATTTTTTACACCTTACAATGTTGGAGGGTTTCGGTTTCGCGAGGAGATAATTCCAGATCTGTAGTTTTTTTTTTCTTTTTCTGTTTTTTGTTTTATTTTTTTTTTGACTGATTTGAGGGATTAAAGAATTTTTATGAGATGGATTTGGAGATGATGAGTTGATCCTATTGTCGACTACACTCCAACCATTGGCTTTCAAAATCGAATTATTGGATTAAAGAGATACCATTTTGTTCCTGTGAATTAAAAAAAGTTTTTGTCAAATACTGTTGAAAGAAGCCATCATCTACAAATTATTATAGTAACCTGAGAAAATAATTTCGGTTCACTGTTATAGTTCAGCAATTGATGATTGTTTTTTTTTTATTTACCGTTTCTGTGGCTAATATAGATGACTAGTAAGGGGAAGGAGATGGAGGTGGATAGTGATTATGTCCTATGGCCAACATGTAATGAACGGATATTTGTGGAATTAATGGAGGAGGAGGTCGACCGAAATAGTCTGAAAAGTTCGACATTTGAAGCCAAAGTTTGGCAACAATTTGTTGCAAGTACATACACGGTTAAACAATTAAAAGAGAAACATTCCAGACTTAGGATTAAATTGAGGGAGTTTCACACTTTGAAGAACCAGAGTAGTATGGGTTGGGATGAAGACAACCATACAGTCACTTGCGAGCTCCATGTTTGGGAGACATATGTCAAGGTTCACATATATCTTTATTTTTATAACAGTGTGTGATTATCATCTTAATATACTTATTCATGACTTTACTACTTGTAAATTAACAACAAATTTTTTTTGATTAGGCACACCTTGCGGATAAAACATTCAAATCGAAGGGATTGGCCAATTATGATGCTTTGACCAAAAATTTTCGGGGGTCTACTGCCCAGGGCTTACTTTCTAGGGCTTCAACTCAAAGGGTGTATGACTCCGATGAGGAACGGATGGTCAATTTTGAGTTTAACCCCCCCCCCCCCCCGAATGCACCACATGTAAATTTGGATGATGAGGATGATTATGAACCAATAGGTTCGGGGTCTCACAAGAGGCGATCTAGTGGGTTAAGTGGTTGACCAACAAAAAGCTCGAAGAATGAGAGAGTGGATATGGCTCTTGATGCGATTATCTCTGCTAATCTTGCAAAAACTGAAAGATATAAGAAGAAAATGGGCGACCGAAGTAATCCCTCGGATGTAGAAGATCCGTACTCCATTGATAAGTGCATGGAAATAATCAATACGATGGATGGGCTTGATTACAAATTGCTTGGTGTGGCAATGGACAACATAGTTGCAAACCCTAGTTGGCGTCGTGGCTTCATTCTTATGAAACCGGAGCTTAGACTCTTGTGGTTGCAGAGTCTTGTGAAGGACTAGGGATCTCATTTGTTTAAGTGGATCCAACCCAACGTATTGGTTATATGTTTAACAATTTATTTAAATATTTTTGTATGAGTACATTGTGAATATTTAATGGCACAATGTGGACTATTCATGCTAAGTTGAGTGTATGCTTTTGGAATTTAACTATGGGTGGCGGAGGGGGTGGACACTTGATTAGATATAGTTGGCATGGCATAATAATGCAGCCCTATACTAAGCTTGATGCTTTATTTGAACAAATGTTCTATACAAATGTGTTCTGAGCCTACGACTAATTCAATCCTTTAAAAGATATTTGGTTCAGTTGGATGCATACATACAAAATCATGAATATCTGATATGCATTAATTACTTTTGTATGGTACCTGGAGATGTTTTTTTTGGGTGGGGTTAAGGGTGAAAGAAGGAAATGGCTGCCCAAATTTTGGGGATCCTGTTTGGCTTCACATGGATCTTAATGAATACTGAAGCTTCTGATGCTTTCTGAAGGTTGTGATGGTTAATGATGGCCTCTGATGCTTTATAAGGCAGTGCACTTTGGTAAAGTTTTATTACTAAGTTATATTTTACCTTTTCCAAATCTATATACTTTTCATCTTATCATGATAGTCAGATTGTTGTTTATAATGCATCTTCAACTTTTGGGAAGTTCGTCAATATTTCCATACTGATTGTGGGATATGTGATGGGTTTTGATGTTTTGTTTCCATGGTCTGCTGATGTGTTTGCAGGTTGTATTTGTAACACCCCGAATTCCAAAATACAACTGAATTCGAAGTTCCACAGGATCTTTACACTTCTTTCGGACAATTTTACAAGGAAATAAAAACCTTTTGTTACATCAGAGTTTACACTTACAATACATATTTACAGCGGAAGCAATTTACAATAATTTACATGAATTGAAATGTACAACTCTTGAATCAATCTTTAATCAGCATGCATTCTTTAGTCTTGTTAATCACTTTACCCTGCATAAAAACTGTGGGTGCGTCAGTTGCTTACAACCGACAAAATATTATACATGGCTATCCTCTCTATGCCGAACAGTATAACGATTCTCAAATACTTAAACCATCACAAACTTGATCACAAACAAAAACTACAAGGAACTATCCTATAGATGTCGTATTGTGCAGTGCACTTAGTCCTTAATGCAGTTGTTTATATTAGATGACACTAATACGCACTTGTTCAGATTCTATGCATCCCATACTACATAGGTCTGAGGGCAAGCCCTTAACCGTTCTTCATCTTGTAGGGTTCAATCCCTCGTCATGACTTAAACTACTACTGTAACTATGATAAGTATCCTAGATGTTCTATGAGTTACGAGCTCATGTCCAGACAGCCTGGAGGGGAATTCCATGTCATGTCACGATGCATCATGAAGAACCTACCGACAATTCAACCTCCATCATGGGACATGACACCACCCGCAGTCACCAAACACCCCACGAGCGTCGCCTGTGGTATGGACTCCTGGAGACATATCCACGTCATGTCACAACACATCGTGAAGACAGTCTGTGAATATTCTCACACCGTAGCTCTGAGGCCCTCATACTCGTATTTTTCTCTTATTTTCATCACATCTTCACTATGTATCTAATCCTTAGTTATTTGAATCATGAACAAAATCAATTCTCTAGAGTTAGCCCTTCCACCATACCGGTCTTAACCATTTATTCAACATGACCCAAATCTTGGTCTTTTCATCTCAAATTTCATTTCAACACATTTCTTTTCAATGCCGGTATGAGGCTTAACTACACTCTAGTTCTCAATTTTAATTCATAATCACAAAATTGAGTCTTTCATACTCATAAGTTCTCTTTTCATGATTAACATTAATTTCCACTTCATTTTCATGACATTTGTATATTCATGTTCTTTCATAATTCATCAAGTCATTCAATTTCAATTTCATACACAATCCCATGCAGAAACAATATAATTTCATTTTTCTCAGGGCAGTCGACTGTTAAGCATGGTCAGTCGGCTGTTCTGCGAGGTTCTAAAGCTCGAAAATAAATAATCAGAGCAGTCGACTGTCAAGCTATGGTCGGTCGACTATTCCGTAAAAGATTTGAACTCGAAAATAAATAATCAGGACGGTCGACTGTTTCAATATAATCGGTCGACTGTGCTACTGGGTTTTTCAAATTCCCAATCTATTTTTAGTTCTTTTTCTTCTCCAAATTCATTCGAAAATTCCAGATTTTATTTTTCATCTTATTACAACACTTTAGTAAAACAAAATTTTAATTTTTGATACAAAACAACATAATTTGCTCTCTACTTCATTTTATTCTTCAATTTCGAATTTAGGGAAAAATAAGCATAATCTCCCTATAAATTACACTTAAAATTTTTCTATATCACTTATAATATTTTTTTATTAATATTGTACAATTATATCAGTAAAAAAAAATCATTTTTCATGTCATTTAACAACACATTAATCAAAATCACCTATATCCATAGTTCTTTATTCAATTGTTCAACATACAAGCATGTATTTGTTTATCTAGCACATCACAACAAAATTAAGCATGGTAGCATGGTAATCATTTAAAAAATCATAATTTGGCAATCAATATAACACTCTTTTAACATATAATCAAACTAATAGCAATTTGTCTTATTTTCATAATGCATGGCTATATTAGTTAGAGTTTCTCCTTAATTTGTCAACCACATCCTAACATGATGTCTAATTAGAAGTCTAAGAGAAACACCGACCTTAAAATGGAGAGAAACAAACAAATAGACTCCTAGAGATCTCCTACAACGAACGAGCGAAGCCTTCTCCTCCTAGATCAAGCAACCAAGTGACTTCTCCTCCTATAGAGCAAGCAATCCCGAGCCTCTCCTATAGCAATTCGGCCTCCTCTCCTTCGGTTGAAGCACTCACACAACACTCACTCTTTTCAACTCACAAAACTCCTCAATCTTTTGTCTTACTACTTGTATCTTTTTCTCTCTTTCTATTCCTTTTTTTTTCAATTTTTTCCAAATATGAGAATGAAGAGTGTGGGAGGGGATATTTATACAATTTTCTAGGGTGAATGGAGGGCCAAGATTAGATCAAATGGTTAGAGATTAAAGGCCAAGATGTACTAGGAAGTTATAGAAACTACCCATGATGAGAGTAACCAACTCTCCACCACTCCCATCTCTCCCACTCTCCCTATCCTATCCGGCCAAGGTGAGAAGGTGTGCAATGCACACTCCATTGCATGCACATGCCACCTAGTGTCCCTCATTTACAAATTTGTTCATGTGACAAATTTAATTGTCCATGAAATGAGTCTACACTACAAGTTAGACCATTTTAAAAGAGAATTAAAGTAAATGGGCTCACTAATGGGCCAAACTAACCATGGGCTTTAAATAATTAATTTAATTAATAAAATAGAGTGGGCTAAAAAACAATTATGCCTAGATTTTAATTAGGCTTTTAAAGAGAATAGTTTTTTGGAAAAATAAAGAGAACAAATACTATATAAAAATATTTTATAAAAGAAATTATACAAATGAAATCATACGTGCACAACACGTAAAATCACAAAATCTCATAAATGAAAACTAGGGTGTTACAGTACTTGGATGCTAATGGAGTGCACTTGGATGCATGCAGTGCACTTGGATTAGAATGTGTGTTTGGATGGGTTTTGTTTGCAACATTTTAACAGGCACATGATGCTCAGCCAGTGCACTTGGATGCATTGTTGTTACCTATGATGTTTTAGAAGAATGAATGGAGTTATCTCATAACATGAAGTGCTTCGTTTAAATTTCACACCAAAGTTTTTTTAATTTCTGTCGGTCTAGGCAATGATGAAATACACTATTAATCAGAAGGGTGTGTGTCCACCCCCATCTATCATCATGTGCCTCTGATCAATCTGGATATGATGGATATGGTAGCTTCTGATCCAGTTTTTGTTGAGGTTAACGTAAACTCACAGCACTTCTATGTGGACTTTTCCCATTGTACTGAGCAAATGATTGATGAATTCAACTATGGGTGGCAGAGAGGGTGGACACATGATTAGTAATAGTTGGCATGGCATTTTAAAAAATGCAGCCCTAGACTAATCTTGATGATTTATTTGAACAATATTTCTATAAAAATGTGTTCTGAGCCTACGACTAATTCAATCCTTTTAAATATTGACATTGCTTTGTTCTATGCAAATGATTTCATTAATTGTTTACTACGAAATTGTTTTATCCCATAGCAGGATGAAGAGTGGTATGAAGCAGCAGTGAACATCCTTGTTACAACTGTGATACAGTCACAATAGAGTTTTGATATTCTTCACATCTACATTGTGTTTAAGGTATTTAATTCTCTTAAGTAGTTTATGTAGCTGACTCCTTCATACTGATACACATAGCTGGCTCATTTATACTGACACATAGACTTTGGTGAAGAATTTCTAATGTGCATTACAAAGACATAATGAATGTGTTACCATGAAAACTTGTGATGCCTTCTGATGCTTTCTGATGTAGTATAAGGGATGTTTTATAAAGGATGTCCTTTGATCAATCTAAAGACTTTGGAGGTGATGTATTCTAATGCTTTATAACTGACAGGGATTTTGTTAGCTTCATAATACTATGTTATTACTGTCAAGGCTTCTGATGCTTTTGATGGCTTCTGATCTGCATTAGTTATGTATATGGGATTTTCCTATCAGTATTGCTGATATTTCTGATACATATCTTCCGGATGACTAGTTGTGTTGATAGGAAGTTATTCCCATATCTTCACAATCACATTAACTAGTTAGCTCTGTAATGCATATTTTTTCATATATGATCAAATAATGCATAAAGATGTGCATGTTTTTTTATACTTCTCATTGGTTTCAGAATTTTGTGATGGTATCTGATGCTTTATGATGCTTTGTAAGTGATGCTTTATAAGGGATGCCTTTTGATCAATCTTAAGAAATTGGGGGTGATGTATTCTACACCCTATATAACTAAACTGAATTTCTTTTACTGTGAAAATTACATACCTCATACTATGTTTTAATTGTCAAGGATTCTGATGCTTGTCATGGCTTTTGATGCTTGGGCAACCCCAAATACCCCAAAGTTTTCAGAAATACAAGTAACCAAATTTGGATTTCTTCATGTGCAGGCAGTGCACATGGATGCAGACACGTATATATGGCACTATTTGTTCATGTGCAGGCAACGCACTCTAATGCAGGCACGTATATATGATGGATAGAAGGTTTAGTTGGAGTTATGACTAACAGGGAGTGCATTTGTTTATAAAATTTTCGATCTTTAAAATTTCTGTCGGTCGAGGCAATGATGAAATTTCTTAAATTATTTATTGAATGTGCCCCCCCCCCCCCCTTCTGCATGGTTATGTTCATCACAAACTGAATTGGAGATGATGCATTTTGATCCTATTATTCCTTGAAAATTTTCTTATCTCATGATGAAAACCATGTCAAAAAATGGTCTGTAATGGCTTCTCATGCTTCTTTACACATTCTGACACAGAAGGCATCCTTTATAAAGCTTTCCTTACAAAGCATCAGAAAGCATCACATACCACCACAATCTGGTTTAGGCCACGTATCAGAACTCATCACAAGCATCATTAGCATCAAGCTTTCCCTAATAAAAATCATGTTTTTAATTTCTGTTATGGTTTATGTCAAGTCAAAGAGGTTTTTATGTGGACTATTCTTGCTTTGCTGAGTGTATGTTTTTGGAATTTAACTATGGGTAGAAGAGGGGGTGGACACCTGATTATAACTAGTTGGCATGGCATCAAAATGCAGCCCTATCTTAATCTTGATGCTTTATTCGAACATTTTTTCTATACAAATGTGTTCTGAGCCTACGACTAATTCAAAGGTTTCCAAATATTTTACATTGTTCTATACTTGTATTTACTTTCATGATGTCACATTTATAGTTGTTAAAATTTATCGCAGGAGTTAGAGTGGTGTGAAGCAGCAGGTTAACAGAGATAGGAAATGTGATATTTTGATAATCTTGTCAGTGATGGGGAGATGACAAAGAAGAACCAAAAAAATTGGAGCCAAAGATACCACAAGAGCCACATAAAAAAACAGAGTTGCAATGTAATATAATGTATTTCAACTTTGTACTTAATAAGCGGCTAATGACCGAAGTAAGTGTAACGAGTTAATCAACAAGGATGCGATTTAAGAATTTTCATTATATTATATTCATATGATCTTTCATATTAGTCTTTTGCATTTTGCATATCAGGATTAGAAATGTGTTAATACAATACTGATACAAGATCTTCATTGGAACAAGCATAGTCGGCTAACAGTTCATATGAACAAAATTCAGGTATATCACATTAATACAACTCCTCATATTCAAGATTTGCTCGATTCCCACTTTCTCAGCCTTCATATTGAAACAAGCTTCTTGCTCGTGCTTGTAGGACTATGCTCCATAACTGCAGTAAAAAAAATAGAAAACTTCATAAGAAAACTAATGCAAATTAATTAAGCAAACGCCTTTTATAATCTGGTAAAAAAAATAAAACTTATCAAATTATCAAATTTATTTTTATAACCAAGCACCTTTTATAATCTCATTTTCCAATAATTATTTTTTATGATTATTTTGGAGTTTTTGGTATACCAAACGCATTTTATACTCTCATTTTCAAAAAACTGTTTTCATAAAAATTTATTACCAAACACCTTTTACACTTTCATTTTCTAAAAACTATTTTCAGAAAACTGTTTTCAAAACAACAAACCAAACGCTACCTAAGACACTTCTCAAACTATTTTTATGTGAGTTATTTGTTCTCAAGTCAGCAATGGCCGTTATTCTCAAGGGTGGTCTATTCATTTATAAAACCGCTAATAAGAATAGCAGGTGCTTGTACAAATTTTTTGAAAGTGTTTTGTTTGTTGTCGCTTTTCTATCGACGACTACAGTCTATATGAAGTCTCTGGTGGGAATAGCGACCCTGTCTCAATCATATTGAGACACTTAACTTATTCCAGAAAGATATTGCTCTCTGAAAAAAACCAAACAAAAATCCTAAACTGAGGTCGCTAAGGAACAACAACCTCATTATATTGTGGTCGCTATTCTCGCTAGCGGTCACAAGTGGGACCCTACCGCTAATAAAATGTCAGACTCCCACTCTCTCTATCTCTTCATTTCATTTTATTTCTTCTTCTTCTTCTTCTTCTTCCCCAACTCCAACTCCAACTCCAACTCCGAATCCCCAAAATCCATAACTCCCTAACCCCCAAATCCTTAAAAATCTCTACTCATTTCCACTTATTCAATCCCCAATCGGGATTCATCTCACTTCATCTCTCCCATATCTCTCTCCTCCAACTTCGAATACAAAATTCTTCCAACTCCCCAAATCTCCAAATCCATGTAAAATTTGTGAACCCCTAAAAGGTATGAATAATATTTACTATTTCTAATGTTTGATTTATGTTGTTGGTTATGTTTATTTCACTTGTTGAAAATGTTTAAATTATGAAAATTGCCTCTCAGTTAGAATGTTGCTTAGACCTTTAGCTTCACAAATTTGGTGAATTAGCATATTTATGAGAATTATTTACTACTTATAATGTTAATGATTATAAAATGACTGCCTATTCATCTCTTTCATCTATAGATTGTTAAGATTGTAGCCTTAAATATGCTTAGGCACGGAGTACTTGAAGTTGGAGAAAAAGATGAGGAGACAAAGATATCAAGAGAAGACAACAACAAGTAGAAAAAGTGCGGCTGAAGAGTTGCGGTTGACCGACCGGGTGTGCGGTCGACCGATCCAAGCTGTTGAGAGTTCTTCGAGTATACAAAGTTCAACAGAGAAGGGGATGGTCGATTGGTCATGTCTCGGGTGTGGTCTTTACACGTTGTGGTTGACCGACCTAGGGGTGCAGTCGATCGACAGCGGCACCGTATGTTATTTGGGCTGACGAGTTTAAGGCCCAATAAGCTGGATTTGTGTTTATCTTTTAGGATTTACTTGGGGGATATATATATATATATATATATATATATATATATGGTTGTGGACTCTAGAGTTTGTATCTTTGAGATCAAGATGCGAGCCGTTATCATTGTTCAACTTCAAGAGGAGATTGTGCCGAGTATTTCAACGGTAAGGGATAGAGATTGTGCCGAGTGTTTCAACTTTTGTAATCTTTGTATTTCTTAGGGAATAAGAAGTATTGGTTATTTCTGCATATTGATTGTGTGCTTGTGAGATCTTGCATATATCGTGGTGGCTAGTTTTTGGTTCATCTAAGTCTTGATAGTTTCCATTGTTTGTGGTGTACTTCCGCTGTTTGCACTACAAGTTGTGGTAAATTCTTCAACAAGCAATATCAGAGCTCTAGGTTCGAGATGGCCGATATCAAGTCGAATATCAAGAGGCTCGATGGGAGTGACTTCACGATGTGTAAGATTCAGATGATAGCATATCTTCGTTAGAAAGATCTAGATGGTCCGTTGTTTGATGAGAAGCCGAAAGATGCAGACAAAGATACAAAGGTCTTGGAAGATTCAGTTGGGGCTGAGTAAGAAGACGTTATTTCATATCTCTAAGGCAAAGACCACAAAAGAGGCTATAAAGATTCTCACAGATATGTATAAGAAACCGTCAGCATCTAATCAAATTCTTCATCTAAAGAAATTGGTTATGAAGTTAGAGGAAGGGGATTCAGTATCAAAGCATGTGAACAATTACTATATTATTTATAACCAGATGGAAGCTGCAGGTTTGAAGTTTTCAGAGAGGGGGCAGTCATTGTTACTTCTATTTACTTTACCCCGATAGTTATGCTACGGTGGAATAGACTATTACAGGAACTATAATAGATTCAACGACTCTACCGGATTTGGTGAGTAGCATTCTGAATGAGGAGGTAAGGAGGGTGAGAAACGGGGGATATCCATCATCATCTTCTAGAGATTCCGCAATGTCTGTTGAGAGGAGACGTGGGAGATCTAAGAGTAGTCGAAGAAGAAAGGATTAGAGTAGTTCATCTGAGAGTGAGTCTGATGACAGCGATGAGGGACATAGGCCTGAGTGCTGGCATTGTCACAAGAGAGGTCACATGATGCGCAGTTGTAAGGCCTATATGAAGAAGAAGTATGAGAAACCGAAGAGAGATATCCCAAAGGAAGCTAAAGTGGGGCTTGTTGAAGAGTTATGCTTATCATCTCGGGAGGAATTGCGCATTCAAGATTGGTGTATTGATTCGGGAGCTTCTTTTCATTGCACTCCGAGGAGAGAGGTGTTTGATGACTATAAAGAGGGTTCTTTTGGAGATGTGATCGTGGGGAACGGTCATCGGTATCCTGTACGATGGGTTGGTACTGTTCACGAAAAATTCAATGATGATCAGAGTGTTGTCTTGCGGGAGACAAGGTATATTCCAGACTTGAAGAAAAATCTTATCTCGATTGGAAGACTAGACAAAGAGGGGCTGTCTATTGCAGTTGGTAGTGGAGAGTGGCGTATAGCTGCAGGTTCAAGTGTGATTGCAAAAGGGAAGCGTGAGGGAACGCTATATTTGCTAAGAGACGTGAGGGACATTTCTTCTGTAGTTGACCCTGAGCCAGAATCGAGTAGTAGGTTGTGTGGGGTGCAACCGAGTTATTTTATTTGTAGAGGGGAGGTTACTAATTTAGTGGGAGTTGTTGGTCATGGAAGTGATCCTAGAGGGCAAGACATTGCTGTGGTGAGGATACTTTGCGATATGGCAGTCAAAACTTCAAGTCGCTCTTGTGAGGTAGAGAGCACTGATATTGATATATGGGGTGATGTCGATGAGGGTAACAAAAATGGGACTGTAAGGGTTGAACAATCTGTGGATATTGTGGAGGTGTCATCCACGAAGACTTCTCATGCAGAGGGTGCATTGAGAAGCTTTGAACCATGTCCGGTGTTAATGGAGATTCTGTGAGTTAGGGAGTCTTGTAACACGGTGTCACGCCCCGCTTCCCAAAAATACGGAATACGAGCGCGCAACAAAGCCCAGCAAATGATTTTTATCATTCATGAGCAGTAGGATCGACTCAACATCATAACAAGAATATAACAAAATATAAACAACCCCGCATGCATGAATAATTTATTAATCAACAGAAAACAATTTAAAACAAAAATAATAATATCCCAAATAGTTCTCATTTCTAAATCAAAAAATAAAACTCGGGAACGTAAGCCCGTTACAAGTTTCAAGTAGCAAAGAAATAAATAACTCAAAGAAAACAAGTAATTTAAGCAAGTCCTTGCTCCAAGCAAAGCCTAGAATGTCTGCTCACCAATTCTAGCAGGCAACACGTCTCCAAAGTATGTATATGTAAATATAAAAAGGAAAAAAAATAGGGAAAACAAGATAAACGCCCTTAGTGCAAGTTAGGGCCGCAAATAGTAAAACAAGTACAAGAAATATGGAACCAGATTTGAAATCAAGAATGTATGACATAATATAATAGGGATGCAACAAGTAGTGGGATTCAAGAACTAGCTAGCAAGAAGGAAAACTCAAGTGACAAGGTTGGGTAACAAGTACTAGTAGTAAAAGAAGTGGTTAATGAACGTGCAATCGTATCAAGCATCAAGTAACAAGTATCACGGTCAAGTGTCGAATAACAAGTAACAAGTCTCAAGTGTCAAGTTGTCAAGTACAAGTATCAAGTAGCAAGTGTCAAGTATTATGCTCAAGTATCAAGTCTCATGTATCATGTAATCAAGTATCAAGTAAGCATGTATCATGTTTAAGTATCATGTGTCAAGTCTTATAGTTATTACTATCTAGGTAGCACTTCATGTGCCATCCTTTTATCACATGGTTTCTACAGTCAATGCAATTTCGTTTAGGCCTAGTGGTGGATTTTATAGGGCGGTGTACTCAGGCATCAAGTATTTAATAATGACCGATAACCGAATCAATCGAGATACTGAAGTCAGTAATCTACAATTAATCTATAACCGATATGACCGATAGACCGATAGACCAATAGACGATAAATAGGGAAACACATGCCCCTCCTCCAAGTACACTTACCTATATTGTCCACTGCTATGGTCTTTTCCTTAAACCCCGACTTATTATTTATTATTATTATCAAGCAAGCATGAAAGTGTGCGAAACAGGTCAAGTAAACATAAGCAAGAACATGGAACAAGTCTAGGCTAGGTAGGATACATGTTCGAGGGTCAAAACAATTCAAAGTATCAAGAATGACGAGAATTCTAAATCTGGACAGCATGACGTTGCTGCACCAAAACTGCGATTCCCGTCTCTACAAGAATGCAAATGTGGATCCGTCAGAAGGTCTGGAAACTAGACTCCTGCCCGGTTCCAACACATATAATTAAGACATATAGAATTTATAGCAATTGATGTCAAAACAGCAAGCAAAGACAAGAATAGCAACAAGTGTGAATTTCTTTTATATACAAGTTGCATGATAAATGACTATTATGAGTCTAAGTTAGTGTGATACAAATACGGATGCATTGGGGATCAAATCAGAAAGTCACATGTATTTTTCAACTCTAAAGAATGTAAGATCAACACAATACATCATACAACACATGCCTACGAGTCAAGAGATTCATGTTCAAGTAATTAGGAGATAAAAGGGTCCAACTAGTTTTGTAAATATATCAACGAAGGGTTGTGACTCTTAAGATTATGGAATCGATGAGGAATAATTTAAGATCAACCAACGATGAGACAAGGAGGAGTCACAACTACAATCTATTTACAGTATTTTCAATTAAACGGTTGTACTAGAACAATAATTTGTACAAGAAGAATACTTGCCTTGGGGTGTAGACGATGAATCTGACGAAAGAGTAGCGAAAATGGATTCCGGGCGACGAGAACGATCGGCACGGATCTTGATGAGATGACCAAGATCAAGATGATCAACGATTGAGATTCGATCTGATGAAGATGATCACGATCAGATTGGACGGCTGAGATCTGCTAGGCGATGTGATGATCAGATCTGGTGAAGATCAAGATCAGATGATGGAGACCATGATGATCAAACGATTGGATGGTCCAGATCAGATCCATCAGATCATGATGATCAAGATGATCAAGTCGATCGGATGGCTCACATCAAAGATCAAGATCGAACGGTCAAGGATGAACTTGATCAAAACCTAAATAAACAACAACTCCATGGCTAAGGGGCTAGACTGGCTGCTGGTTCGTGACTGGATGAACACAGTGCGGGGAGCGTGCTATGGGGAAAAGACGGCGGACGATGCTGTGGTGGTTGTGGGCTGCTGTCGGAGAACAAGCACGGCACTGGGGAGCGGTGTTGTAGCCGCGCGGCGTGTCATAGGGTGAGGCAACACTGCTATAGTGCGTTGGAGGCGGGACAGGGCGGTGCACAGACTGCGTCCGCTACAGTGGAAGGAGAAGGCGGCGTCGACTGCGAGGGGGTGATCGCGACAGGAGGGGAATCGCCGACAAGGCTGCGGTGTCGACTCTGGTGTCAGCGAGAAGAGGGGAGTGACGGGGTTGCGACGCAGGACGAGGAGGGCTTTGGGGAGAGAGAGACAGAGCGATGGGCAGGAGGACGGAGGCCAGGGGATGATAGCTGGAGGCGGGAGGTGCACGACGGGGCAAAGGGCGCAGGAAGAGGTCAGGGGGATGGGTTGAGAGGGCAGCAAAGGAGAGATGGGAGAGGGACGATGAAGCGGCTGTATAGTTTAGGATGTTGGTATTTAGGGTTAGGCTGTGAGTAGGGTTTCGGGTTTTAAGGGTTCTTAATGGGTAGGGTGGTTTTAAATGGGTTTGGGTTTTAGGGATAATATTGGGTTTGGGAATTTCCTTTAAAATCCAATAAGGAAAATAGGGTTTTAAATTAAAATAATAAATCAATAATACAATGGTATACATAAATCCAATAGTATATAAAATCCAATAAGGAGATAAAATAACTAATACAAAGTAGGATTATATAACAAAAAATATATTTGTTCTACAATATGAAAATTATTTGAATACTACAATACAATTATCGATAGAGGTAGGTTTTGAATTAAGAATCAAGGGTAAAAGATAAAAATAATAATAATAATCATAAACTTAAACATAATAATCAAAGTAATAATAAAAAGATTTGTATTATAACAAAATATCATTGGGAACTAGTTATAAATAAAACTATTGATCAAAATAGTTTTTTAATATGAGATCGAAGAACACATTTTATCAAAAAGAATTTGAAAGCAGAAAATTTTTTTACAAAAATTTTAAATACAAAAAATATGCGGAAAAAGAAAATACACCCAAAATACAAGAAATGGGAAACAGGGGTTACACACGGAATTCGACATGGGAGGTTGTTTCTCCGGTATTCGTGCTCTATGCGATTGGTAGAGCACAACCTTCATGAGGCGATGAGGGGTGGTTGGTGCACTCCATGTGGTGGAGTGGCGGAGGTGCTCTTCCTAAGAGTGTGGAGTACTTGGGTCTTCCGTGAAATTGAGAGATTGGCAGAGATAATGCGAGGTAAAGATTATAATAACTTTGAAGCATTGTGTATTTGGTCCAAGTGGGAGATTGTTAGGATTGTGACCTCAAATACACTTAGACACGGAGTACTTGAAGTTGAAGAAGAATAGGAGGAGACAAAGACAACAAGAGAAGACAACAACAAGTATAAGAAGTGTGGCAGAAGAGTTGCGGTTGACCGACCGGGTGTGCGGTCGACCGACCCAAGCTGTTGAGAGTTCTTCGAGTGTACATGGTTCAACAGAGAAGGGGACGGTCGACCGTTCATGTCTCGGGTGTGGGCTTTACACGTTGCGGTCGACCGACATGGGGGTACGGTCGGTCGAAGTGGCACTGTGTGTTATTTGGGCTAACGAGTTTAAGACCCAATAAGATAGATTTGTGTTTATCTTTTAGGATTTACTTTGGGGCTATATAAATAGCTGTAAACTCTAGAGTTTGTATCTTTGAGATCAAGATGTGAGCCGTTATCATTGTTCAACTTCAAGAGGGGATTGTGCTGAGTGTTTCAAAGGTAAGAGAAAGAGATTGAGAGTTGTAATCACTTTTATAATCTTCGTATTTCTTGGGGAATAAGAAGTATTGGTTATCTCTGCATATTGATTGTGTTCTTGTGAGATCTTGCATATATATTATGGTGGCTTGTTTTTTGTTTATCTAAGTCTTGGTAGTTTCTATTGTTTGTGGTGTACTTCCGCTGTTATCACTACGAGTTGTGGTAAATTCTTCAACATAGATATGGATCACAAAATTTATGCTTGGTTATATTGTCAGCGATTAGATAATAAGTAAATAAACCAACACATTTTTGTATTAGTCACTTCGGCACGGAGGAATTTTTGCAATAAGGTGATGATTATGATGATTTTTTGTGTAATATCGCATCCGAATAAATCAAGTTTGAGGTTGTGTTGTGTTCGTTGATATTGGAAAACTTAAGAAGTCTAAGTTGTTGTGTTCGTTGTATGCCATAAATTGTCTTCTTTGTTTATTCGTTAATCGACTAATATTTTCAGTCATACTTTGCAAGGTAATCATCGCAAATATGGTATGAACGATGGGAGCGGGATCGGGCAGTACTAGGCCCCGAGTAAGTAGTATTATTTTTTTCATTTAAAGAATATGTTTGTTCCTTTGCAGTGCTGAATAAACATTATTGTATTTATATAGGACGCTGCTGACGAAGGACCTAGTACAAGTGGCCAAAGACAAGGACGACCATCATGGGGTGGCCGAGGAGAGGGATCTTCTTCGTTTGCTGATGTTGGGCACGCAACTTCGTTTACTGTTGCACTTGGAGGACCAGGTCATCATGTTGACGTTACAACAGACACATAGATCTCACTCTGTGTAGGACGGTACATCCAAGGAGCGCAGTTTCCGTACACACTTGATGTTGCCAAATGCACCCACAGACACGCGACATCCTAATCGAGGTTGGTTTCTACGGACTAGGATTGATAGACAAGATGAAGCTCGATTGTTATCTACTTACGGCTATTCTTAAGTGATGGCGGCCGGAGGCTCATTCGTTCCATCTCCCCGTAGGAGAGATGACCATGACACTTCAGGACATTGCAATCATCTCAGGATTACCGATCGACGGGTTTGCTGTCACTAGAACCATGACGTTTGATAAAGAGGTGCTTGTGTAGACTTCCTTGGTGTTTTGCGAAGTCAGAATACATTTAATGAAGTGTTTATCTGACTGACATGGCTGAAGAATACCTTCAAAGGATTCTTAAACAACGTTTCGTTCGAGTATTAAGTCCAGTGTTACACCTAGGCCTACCTAATGACACTATTTGGAGGTGTCATTTTCCCAAACTCCATCGGAGATGTCGTGTCACTCATGTACCTGTCGTTAATCACTGACCTAAGTTAAGCTAGCCAGTACAGTTGGGCAGTGCCGCATTAGCATACTTGTACGATAATTTGTGTAATGGAGCGCTACAAAGGAGATGATGGGTCCGATGACAATACTACAGGTTTGGTGTTGGGAACACATACATCTCGGACGACCCCATATAAGTAAGTAGTCACAGAGGTGGGTGATTGACGAAGTGAATCAGGCAATGTTGGCTCCCATAGGGGTATACTGAGTTGTGGGACACACGTGGGAAGATAACCCATGTGGGGTGGTAACTTACTATAGAAACGAGCTCAATATGTTGCAAGATGAGTTCATCATATGGGAGTCGTACACCCCCGAGAGATTGGAGAGGATACTACATGTTTGCATGGCATATATGGAGCTATGGTGTTGGATCCTGTAGGTAGGGCAACAAACACTAGAAGGGGGGTGAATAGTGTTTATTAAAAATAAAATTGCGGAATAGGAATTTTTCTTTGGTGCAGTCGACTTAGGAGTGAACCAGTCGACTGAGTTAACCCAATAAGAGATAATTCTAACAAATCTGTGAAGTCGACTTAAAGCAGAAACAGTCGAATTATTAAACAATAAACTTACAGAGTACAAGTCTGACCAGTCGACTTATAAAGGAGTCAGTCGACTGTCCAGACAAGTTTCGCAGTAATAAAACAAACAGAAAAATGTAAATGCAAGTTCAAGAGATACAACCACAGAGTACACACGATGTATCCTGGTTCGGTCCTTCCGACCTACATCCAGTCCCCAAGCAACCCACTTGAGATTTCCACTATTCTTGAAAAAAGTTTACAAGAATACCCTACGGCATTCAGACAACAACCTTGTCTAACCCGTAGTCCTTTCTCTCAACCCGAGAAAGCAACCCACTCTTCCACCAAGAGTGAAACCACTGACTCTACACCCTAGAGTCTAACTCTCCAACCGAGAGGAAAAGAAAAATAATAAAATGTTTACAATCAACCTATGGCCTTGTATGTGATTAGTGATGTAGTACGTGGCTAAAAGAGGTTGACTTCTATATCCAGTCCAGAACGAAATCAGATGTTATACTGGATTGAATGTAGAGAACCAAGACTTAGAGATTTGAAAGCTTTGTCTCTTGGAAAAATAACACTTAAAATCTCAACAATGAATGCTCAGAAATGTTAGATCTTTTAACAGTGAATTCTGAACTCTATTTATAGGGTTAGAATTACTGGATGTTGGGAATCAGTTATTCCAACTGTCAACCAACGGATCTAATCAGCTTTGAATTTGAAAAACAATTTTAAAAACAGAAAACGGTCAAATGCACTCGAACAGTCGACTGGGTTGCCATAATGAGTCGATTGGTCAGAGTTTGAAATAGTTTAGTCAGTTTTGTACCGACAGTTGACTGGTATGAGTATCGGTTGACTGGTACTCAACAGTTAAACTATTTCAAACTGTTTTGACCCTTTGATATTTTGAAAAACACACATTTGTAAAAGAGTGAGTGTATGTGTGTGTGACAGGTTTTACATCATACTAAGACTCAATTAAAACAAGATTACATTTGTTTATAAGACATAATATTAAATGACACTTTAAGCATGAGTCTTGGCTTGAATCTTGAGTCTTGAGTGAAGCTTTAACCATTGTCTTTATCTGGAACTTTGTGCTTGTTCATTTGTTCAGCTGTATAGTAATGAAACCTTTGTGTATACAACCTGCAATTATAAAGTATAGCATAGATACATGTTGCAGTGTGTTGTGATCATCAAAATCAAGAATCAACATTCTCCCCCTTTTTGATGATGACAACACAATAGCTAATAATAACAGAAATAATACAAGCATAGAAATGATATGCTCCCCCTATTAAAAGCACAACATGCATACATGAAGATATATCATAAACCCTTAAACAGACTATGTATCAGTCGACTTATAATGTGATCAGTCGACTTAACAGACACAGAAACACAGAAATATCAGTCGACGTAGAATGTGATCAGTCGACTTAACAGAGAAATAAATACAGCAAACACAGTAAACATAAGATAACCAGTAAACACAATAAACACAAACACAATAGAGGGTATTTCTCCCCCTTTGTCATCAACAAAAAACATAAGAGAACCAGTAATGATAAGGGAAACAACTGTCTCTTACAGAAATAACAAAGTCTTTTGCAAAAACTAACAGCAGATAAAAAGAAATAAGAAAAATTACAGAAATAAATCTAAAAAGTCATCAATCTTCATCTTCGGTGTCTTCATCAACAGCTTGAGACGGTGGGGGAAAATGAGTAGTAAAGAGATGAGTTAGATTGGTGATTTTAGAGTCAAGAGAGTCAAGACGAGAATCAAGAGTGTCTTGATGATCCATTAGATAGTTAACACATTGATATAGAGTATGTGGATCATCAAAATCAGCACGAGGACGAGAAGAACTGGAAGCAGAAGATCGTCTAGCAGAAGTTGCTAGAGGAACTTGGGAAGGAGGAGGAGACCTAGGGGATGTTCTAGGTGGAGGGTCAAGAAGCTTCATACGGGCTAAACTAGCACGATCGAAGCACTCATAATGCTTAACGACATTGGTCTCCGAGTCGAGATCAATATCATAAGCCATAAAGACACGGGTAAGGAGACCACCAAAAGGTAAGAAATGAGTATGAGACTGTTGAAGTTTCGAAAAAATGACATGACCCCAATTGATATTAATCTTACCAAAAATTGCATAAACTGCTTGTTGCAATTCCATAGAATATTGATCATAACTCCCTCTTTTGGGAAGAATGTTATAAGCTAGTATTCTTGCAACTAGTTTTGCAACAGGTGTGATAGACTTACTAGTCATTGGGGGGTCCATGATTTGGCAAAAATATTTTGGACAAAATAGAGGAATCATCTTGAATTATTTCTCCTAAATCAAGTCCCTCGTCATCAATACCCATAATAAGATTAATTCTCTTGGATGTGAGTTTAATCTTTGTATTTTTGACCGAGGAATAAATAATAATTTCTCCATCCTCCTTTTGAACAACTTTCATGTTTGTATAAAAGAGATAGATGAGTTGGGGATAGTAATTAGGTTGATTTACCAATGAAAGAAACTCATATAGACTACAGTTTTGAAAAATAGGGACAAGATTGAACCTATCTAAATCATTGAAGTTAACAAACCGTCCTGGAAAAATCACCATGGTACAAATAAGATACCATTGATCCAAAAGATCAGGACTCCTAAGGTATTGAGAATAATCTTTGGATGAGGAACTATCATCACCATGAGATCTCTTAGATCTTTTAGGTGCCATTAAGAGAAATGCAAGGAACGAAATTTTACCAACAGGGAAGAGGGAAACAAACAGCAAAATGAGAGACGAGGATCAGCAGCTCAAAAAGATTCGGCAGTCGACTCTTTGATCTCCTTCTTCTCTCCTTAGGGTTTTAGATTTGGGGTAAAAAGTAAAAGTGGAAGATGGAGGCTGTGGAGAAGGTTTTTAACAGAAGACAGACGGCTGGGATTCAATAGGAAATAGATCAACGGCTGATGGAGAAGTCACGGGTGAGTAAAAAGATAGACATTTGTCTCAAAATCTGTGTGATGATTCGACGTTGAAGACAGATTAACTCGCGACAGTCGACTTAGTCGAGAAGAAAATAAGTTTTTATATCAACTGATCAGTCGACTTGGGAAAAGTTCAGTCGACTGGTCAAAGAAGAAAATAAGTATACAGAAAATACGAGACAGTCGACTTAATGAAAACACAGTCGACTTGACAGAAATATTTTCAACAAATATCAATAAAATTACATATTCCTAGTTCTCTTCTTAAAGTAATAAAAGTATCTTCTTTAAGGGGTTTTGTAAAGATATCAGCTACTTGTTTATCAGTAGAGATAAAGTCTAAAGATATATCTCCTTTTAAAACATGATCACGTAGAAAATGATGTCGAATATCAATATGTTTCGTACGTGAATGTTGAACCGGATTTTTAGATAGATTAATTGCACTGGTATTATCACACATAATTGAAGGTTTTTCAAAGGAAATACCATAATCTAATAAGGTTTGTTTCATCCACAAAATTTGTGCACATGCCAAACTTGCAGCGATATATTCAGCTTCTGTAGTAGATAGGGACACTGAATTTTGCTTTTTACTGCACCAAGAAACTAGTGAATGTCCCAAAAAGTGACATGTTCCACTAGTGCTTTTGCGATCAGTTTTACTACCAGCAAAATCAGCATCACTATACGACAAAAGTTGGAAATTATCGGTGCGTGGATAAAATAAACCATAATCAGATGTGCCTTTAATATATCTTAAAATTCGTTTCACAGCTTTTAAATGAGACTCTTTAGGACTAGACTGATATCTAGCACACAAACATACGCTGAACATAATATCTGGTCTACTTGCGGTAATATATAAGAGTGAACCAATCATACCTCGATAGAGTTTTTGATCAACACTCTTACCTAATATATCTTTGTCAAGGGTAGTAGTAGTAGCCATAGGTGTGGATTTACTACTTGTACTATCCATGTTAAACCGTTTGAGTAATTCCTTTGCATATTTTCCTTGATTAATAAATATGCCATTTGAAGACTGTTTAATTTGAAGTCCAAGGAAATAATTGAGTTCACCCATGTGACTCATCTCAAACTCGTTTTTCATGGTGTTAGCAAACTCTTGTCATAGATTATTATTAGTAGAACCAAAGATTATATCATCAACATATATTTGTATGATTAAGATATCATTCTTAATTATCTTAATAAACAAGGTAGTGTCTACTTTACCTATCTCAAATCCTGTTTCTAAAAGAAAAGTTTTCAAACGATCATACCAAGCACGAGGTGCTTGTTTAAGACCGTATAAAGCTTTTTTCAATTTATAAACATGATCTGGAAATTGTTCATGTTCAAAACCTGGTGCTTGTTTAACATAAACATTTTCTTTAATAAACCCATTAAGAAAAACACTTTTAACATCCATTTGATAAAGTATAAAATTCATGAAACAAGCAAAAGATAATAAAATACGAATTGATTCTAATCTAGCAACAGGAGCATATGTTTCATCAAAATCTATGCCTTCTTCTTGATTATATCCTTGAGCAACTAGTCTAGCTTTGTTCCTTACAACTTGTCCTGATTCATCTAACTTATTTTTAAATACCCATTTGGTACCAATAATAGTATGATCAGGAGGTCGTGGAACTAAATCCCATACACCATTCCTTATGAATTGGTTTAACTCATCTTGCATGGCATTCATCCAAAATTCATTCTCACAAGCTTCTTGTATATTTTTCGGTTCAAAATCCGACAAGAAGGCTGTATGAGATATCATATTAATATGAGATCGTGTCTGAATACCATGGGAGATGTCACCAATTATTAAGTCATGTGGATGATCTTTAACTTCAACAAAAGATTTTGGTAAAGTTGAAGATATCACAATAGGATCAGTCGACTTGACAGGTTCTTCAGTCGACTGCTTTTCTTCAGTCGACTTGCAGTCCTTATCGGTCGACTTATCCGCAAGACTAGTTTGTTCTAAAGATGTAATCACTTTATTTAAAGGTGATGAGTCAGGTTCATCATCTTTAATTAAATTTGATGAAGGCAGAGATTCATCGAATGTAACATGCATTGACTCTTCAATAGTCATTGTAGACTTGTTGAAAATTTTATATGCTTTACTCCTATTTGAGTATCCTAAAAAGATACCCTCATTAGATTTAGGATCAAATTTATCTAGATTATTTTTAGTGTTCAGAATAAAACACTTACAACCAAATGTCTTAAAATAAGAGACTTCAGAAATTTTGTTAAAAAATAACTCATAACAAGTCTTCTTTAGCTTAAGTCTTATTAGAATCCTATTTAAAACATAACAAGCTGTAGCAACGGCTTCAGCCCAAAAATACTTAGGTAAATTGTTTTCAACAAGCATGGTACGTGCGCATTCTTGCAAAGTCCTATTTTTCCTTTCAACCACTCCATTTTGTGGTGCCGCTCTAGGAAATGCAAATGAATGTGTTATACCATTCTTGTTGCAATATTCTGTAAATGTTTCATTCTCAAATTCTCCACCATGATCACTTCTAATAGTGACTATGGTTAGAGATCTTTGGTTTTGAATACGTTTACAAAAATTTGCAAATTCATCAAAAGCATCATTTTTATGTTTTAAAAAGAATGTCCAAGTGAATCGTGAAGAATCATCTACTAAAACAAATACATATCTACTTTTATTTAAAGAAGCAACTCTAGTAGGGCCAAATAAATTCATATGAATTAATTCGAGCGGTCTACTAGTAGAAATTACTTCTTTTGTTTTAAAAGTGGATTTGATTTGTTTTCCTAGTTGACATGCATCACATAACTTATCCTTTTTAAAGGATAGTTTTGGCAGTCCTTTAACTAGGTTATACTTAGATATCTTCGAGAGATTTTTCATATTCACATGGCCAAAACGTCTATGCCAAAGCCAAGAATCATTATTAGAATCTATTAAACAAAAATCATTTGAAAACTCATTTGTATTCAAACATAATTCATAAATATTGTTTTTGCGAAAACCTTGAAAAATGATATTTTGCATAGTAGAATCATAAATTAAACAAGCATCTTTTTTAAATAAAATTTTATATCCTTTATCACACAATTGACTAATACTTAACAAATTATGTTTTAATCCACTTACTAACAACACATTTTCTATAGTGGGGTTAGAATTTTTACCAACCATGCCGATTCCTATGACTTTTCCTTTGTTGTTATCACCAAAGGTAACTGTTCCTCCATCGATGCTTTGTATGGTGGATAGGAGATTGGCATGACCAGTCATATGTTTTGAACACCCGCTGTCAAGTATCCAGCGATCTTTCTTTGGTACCTATAAAATATTCAATGTAAATATGGTACCCTTTTCATTGGGTCCAAAACATATTAGTTAGGGGGAAACCAAACTCATAATGAGTTTGATTTTCCTCCATAAGTAGGAATACAATTAACAGAATTACATACATTTAACATATATGAATTGATATATGCATTTCTATCATTCAAATTCAAGTTAACTGGAACCCATACAAATTTGTTCTGTCCAGTCGACTTTTTAGCATCCTTCAGTCGACTTCTACTGTAAGGCAGTCGACTGGATGATACGATAGGTCGACTTATATGAGGTTCTGGTCTTGTTGAATAAGACACAGTTCCTCTGGACAGACGACTGGTGGATGGACTCAGTCGACTTGACCGAACTTTAGACTTGCTTTTATCACTAAAATTTATAACCTTAGGCTTTTCAAAGAATTCATACAGTTTATGTGTAACACTAGAAATAGATTCAGGTTTATTTATACTAGTGTTTTTAGAAGAAGATTCTTTTACAAGAGAGTTTTTGAAACCAAGACCATATTTTGACTAGATTTCACTTGATTATGAAGAACATCATTTAAATTCTCTTTGCCTTTATTGAACTTAGATACGTTCTTAGATATCTCTTCATAATTCTTTTTTATAGATTCAAGATCCGTATCTAAACTTGCAATACGAGAATTTAAGGATTTCACTTCATGATCAAGGTTAAGATTTTCTTGAGAAAGTATTTGATTAACTTTCTCTAGATTCTTAACTCTAATCTTTTCCTTTTTCAACTCTTGAAAGATTTTATTAAAAGCATCAAGTAAATCTTCTGAATCAAAATCATTACTTACTTGATCTTGTGAGGCCATAAAACACATGTTTGCAACTTTGTTGGTTTCATCAGTTTCTTCTTCTGAGGAAGAATCACTGTCATCCCAAGTTGCTTGATAAGCCTTTTTGTTCTTGGCAAACTTGTTCTTTGTGTACTTGTCCTTCTTGAAGTTGGAGGTCTTTCCCTTATTCTTTGTATTTTCTAGGGGACAATCCTTCTTCATGTGACCTGTTTTATTACACCTAAAACAAGTTGGAGGATCATTAGAATCTCTAGATTTGCAATTGAACTTACCTTTCTTGAGAAATTTTTTAAATCTCCTTGTGAACATGGCTATCTCCTCTTCATCTTCTTCTTCATCTTCTGAGTCTGTCATGGCTTTAAAAGCTAATGATTTCTTCTTTGCCTGTGGTGGTTCTGCATCCTTTTTCCGTTCTTCGAGTTGAACCTCATAGGCCATTAGATTTCCTACAAGATTCTCAAGAGAAAGTTGTGACAAATCATTTGCTTCTTCTATTGCAGTGGTCTTCTTTTCCCATTCAGGAGTGAGTGCACGAAGAACTTTTCTCACCATCTCTGCTTGTGTATATGTCTTTCCAAGTGCCACAAGTGAGTTTGTAATGTCAGTAAATCTGGTAATCATTTCAGACACATTTTCGTTTTCCTTCATGTGGAACATTTCAAACCTGTGAACAAGAACAAATATTTTAGATTCTTTCACTTTGTTTGTTCCTTCATGAGTTACCTCGAGTGTATGCCAGATTTGATGTGCGGTTGTTGAATTGGATACACGGTTAAACTCCTCCTTTGTGAGAGCACAAAATAATGCATTCATCGCTTTTGCATTGTTCATAGTTTGGTTCTTCATATCATCATTCCATTGTGCATATGGAATAGTAGGAGCAGTGTATTCCGTTTCCGTCATGTTCCATATTTCATAATTGATGGATTGGAGGTAGATCTTCATTCTGCACTTCCAAAAGTTGTAGTTTGTTCCATCGAAGAGAGGTGGCCTTTGTGTAGATTGGCCTTCACGGTACTGATTTGCATTCGAAGTAGTTGCCATAGCCTTTAACATTGCTCTGATACCAAGTGTTGGATCCTGTAGGCAGGGCAACAAACACTAGAGGGGGGGGGGGGAGGGTGAATAGTGTTTATTAAAAATAAAATTGCGGAATAAGAATTTTTCTTCGGTGCAGTCGACTTAGGAGTGAACCAGTCGACTGAGTTAACCCAATAAGAGATAATTCAAACAAATCTGTGAAGTCGACTTAAAGCAGAAACAGTCGACTTATTAAACAATAAACTTACAGAGTACAAGTCTGACCAGTCGACTTATAAAGGAGTCAGTCGACTGTCCAGACAAGTTTCACAGTAATAAAACAAACAGAAAAATATAAATGCAAGTTCAAGAGATACAACCACAGAGTACACACGATGTATCCTGGTTCGGTCCTTCCGACCTACATCCAGTCCCTAAGCAACCCACTTGAGATTTCTACTATTCTTGAAAAAAGTTTACAAGAATACCCTACGGCGTTCAGACAACAACCTTGTCTAATCCGTAGTCCTTTCTCTCAACCAGAGAAAGCAACCCACTCTTCCACCAAGAGTGAAACCACTGACTCTACACCCTAGAGTCTAACTCTCCAACCGAGAGGAAAAGAAAAACAATAAAATGTTTACAATCAACCTATAGCCTTGTATGTGATTAGTGATGTAGTACGTGGCTAAAAGAGGTTGACTTCTATATCCAGTCCAGAACGAAATCAAATGTTATACTGGACTGAATGTAGAGAACCAAGACTTAGAGATTTGAAAGCTTTGTCTCTTGGAAAAATAACACTTAAAATCTCAACAATGAATGCTCGGAAATGTTAGATCTTTTAACAGTGAATTCTGAAATCTATTTATAGGGTTAGAATTACTGGACGCTGGGAATCAGTTATTCCAACTGTCAACCAACGGATCTAATCAGCTTTGAATTTGAAAAACAGTTTTAAAAACAGAAAACGGTCAAACGCACTCGAACAGTCGACTGGGTTGCCATAATGAGTCGACTGGTCAGAGTTTGAATAAGTTTAGTCAGTTTTGTACCGACAGTCAACTGGTATGAGTATCGGTCGACTGGTACTCAACAGTTAAACTATTTCAAACTGTTTTGACCCTTTGATGTTTTGAAAAACACACATTTGTAAAAGAGTGAGTGTATGTGTGTGTGACAAGCCTTTACATCATACTAAGACTCAATTAAAACAAGATTACATTAGTTTATAAGACATAATATTAAATGACACTTTAAGCATGAGTCTTGAGTCTTGAGTGAAGCTTTAACCATTGTCTTTATCTGGAGCTTTGTGCTTGTTCATTTGTTCAGCTGTATAGTAATGAAACCTTTGTGTATACAACCTGCAATTATAAAGTATAGCATAGATACATGTTGCAGTGTGTTGTGATCATCAAAATCAAGAATCAACATATGGTTGACGAGAACCCCACTCGTCAACTTCAGCGTCGTAGAGATGTATTATCCGAAACGAGTGCTTTGACAGTTCGGACTCCACCGGGCCATCACAGCCCTACAAACATATAAGACTTTCCTGCACAAAGTTAAAGCAGTTGGTCGTATGCTCGATCATATTTGCGCTTCCCATTACCAAGCTCATGTCAACGCTTGGAATGAGCGGAGATTATATATTGTCGTTACATGTATTCCTCCGTCTGATGGATCAGTTTACACCGTATACATATCATGGTACCAGAGGATTACATGGTTGTATATAGCTCATCGTACAATTGTGCCTGTAGGGGTCCAGCTACCTGTTTCGAGTAGACTGACAGAACCCGTTCCGGCCTATTCCTCTTTGCAACCCATGTATCAACCAAATGCAGCATCAACTCGAAAAATTGTATGATAATATGTCCTTTATTTTTACTTTTTGAACATTTGTTATATATTTTTTCACAACATTTTAAGTCATTCTAACTTGTGTATGTGTTACGTTCTACTTTATGCAGACTGACCAAGCATAGGTGATAGCACAGAGACGCACACAAGTGTTGGGTAGTAATGTGGCTTAAGCAGCTAAGGACCTCGCATGGGAAATTCTTGCATCGTGTCATTTGCAAATTTATGAGGTGGGTGAGGGAGCACGATTTGATGCTTTGATGAAAACCCCAGTCCACCAAATGGCTAGACGTAAGAGGTGACTAGCTGTCCAATGCAGCTTGCACAACAAGCTGAGCAACAATGCGAAGAGCATGCACAAGAAGAAGAGCAACAAGAAGAGGTGCATGCACAACAAGAAGATGTGGCACGAGAAGAGATGGGAGATAATGAAATTGAAGAAATTTTTGACGATACGCCCATCTCACAAGTTACACAAGTTCGTAAAAAAAGTCGTTCGGAAGAGGAGGAAGCCCGACATGTACACCCCGGTTAGATTTGTGATGTTGTAGATAGAGTGATAGTAGATGTTTGTTATATTTTATTATGTTGTAGATGGAGAATATATTTTTTGTTATTTTGTTATTGAATGTGTGATATTTTCTGACATGAAAGCTCGACATGTACATCTCACTTAGTGTTAAATGTTTGTGATACTTTGTTATTTTGTGATGGTAAATGTGTGATATTGTGATGTTTGTGGTCTTTTGTGATGTTATAGATGGAGATTTGAAATAGTGGTGTTGAAATTTGTGATTTTGATTGTTCAAATTGTGATGTATATGTATATTGGAATTTGTGGATTGTTGAAATTCAATGGAATTTGTGATGTTGGTTCATTATGTTAATTGGCAAAGGAAATTTGACTTATAAATAGGGAAGATTTAATATTTAATTTTCTTATATCAAAGCTTTCAACTGAGGCCGCTAATCACTAGCTATATCAGTTGGGATGAATTCTCCTTACTTTCTGTTAGCTGTGTGAAATCTCGAGATAACTGTGATCGCTAGTGAGAATGGCGACTACAGTATACTTACAATTGTTATTTTCAATAGCGACCTTAGTTGTGTAGGATTTCACATTGCCTCTATTAGTTCTCTGTTAGTTTTGCGAAGAAATCCTCTCAAACTAAGGTCGCTGATGGGAATAGTGACTACAATTACCTTAGTTGTCTGATTTTTACCTTTTGCAAATCTAACAGAGAGAAAGAAGAAATCCTCCCCAACTAAGATCACTAGTGGGAATAGCGACTACAGTAAACTGTAGTGGTTATTCCCACTAGAGATCTTAGTTTGGGATGATTTCTTTGTAAATCTAACACAAAGCTAACAGAGAGCAAGGTGAAATCATACACAACTAAGGTCGCTATTAGGAATAGCAACTATAAGTATACTGTAGTCGCTATTCCCACTAGTGATCATAGTTGTGTGATCTTTTTTTGCAAATTTAGTGAAGAGCAAGGAGAAATCCTCCCAACTGAGGTCACTAGTGGGATTAGCAGCCTTAATTGAAATCAGTGATATTCGAAAATTAAATATCACTAATTCCCTGTTTACAACTCAATATCATCTTCGACGATCAACATCTATAATCAATATCATATAACATTACAAAATACGCCCATCACAACTTCAAACCTCTTCAACTATATTAACCATCAACATCTCAAATTCTAATCTCCATCCACATTCAACATTAAGTAAATATCACAAATTAATATTCCCCATCATATCGTTCGCAAAAAAAGCATATCTACCATCACAAACAACACAAATTATTACAAACGTCTCTAAAATCAACACTAGACTAATATCACAGAGATCACAAAATTACACATCTTCATCTACAACATCACCAAACATCACAAATTATTACAAGATCATAACAATTTCAAAAAACTTAGCAATATTCTTGTTTATTTAGGAATTTGTGTGTCCGTGTCCTCCACCACCAGTAGTGGAAGGCTCGGTGGAGCTTCTCGGGGGTCATCCACCGTGCGTTCGTGCTCCCCATCATTGGTCACTTGTACTAGCAGTTTGATTCGTCTTGTCATGCATAAATATATGAGTTTTATTAAATGCATGAAAATAAAAATATTCTTCAAACATTAAAAAAACATACAAATTATATGTGCCATAGAAGTACTACCCGAAAGTCCTCCACTCCGGTAATGACGCTTGTTGTGTCATTTCCCCCCCGTATTTTGAACAAGTTAGCCCCATGTGTGAGCCATCTCTCGCCCGTAGATCTTAGCCGACCTTTCCTACATGTAGGGTGTAAAATGAACAGGACGGTCCGTCGTCATTCCGAGTTCGGCTCGAGAAATGGCTCGACTGTGGACCGTCTAAACTGTTATATGAACCGAACATGAACAAATTATTAGGTTCGATACTTTACCGAGCTCGAGCCGGACATACGTCCATCCGAGTATTATTGCGGTCCGATGCTTTACCGAACCGAGTCTGGACTATAAAAATTTTGTCCGACCTGTACCGAGCCGGACATAAGCCCGTCCGAGTAGAATTTCGGTCCGAGCTTGAACATATGGTTATCCAGTCCCGTCCAGTCCGATTTATAGCCATACCTACATCTTGTAAGTGTTGCATCAGCTATGAGTTTTGGTCCAAGTTGGACATGCTAATATGCTTGGTATTGCGTAACATAAAATTAGGGCGTCCAAGTAAGTACTAAGCATATGGTATAACAAAATGGATCAACATAAGGTCGGCAATCAATAGTCCGAGCTGCACAAGCCACCAATACATGAGAACATGGAATGTGGTAAAGCTAGAATTTTTGAGAAGTACAAGTGCACGCTCTCAGGTCAACTGTATGCAAGTTTCCACCCTTTTGCTGGAAATCTTAACCTTGAATATGTTAGGATTGTGGCCTCAAATACACTCACAGAGTCCTTGAAGTTGGAGAAAAAGAGGAGGAGACAAAGACAGCAAGAGAATACAACAAGAAGTAGAAGATGTGCAGTCTCGAGAGTTGCGGTCGACTGATCAGGGGTGCGGTCGACCGACCCTGACTGAAGGAGGTTCTTCGAGTGTACATGGTCCAACAGAGAGCGGGAAAGTCTACCGTGCGGTCGACCGGTCAAGAGTTCATGAGTTAGCTTTACACATTGCAGTTAACCGATCTGGGGGTGCGGTCGACCGACATCGGCGCTATGTGTTATTTGGGCTAACGGATTTCAGATCCAATAAGCTGTATTTGTGTTTATCTTTTAGGGTTTACTTGGAGGCTATATATATGGTTGTAGACTCTAGGGTTTGTATCGATGAGATCAAGAGGTGAGCCGTTATCATTGTTCAACTTCAAGTGGAGATTGTGCCAAGTGTTTCAAAGGTGAGGAAGAGAGATAAAGAGTTGTAATCTCTTTGTAATCTTTGTATTTCTTAGGGAATAAAAACTATTGATTATCTATGCAAATTGATTGTGTTCTTATGAGATCTTGCATATATCGCGGTGGCTTTTTCTGGGTTCATCTAGTTTTTGGAAAGTTTCTATTTCTTGTGGTGTGTTTCCGCTATTAGCACTGTGAGTTGTTGGTAGATTCTGCAACAAGTGGTATTAGAGCACTATGTTCGAGATGACTGATAGCAAGTCAAAGATCGAGAGGTTCAATAGGAGTGACTTCACAATGTGGAAGATTTAGATGATAGCATATCTTCGTCAGAAAGATCTCGATAGTCCGTTGTTCGATGAGAAGCCAAAAGATGTAGACAAGGATGCGAAGGTCTTGGCGGAGTAGAATCATTTGGATCTGACGGCATTAGTGCAGATTCAGTTAGGACTGAGTAGGACGCGGTTATTTCATATCTCGAAAGCAAAGACCACAAAGGAGACTATAGATATTTTCACGGATATGTATGAGAAACCGCCAACATCTAATCAAATTCTTCACTTGAAGAAGTTGATTAATATGAAGTTGAGGGAATGGGGTTCATTAGCAGAACATGTAAACAATTACTGTATGGCTTACAACCAGATGGAAGCTGCAGGTTTGAAGTTTTCAGAGAGGGGATGGTCACTGTTACTTCTATTTAATTTTTCCGATAGTTATGGTACGGTGGAATAGACTATTATAGGAACTATGATATATTCGACGACTCTAAGGATGTGGTGAGTAGCATTCTGAACAAGTAGGTGAGAAGGGTGAGAAATGAGAGATATCCATCATCATCTTCTAGACATTCTGTAATGTCTGTTGAGAAGAGACGTGTGAGATTTAAGAGAATTCAAAGATAAAAGGATCAAAGTAGTACATTTGAGAGTGGATCTGATGATAGCAATGAGGGACATGGACCTGAGTGTTGGTATTTACATAAGAAGGGTCACATGATACGCAGCTGTAAGATCTATATGAAGATGAAGAATGAGAAACGGAAGAGAGATAACCCAAAGGAAGCTCAAGTGGGGCTTGTTGAAGAGATATGTTTATCAGCAGAAGAGGAGTTGGGCACTCAAGATTGGTGTATTGATTTGGGAGATTCTTTTCATTACACTTCGAGGAGAGAGGTGTTTGATGACTACAAGATGGGTTCTTTTGGAGATGTGATCATGGTGAATGGTCACAGTTATCCTGTATGTGGGGTTGGTACTGTTTGTGCGAAATCCAATGATGATCAGAATGTTGTCTTGCAGGAGACAAGGCATGTTCCAGACTTGAAGAAAAATCTTATCTCGATTAGAAGGCTAGACAAAGAGGGTATGTAAACTATATTTGGTAGTGGGGAGTGCCGCATATGTAACCCCCGTTCCCGAGTACACGGATTCTCATTTTCTATATTTTTGTATTTCAATTTCTTCTATAAATTATTCTATCCTTTGAAGCCAACAAATCCATTGTATCATATTATTACTATTGATTATTTTATTTTATATGAAGCCTAATCTTATAGCCCAAACCAAGACCCAAATAAATAAAAAAAACATGTCAGCACAATTTCTTCTCATTCCGATAACCTACCCTAATAAACTAATTAATCACCCCACTAATCCACCCCTTCATTTACTAACTGAAATCTAACCCACGTTCTCACCCCATTACTTTATTCATTATTTTATTAAATCCCCCACATTCTCTTTCCCACTCTTTTCTCTCCCCTCTGTTTAAAACAGAGCACACCCCGTACTCTCTCTCCCCGTCTCCTTCTCTTTCTCTCTCTCCCCATTCTCCTCTCTCCTCTATTTTTGAAAACAAAACAGAGCTCATCTTCAACCTCGTGACTTCATCAACCAGTCGCCCTCCATTTCCGCTCGAGCTTCCCCTTCGCCCCGCCTGCCTCGCACCCCCTTCCCCTTCGTCGACTGTAGACCTTGATCGCCATTGCCGACCGGTCAACCTCTGTTTCCATCCTTGTCGCTCCAACCTCAGTCGGGACCGCCCCTACTCTCTGCCATCGACTAGACCACCGCAATCATCTGCCTCCGCCTTCTATCCCTAGTCGCGACCACCATCACCACTTCGACTGCACCCGAAGAGAACCCACCTGCCACTGCCGCTCGCCATTACAGCCACCTTCCTCAGTTCCCATCCCGAAGCAGAGCGCCATCCCCATCGAGCCGCCTCTTCACCTCCCCCGCCGCCACTGCCCTCCCAAGCACACTCAGTCTACTGTATCGCCATCGATGTCGCTCTCTGCCATTGCCTTCGAGCCGCCTTACCTTCGACCACCCCAAGCTCCAGCCACTCTGCTCAAACCCCACCCTCGAGTGCTCCCCGTCGCCGTTGATGCACTCCGTACTCTCATCCCATCGACCTCGTCACTCCTTTACGACCCCTCGACTACTCCTCATCAACTCTGAGAACCCATCGAAGACTCCTTGACCGCTCGCCTCGTCTCTTCCCCTGTTCGCCATTGCCAAACCACCGCTTGATGCCACCACCCTCACCTCCCGCCGTCATTCTGCCGTCGCCACCCATTCGCGCCGCCCATGCCCGGTCGCGCTGCCCACTCTCCCGCCGATCTCTCTGTCTCTTTCTCTCTCTCTCTCTTTCTGTCGAAAGGTTGAAGACGAGGTGTGGTTGGCCCATTTTGCTGTTTGGTATTTTGTCTCTTGGGATCCGATATTCGGTGTTTGGTTTTTGCCTTGGATCTGGTGTAGAGAAGGGTTTTGATTGGTCCGTTTGGTGTTTGGTGTTCTGACTTTCTGGATCGGGACTTGGGTGTTGCTATTTTGGCCGATCTGGTGTGCTGCCCTTGCTATTTTGTGTTTGTTGTTCGTATCTTGCACTGCTTCGCTGCCCGGGATTCTGATCCCGTTATTCTTATTTTCGGTATCATCGTCGTCGGTTAACAGGCAAGTATCCTCTTGTACAACTCGTTTGTTCTCTTTCAAGCTTTCTTTGAAAAATACCGCAAGTATATTCTTTGACTCTAATTCATATTCATTGATCGAATTGAAAACTATTGCTATACATAATCCGTTGGTCCCGTATTTGTTCATGATCGCGAATACTTTATTGTCATATGAATTACATGAACGCGATTGATACACACATATGTACTCTTAGGATTATACATGATTATGTGCATGATTGTTTTACCCGTTATAGTAGTTTGAATGCTGTTATGATGTCTTTTATTCTTGATTAAGTTTTTGCATATGCTATTGATCATATCGTATTTACAACATGTTTTATAAACACTGAAATATGTTTTCATGCATTACATAAGTCTTGATACTCGATTCTGTCATGTTACCCGTTCTTGTTGTTGCATGTAGATGTTTACCAATCCAGTTATTGTTCATGTTACCGTCTATGTTATTGATTATTGAAAAAAAATATAATAACAAGCCGGGGTATAAGGAGAAAGATTTAGTAGTGGGCAATATAGAAGAGCGTACTCGGACGATAGCTCGTGATTTCCTGATGCAAGTTGCAAATTACATGTTGCAAGTTGCAATTACAAGTTTACATGTTTCACGCTACAAGTTTACACTCTACATATTTCACATTGCACGTATCTCGATACAAGATTGAATGTACATGTTTTTCTCGAGTACGTGACCTATAGAATCCACCACTAGTCTAAACATTAACTTGATTGCGTGTATCAAACATGTGGTATGGGACGCATGATTGCTGCACTAGTTAGGTTAATAAAAGATATGAGATTAACACGTGCACTTGCATGATCTAATTACATGTACATGTTCATGTTGACTTGTTTACTTGCTTACTTGTTTACATGCATGCCACTTGTTTCATGATGACTTGTTCATGATCATGTTTACATGTTGTATTTCTCCTATTACATGATTCTTGACTCCATGATATTTTTCCTGCTTCTTGTTTCGTTTTATACTTGTCCCCTTAGCTTGTACCACTTGCGGCCCGTAACCTGCATTAACGGGTATCTTCTTGTTTCTTCTTTTTGTAATAATATACTTGCAGGCCTGGATGGAAAGTTACCAGAAGGTGTTGCTGATAAAGTGTTTTAGTCTTGTTTATTTTCATGTTATTTTAGTGCATGTTTTATTTATGTACTCTTTATTGTAATCCAGGCATGTTTGACCCGTAACTATGTTTCCTTTCAGTTGTTGGTTATGAACTATTTCTTAATTTATTATTATCCTGTCTGTGATTATACATGCTTGCGTGGTTGTTGTGGTTATGTTGTTGAGTTACCTGTACTGCTTATGAATGGTGTATTCGCATCATTCGCTGGGCCTCAGTCATGTGCTCGTATTCTCGTATTTTGAGAAGCAGGGCGTGACAGAGTTTTTAGTGGTATCAGAGCCAGGTTAGACTCTAATTATGATTGGAGTTTAGGCAGGTTATCTCAACAACACGTGCACCACGTTGATCACATGAATAATGAATAACCAACATAATCTGGATACACCTCATATTTGATTCCTCTTTGATTCCTTCACATTCAAATCTTTCATTTCTCAGTTGTTTTGCCTCTTCCATTCATTCACATTCATTGATTCTTCATTGGGTATAGATTCTTTCTTTTTGTACCCATATTTTTTTGATTTCGGTGTCTTATTCTTTTCTTCCTGCTCGGTTCATCGATTGGTGCCATGTGGTCTATAACGACATGTCTGCGGCGTGGAACATCACCATCAAAGTGGTGCAGTGGAAGCGTGATGGGCCCATAACCCACAGGTCCCAGGATTCTCTTGTTGCTACTCTCTCTTTGCACTGTTTACTCTCTTTTTCATACATTTTCATTCATCATCATTCATGGAATCTTTATTCACATCATTTTAGATCACTTCATTCTTATCCATGTTATTCCCCATCTTTGTGTTGCCACCATTTTGTCTCTTTCCCTTTAATTCCCAGTTTTGTCATTGCCCAAGTTTGTTTTTGCTTTGTCCTATGTACCTCCTAAGCAAATTTCGATGAAAAAATTTTGTTGTAAGATGGGTAGGATTGTAACCCCTGTTCCTGAGTATACGGATTCTCATTTTCCGTATTTTTGTATTTCAATTTCTTCTATAAATTATTCTATCCTTTGAAGCCAACAAAGCTATTGTATCATATTATTACTATTGATTATTTTATTTTATATGAAGCCCATTCTTATAGCCCAAACCAAGACCCAAATAAAAAAAAAACATGTCAGCACAATCTCTTCTCATTCCAATAACCTACCCCAATAAACTAATTAATCACCCTACTAATCCACCCCTTTATTTCCTAACCGAATTCTACCCCACGTTCTCACCCCATTACTATATTCTTTATTCATTATTTTATTAAATCCCCAACGTTCTCTCTCCCACTCTTCTCTCTCCCCTCTGTTTAAAACAGAGCACACCCCGTACTCTCTTTCCCCGTCTCCTTCTCTCTCTCTCTCTCCCCATTCTCCTCTCTCCTCTGTTTTCGAAAACAAAACAGAGCTCGTCTTTAACCTCGCAACTTTATCAACCATTCACCCTCCATTCCCACTCGAGCTTCCCCTTCGCCCCGCCTGCCTCGCAACCCTTTTCCCCTCGTCGACTGCAGACCTTGTTCGCCATTGCCGACCGGTCGACCCCTGTTTCCGTCCTCATCGGTCCAACCGCAGTCGCGACTGCCCCTGCTCTCCGCCATCGACTCGACCACTGCATCCATCTGCCTCTGCCTTCCATCCTTAGTTGTGACCACCATCTCCACTTCGACTACACCTGAAGAGAACCCACCTGCCACTGCCGCTCGCCATTACTACCACCTTCCTCTGTTTTCATCCCAAAGCAGAGTGTCGTCCCCATCGAGCTGCCTCTTCACCCCCCCTCGCTGCCACTACCCTCTCGAGCTCACTCAGTCTACTGTATCGCCATCATTGTCTCTGCCATTGCCGTCATCCGCCTCACCTTCGACCACCCCAAGCTCCTGCCACTCGCTCGAACCCCACCCTCGAGCGCTCCCCGTCACCACTGCTGCACTCCGTACTCTCATCCCGTCGACCTCGCCACTCCTCCACGACCCCTCGACTGCTCCTCATCAACTCTGAGAACCTAGCGAAGACTCCTCGACCGCTTGCCTCATCTCTTCCCCTGTTCGCCATTGCCAAACCACCACTTCACGCCAACACCCTCACCTCCCGCCGTCGCCACCCAGTCGCGTTGCCCACGCCCGATTGCCGCCCACTCTCCCACCGATCTCTCTCTCTCTCTCTGTCGAGAGGTTGAAGACGAGGCATGGTTGGCCCATTTTGCTGTCTGGTATTTTGGCTCTTGGGATCCAATATTCGGTGTTTGGTGTTCTGCCATAGATCTGGTGTTGAGAAGGGTTTTGATTGGTCCGTTTGGTGTTTGGTGTTCTGACTTGCTGGATCTGGACTTGGGTGTTGCTATTTTGGCCGATCTAGTGTGCTGCCCTTGCTGTTTTGTGTTTGTTGTTGGGTATTTTTGTACGTATCTTGCACGTGCTTCGCTGCCCGGGATTCTGATCCCGTTATTCTTATTTTCGGTATCATTGTCGTCGGTTAACAGGCAAGTATCCTCTTGTACAACTCGTTTGTTCTCGTACAAGCTTTCTTTGAAAAATACCACAAGTATATTCTTTGACTCTAATTCATATTCATCGATCGAATTGAAAACTGTTGCTATACATAATCCGTTGATCCCGTATTCGTTCATGATCACGAATACTTTATTGTCATATGCATTACATGAACACTATTGATACACACATATGTACTCTTAGGATTATACATGATTATGTGCATGATTGTTTTACCCGTTATAGTAGTTTGAGTGCTATTATAATGTCTTTTATTCTTGATTAAGTTTTTGCATATGCTATTGATCATATCGTAGTTACAACATGTTTTATAAACCCTGAAATATGTTTTCATGCATTACATAAGTCTTGATACTCGATCCTGTCATGTTACCCGTTCTTGTTGTTGCATGTAGATGTTGAAATTTTTTGGGGGGGAGGGGGGATGTGTTTTGTGAGGTTAGATATGAGCCTTTGATTTTGAAAGGATTGAAGGAGAGCCACTTAATATCTTTCTTTGTGTTTTATTATATAGATTTTGGGTTTTTAGAGGCGGAAAGAACAGAATGAAAGTTTGGCTAGTGATATAATATCGTCATATTTGCGCGAGTGAATCTGAGAATCTATTTTGACGAGTGGTTTGACGAATCCTGTTGGAGAAAAAATTTCAAATTAAATTTGTTATTTTGGCTAAAAATAAGATATGACTAGCGCGGTTGGAGATGGTCTTAGATGAGCTATTGGACCACTCCAGCGAATTATTCAGTAGAGAGGATTCAAATCTTGTATATACTTATTAGCAGAGCTTTTCAGTGTCTACGATTTAGAGCATCCACAGTCGTGTACTATATATGGATATTATGCATTTTATAGCATTTTAAGCGTTATAGTCGTGTACTATATATGCATATTTTTCATTTTCCGCTATAGTAGAATGCTATATTTGAAAAAAAGATATAGCAATATGCATATTATAGCGGACGAAACATGATGTTTCGTCCAAAATATTTTATACTATTTTTAATTCATCAGACGAAACATCATGTTTCGTCCCAAATATTTTATAATACTTTTTTGTGATCGGACGAAATATTAACATAATGTTTCGTCTGATGAAATTAGAAATTTTTTAAATTAAAAAAACCCTGAAAAAGGAAAAAGAGCACTATTTTTGCAAAATTTTTGATATTTTTTGGATAATATCGGCTGGATTGTATATGATTTATGGAGATTATTGATTGGGGTTGTTGGATTTGTTAGGTTTCGATGGTAGTCTCAAATCAAATACACAATGGAAAATTACTAAGAAATATCGAAACCTAGCCATGGATCCATACGAAAACCATAAATCGTGTTTGGGAGTTATACCTTGAAGATGGATTTACTGTCTCCACAGTATGCCGACCACGGTACTGCAATATTATGGTGCCTCTACGGTATCCACACAAACGGGTCAAATCAAGCTTTCCCTTACGCCGCAGTGCTAGCTGCGAGAAGGGGATGTTCCTCACGATCTCTTTCTCTCTCAATTTCTGTGACGACTAGAATTTTCTCATGTGACACTTTTCCACAGATACGTATCATATATATAGCTGCAAAAAATTAACCCTAAGAGAGTAATGAGGCTATTGGACTAACAATCTGACCTGGTTCAGATTCATGTGTGGGCCTTTGTACTTTAGTCAGCCCATTTAATCTAATTAAATGTCCAACCAATGTCAGGAGTCCAAGTCTTACTTGGATCCTCAATTAAATTCATCTTATGAATTTAAATCTCAATTTCGATCCATTCTAAGTGTGTGACCCTTTAGGTTCTCGTTATGTTGACAGTAATACTAAAATCATATTCTAGTATTACAAACAGCGAGCGGTATCTAGTAATACATCACTTGTAACACCCTAAATTCCAAATACAACTGAATTCGAAGTTCCACAGGATCTTTACACTTCTTTCGTACAATTTTACAAGAAAATAAAAACTTTTGTACATCAGAGTTTACACTTTCATTACATATTTACAACGGAAGCAATTTTACAACAAATTACATGAATTAAAATGTACAACACTTAGATCATCTTTTAATCAGTATGCATTCTTGTTAATCACTTTGCCCTGCATAAAACTGTGGGCATATCAGTTCATTCAACTGACGAAATATTATACATGGCTATCCTCTCTATGCCGAACACAGTATAACGATTCTCAAATGCATAACAAACCACAAACTTGTTCACAGACAAAGATAAAGGGACTATCCTATTGATGTCGTATTGTGCGGTGCACTTAGTCCTTAATGCAGTTGTTATATTACATGACACTAATGCACACTTGTTCAGATTCTATGCATCCCATACTACATAGGTCTGAGGGCAAGCTCCTAACTGTTCTTAATCTTGTAGGGTTCAATCCCTCGTCATGACTTAACTACTACTGTAACTACGATAAGTATCCTAGATGTTCTATGAGTTACGAGCTCATGTCCAGACAACCTGGAGGAGAATTCCACGTCATGTCACGACGTATTATGAAGATAGCCTATGGACGATTCAGCCTCTGTCATGGGACATGACACCACCTGCAGTCACCAAACACCCCACGAGCGTCGCCTGTGGAACGGACTCCTGGAGACATATCCATGTCATGTCACGACGCATCGTGAAGACAGCCTGTGAATACTCTCACACCGTAGCTCTGAGGCCCTCATACTCGTGTTTTTCTCTTATTTTCATTACATCTTCGCTATGTATCTAGTCCTTAGTTATTTGAATCATGAACAAAATCAATTCTCTAGAGTTAGCTCTTCCACTATACCGGTCTTAACCATTTATATAACATGACCCAATCTTGGTCTTTTCATTTCAAATTTCATTTCAACATATTTTTTTTCAATGCCGGTATAAGGCTTAGCTACACTCTAGTTCTCAATTTCAATTCATAATCACAAAACTTGAGTCTTCAAACTCATAAGTTCTTTTTCCCAATTATCATGATTTCCATTCTTTCCTATGAATCAAATCTCATACATAAAATTCAATTGCAATTCATGCATTTCATTCAAGCAAAATAAGTTTCACTAATTCCATGTAATTCCTTTTTCTCCCAAACTGAAAATCCATAATTGAACACGCTTCAAGTTCTTTTTATACAAAATTCTCTTTTATAAGTTTAGTATAACTCTTCATGGATAAAATTTCTCTTTTTCTTTATTCAAAGACAATTTGAACTAATAAAAATAATAAGTTCTTGCTTGCCAGAAATAGTCTCAAATCCTTATTCATACTGGGCCACAGGTTATAGAAAGTTCTTTCACGAAAATCCAGATATTAGTTGAAACTTCAGGGCAGTCGACTGTTAAAACATGGACAGTCGGCTGTTCTGTGAGGATTTACAACTCGAAAATCAATGGTTAGGGTAGTCGACTGTCACAGTGTAGTCGGTCGACTGATCCGCAAGGGTTTGAACTCGAAAACAAATAATCAGGATGGTCGACTGTTTCAATATAACTGGTCGACTATTCCGCAAAGATTTGAACTCGAAAACAAATACTCAGAGCAGTCGACTGTTTCAATCTAATCGGTCGACTGTGCTACTAGGTTTTTCAAATTCCCAAAAATGTTTTTAGTTCATTTTCTTCTCTTTTTGAGTCAAAATTTTCAGAATGTAAATTTTACGAAAATACAGTAAATCAGTATTTTTATAGTCATTATTTGCTTTATAAAAATATATATTGAGTCATATTTTGTGTTTTATGTCCATAATTTCGACATTGAGAACACTTTCCATTTCTACATAATTTATAAATCTAGCTTCCCAAAATTCACTTTATGTCTCTATTTAATACTTTATCAACCCATTACCATGAGTAAAGCACTAGATCTTGTTCTCTACAATTGAATTGTTCTAATTCAAACAATTAATTCTACAAGATGCATTTAGTCAATTTATGTCTCATAAGTACAAATTCGTCTCACATAGCATAATTTATAGACATAAAGCATGATGATAAGATTGACTCTAGCACTTCAATTTCACATCTTTATTTTTTAGCAATCATCTTAACAATCATTCTTTAAACTACTATTTTATCTCTAATCAACCAAACACGAGACTACAATTTATCAATTTCTTCTCAACTATTTTAGTAAACATCCCTAGCATGGCATCTACATTTAGAATTATTGAGAAACACCCACCTATAGTTGAAGAAACGAATGAAAACTCCTAGAATGCAAGAAAGTAGCCTTCTCCTCCTAGAATGGATTGCAAATTGTCTCCTCCTCCTTATGCTTGCTAGGAACCCGAGCTCTTCTCCTTGCTTCCTTGATGATGGACCGACCTCTACTAGGATGGAACACACAAAAATGCTCTCTAATCTTTTGCTCCCTTGTCTTTTTTTTTCTCTCTTAGTCTTTTCTCTTAACAAATTGTTTAGTGGCTTCATGAGAAGAATAGCTAAAGGGTATTTATACATTTTTAGGTTGAGAATGGAAGGCTAAGATTCAATCAAGGAGTTATGGATTAAGGACTAAGATGAATTGGGAAGTTGTAGTAACTTCCATGATCACATACCCACTCCCCTCAACTACACCCACTCTCCCTCTCTTCTTGCTCAAAACCGGCCACTCTCTAGGGTGTGCATTGCACACTCTAGTGTGTGCACGTGCTCCCTAGTACCCCCCCTATTATAAAGTTGTACAAATTTAATTAATCAATTGTCCACTAATTGTGTCTACATGACAAGTTGTGACAATTAAAAGATTAATTAAGTTTGTGGGCCTTAAAAATAGTGGGCTTTAGGCTCATGGGCTATTTAATAAAATATTTTAATTTGTTAGGGTGGGCTTAATTTAAGAAATAAGTTTAGGCTTTATAAAATAGGCTTTTTTAGAGAAAAAAAAAATGAGAAAGGAAGAAATAATTGTCCATGTTATAAAACATAATTTTTATAAGAAAATATGCATACAGAATTTGTATGTGCACAACACGTAAAAATTAACATTAAATAAAAATTCGGGATATTACATCACTGCGACACAAGTAATGGGAATGTCAGTGATTAGATATAACCTATCAGTGACCAATGTTACCATGTAGTTTAGTCCCTTTGTCCAGATATCTTAATTGACCACAAGGCATAGAGCGTGTCACCCTTGTATTGTTCAATCTTTGGTTTTTTGATGTCCGAGTAGACTTACTAAAATAAATAAACTCAATATCTTATATTGACTAATTTGTGCATGACCATGCATTTTGCAGTGTCACTCAATCAAGGATCCCATAGATATCGCTCTTGTTATGTAAGAGGGACAAATCCTATCTAAGTCACTCATATCCCTCCGCATAATTTGTAGTATATCCAATAGTCGACTTTATAATCACTTTATTACAGGCAACGTTTGAGGACATTAAAACATATAACTTCTCATGTAGGGAACCGTAATGACTTAAAGTCAAAGGACTACATACACCATGGTCATTGTGAGAACCGCTTATGACACTCACGTAACGATCCATGCAACGCTCCCATAGTGGGTCAGTCACGTATATTAGTACTCTAATATGTATCCATATGAAGACTTGATATCTCATATCAATGACCCATGAGATATGGTCATTAGTCTACGCACATATTAGTCTCTATATATTATTGTTGTCCTAATTTACAATAATACTTGACTAGGGACATTTAAGAATAGTGTTCTGATTACAACCAATAGGATCTCACAATCAAGTCACGCACTTGATATCATATGGTATTGAACCTACTATTCTAAGGACTTTATTATGTTCATTTAATCACAATAAACAACACAATAAATGAAATGCCTCATATATGAAATAAATATCATGATACATTGTAAACTAGTAATGTCAAAACACAACTGGCCTCTAGGGCATACACCAACAGGATTTTCTATGGATTATTGATTGACTCATATGATTTTCTATGGATTGACCCTAAACTAAAAGGGAGAAAAGAACAAAATAACCTGGAGGCTTTTGAGATTGCGCAAAAGCGTCGGACGAAACAACAATGTTCGTCCGACAAACCTTTTTTTTGTCACAGATGAAACATTATGTTTCGTCTATAAAAAAATATTTCAAAATTACTATAATATTAAAAAAAATTATAAAAAAGTAAAAACTTTTATTCAGACGAAACATCATGTTTCGTCCGTTCAAATTTTCTCTAACTTTGCCATATTTTGTCATTTCACGATTGCAGCAAAAAAACCAAATTATATTTCTAAATATGCATTTTATAGCATGCACGACTGTGGATGCTCTTATAGGCAGACTTTGACGACAAAACAAGAGGTTCGAGTTTTTTAAATAGGTTGACTTTAATATACGGTTTTCAGTACATGCCATATAATGCTAAACTTTGATACTTGGAAAAAAAAAATTAAGTGTAAAATGTGAAAAATACGAGGCCACAATTCACAACTACGGGTCTAATTATATATCATAGCTAATATGCTCCGAGACTTGGGAAAAAAATTGTAAGTGTAAAATATGAAAAATACGAGGCCGCAGTTGGGATATAACATAGGTCGCAGTTCACAACTGTGACCTTAGTTATATGCTTCGTAGGTCCCAATTTTTAGCATATAATTGAGGTCGCAGTTGTGGACTGCGGCCTATGTTATATCGAGGCCACAGTACCCAACCGCGGTCTCATATTTTCACATTTTATACTTAAGATTTTTTTTTCCAAACGTCAGAGTTTAGTATTATATGGCATGTACTGACTGCGATCTCGTTATAAAAAAACCCACAACTCAGCAGTACAGTTTATGATGATAAACCTATTTTGAGAATTAGTTTAAATTTAAAAAGAGACCTATTTCGGGGAAAAATTATGATTTTTTCCCAAAATGGGCCAGTTTTTCAAACTAATTCCTAAAATAGACCCATTTCGAAACTAATTCCCAAAATAGACACTCGCAATTCCCAACTGCACTCAACTCTATTTTGTTGATGCAGTTGGCAACTGCGCTCTAAGTATATGCCACAATAATTCAACTCCAACACTTGTATCAAAATAGTGTTTAGGAGAAAACTATGTTCACCTTAGAACGCAGTTGGAAACTGCGTTCTAGATTGCACTAAACTCGCAGTTTCCAAATGCATTCTTCATTCAATCGTTCATCATTTGGGAACTTTAGGAATGTAGTTGGGAACTACGGGTTTAGTGCAATCTAAAATATAGTTGCCAACTGCGTTCTAAGGTGAACATAGTTTTTACCTTAACACTATTTTGACACAAGTGTTGGAGTTAAATTATTGTGGAATATACTTAGAACGCAGTTGCCAACTGCGTCATCAAAATAGGGTCGAGCGCAGTTGAGAACTGCGCGAGGTCTATTTTGGAAATTAGTTTCGAAAAGGGTCTATTTTGGAAATTAGTTTGAAAAAGTGGCCTATTTTGGGGAAGAATAAAAAATTATCTCCCCCCCCCAAATCCAGTGGAAAGAAGAAGAAGAAGAAGAAGAAGAAGAAGAAGAGGAATCTCAGTCCAATCCATCTCCGTCTCCGATCTCCTCCCTTCATTCCCACATTCCCATCCCCCTCTCAAAAAACCCAAAACCCTAACCTCCCCCCTAATCGGCACCGGGGGGGGGGGGGGGGGGGGGATTTGGAAGGGGGTGTGTGGGAGAGATGAGGTGTATTTTGGGGGTGGTTACGGGGGTGTTTATGAAGGGGTTGGTGGTGGAGTTGGATTCGAAGGTGTAGGTTTGGGTCACAGATTCTAGGTTGCACCTGCAATCGATTAGGGTTGGTGCAATGGTGCTGTTGTAAGTCTATTATTGCATCCTTATTTTTTGTATGCATCTGTATAGATAAGTTCGTAACTGGAGTGGAATATTTAATTTAAAATTTAGGTCTGATTTAGCCTTGTGGGATATAAATAATCCTATGATACTGTACATTTTTCCAATTTGAGGCTCTATTTGGATACAAAGGTAGGATAACTGTTTAGGTAAATTTTAGGTGGAGGTGTTCGAATACCTCCACTGGAGTTTAGATACATACGATTATCTTGGCCTTCGGGTGAGATAAAGCAGAGGTAACGCAACTCCAAAATATGATCCAAATTTCAAACAGACCAATGTTTAGATAGCTACATGTATATGAGTCATATTTACTTACCTCCACTAATAGGTGTGGCAACGGGTTGGGTTCGCGTCGGATTCTACAAGATCCACATGCTGGTCCAAATTTCGGATTTGGATCGGATTCCACTATTATTTTTGGATTCGTATTGTGTTTACGAATTATCCAAAATCTATATTTTTAATAAATTACTAAGTACTGGAGTAAATTTTCTCTTTACATATAAAACTAATTGGTAAAAGTTTATATTCAAAATGCTAAAATAAACATACAAGTAAAAATTATTGAAAAAAATATTATCTCAATAGCTAAGCATAAATTTTCATTTTTGCAATAAAAGAAAATGAACCATTTATTGAATTGTGTGTATTTTGAACTATATAGTATATTAATATTTGCATTGCCTAATTCACAAAATCTATTCCTACTAGACTTGAAAAAAAAAAACAATATCTAAGTATTGAAATCTATATGAATTTAGGAAATATGTTTAAAGTAACATATATAAACATATATAGTGCGGATTATCTATCGAGTTATTAGACATAGATCCACAAAGATCCATATCTAAAATCCAATTAGATAATGTATATATTATGGAGGATCCATACTCTAAAATTCAGGTTGGACTGGGATAGGTTATCAGGTTATGGATATTTTTGCCATCCCTATCCACCAACCTATGCATCCAAATAGTGTATAATAATTAATGAGCTAATATGTAAAGATTTTATTTATAGTAAAGGGCATCTTAGGAAGTAGGAACTTTAATTTTCTTTTTCCATCAAATACTGAAATGATTTTTTACTTTAGGATCCAAGGCATTCTTGATTCAATATTAATTGTAAATTATATTTTATACAAATTTTGCTAAGTTATTTTTTACCAATTTAGTTGATGTTGTAAACATAAACTATTGAGCCATCTGCACCACCCACCCTAATAATGGTTAATTGTAAGTTTTTTCCTATTGCATACTCATTTATTTATCTTTTTTCCAACAATTTTAATAAATTTGCTTTTTACCCATTTAATATTAGCCATAGACAAAAACTACGTAACCCCAAAAAAAAAGAAAAAAAAAAGGAATATATCTATATAATAAAACACAAAGAAAGCTACCAAGTAGATCTCCTTCAATCTCCCAAAATCAAAGGCCCAGATCTAACCTCACAAAACACATTCCCCCCCCCCCCCCCCCACCAAAAAAAAAACTTATTTATTTATTTCTCTCTCCCTCTCTCGCTCTCTCTCTCTTCTATATTTATATATATAGGGTCATCTTCCGTTGCAAATGCAAATGTCGTGCAAATGCGTGCAAATGCCTTAACCCGTCATTAGCGATGACGGGTTAAGGCAAAACACATAACCCGTCACCGCCAATGACGGGTTATGTGTTTTGCCTTAACCCGTCATCGTTAATGACGGGTTAAGGCATTTGCACGTTTGCAAACGCTACAGTAGCGTTTGCAACCGAAAATGGCCCATATATATATATATATATATATATATATATATATATATACACAGTAGCAGTTTGGGTCGGCCCTTTCTATAGGTGCAGTTTTTTTTATAATGGAAGTCCATGCAGCACTCCCCCTGAGCGTGGCTCACAAGTAAAGGCCCATATAATCGCTCCTCATGCCACCCGACCCGCTCCCTCTTCTTCTGCTGCTCGCTTCTTCTTCGTTTAGTTCTTGTGATTTCGCTCCCGCCGGATGGAAATTTTGGCTCCGCCACTGTTAATATATATATATATACTAGATTTGCCCGTGGGCATGTGCCTACGGCACGTCTTCGGAATGATACAAAACGCGAAAAGCCTGTAAACAGTAAAACAACAATTATGTAGTTCAAGTTTGAATAGTATGACAATAATTAGTTGTAAATAAAAGTTCATGTTTCCATTAGTATACGTTGAAAAATAATTATAAATGGGAGTATAAAATCTAACTTTTTAGAACTTTAAGTGTGGAGTTGAAGAGAATGGGAGAGAGAGGAAATATAGAAAGAATGGGAGAGAGAGATAGAGAGAGAGAGAAAGAGAGAAATATGAAAAAGTAAAGAGAGAAGAGAGAGATAGTAATAAAGTAATAAGTTTTTTAGTTTTGGGGGAGAAATTTTGGTTTTGGAATTTGAAATTTTGGAGGGAAAATATGTTTTGTGAGGTTTGATCTAGGCCTTTGATTTTAGGGGGGATTGATTGTGAGCCACTTGATAGCTTTCTTTGTAATTTATTATATAGATATATCTATTTCTATTATAAAAGCCACAACAAATCTGTCCATAGACAATCTCAACCATCAATTTCGACATCTCGATCTTAACCATTCATTTGAACTTCTTCTAAACCGTAGATCTAACATGATCATCTTAATCCTAGCTGTTAACTTTTTACATCATCATCTTAATCCCAGCATCTATATCCCCAAATAATCCCGATCGAAACCCTCAAATAAATAAATAAAAAACTAGATCCCAAAATTGATCTTGTTCTCAATCGAAACCCTAAATCCTCGCATCATCCTCCTTCTCTCTCAAATCCTTTCCCTAGCCCGCCACAGCTCTCCCTCCTGCACCTTCAATCTCCCATGCTTGGATGCCTCTGACGACTTGAAAGCCTTCTTGCACGACTCCTTAATTTGGTAAGATATTATTTCAACTCATGATACAAAATAATTCCTCCCCACAATTGTTGTCAACTTTTTTAGTCTAATCAACAAAGATTACTATCTGTTGTCCATTATAAAAGCTTCAGATCTAGGATTTTTGGAGCGGGATTGGCCTCTTCCTTCGGTTCCTTGATTGGTCGCTCATTTGATTCATTCTTCAAGGTAATAGGGGTTATTTTCTCCATTTGATTATTCTAATGCATTAATTTGATTAAGTACGTAAACTTTTAATGTGTTGTGGTTGTAGAACATAAGGTGTTTGTTAGTATGCCGATATGAAATTGATGAACACAATGGGCAGCATCTTCCCTATTTTGATTGATTTATGGTTTGAAAAAATGATGAGAAGGTTTCAAATTTTGCTATAAACCTATTGCCTATGGACTTTATAGTTATTTACTTAGCGAATGTATCATTTTTTTCCTCTAGACATTTTTACCACAGAGTAGGAGAATTTTGAAGACTAGTCAATATCATTTAGTATTATTGAAATTTTATTTCATGTTCATTGTTTTTTTGTTCAGTTAAGATTATGGCAGACCATTTCTCTTGTTTTTAAATAATGTTATGTCTATTTTTATTCTACCAGCATAAGATTTTTCTTTTGTTGTTGTTGTTGTTGTTGTTGTGTGTGTGTGTGTGTGTCTGTCTATGTGTCTGTCTATGTGCCTGTTTGGTTTTGCCTTTAATTGATTGGTTTGCGATGTAAGTGCAAGTGAAATTGCTATTATAAGTGGACATTAAAAAAAAATTCAATTTTTTGATTCAGTTACCAAAATAACATATAGAATTTGGAGAGGAATGTTGGTTGTATTAAAGAAAATGTAGGTTATGTTGGTAACTGAACTAAAAAGTTTGGAGGGATGTTTTATCCACGTATACAGATGAATAAATGCACATTCAAGTAAGCTATTACCATTGCATCATTTGGTGTTGCATTTGTGTACATGCAATGCATGATTATTCTACTAGTGTATTCCGTCCCTGGCATGTTCTAGGCAACAATTGAATTTTAACTAGCAAATGTAGCAAAGGTGGTCAATGCAAATACTGCTCAAACTATGCACCTTTAATTTAAGTTAATTGGCTTGTTTAAAAGCATGTCATGAGTTCCAATGGTAGCTATCTTCATTATGAACTGAACATGACAATATTCCAATAAACCTCAAGTAAATACGCCATCTGTGGACAATTAAAAAACCTGGTCAACTTAGTATAGTATCAAATATTTGTGCTCCAAACCTGCATGCTGCTACGAAAAACTAATGCTTATGTACCTCAAAGGTGTTTCAAGTAGCTAGGTTCGGATTATATGAGATGACTGATGCTCATTTCTTTCTTGTATAATGCTAGGCCTTAGCTATTTAATAATATTTTTTGGCAGTACTCTGGTTGTTTAGAATGTCGCAAAATATGGAGTTTAGTGTTGTTGTTAGAGTTTATGGAGTTGATGTTGTTGGAGTTTAGTGTTCTTTCTTTGTTGGACACCATTTTATGCATTTGTTCTAGGCTTTCTTGTAATAATTGCATGTACCTCTGCTTTATTTTAATTTTTTTGCCATAGTTTTAGAACTCAATCTATTTCATAAAATTTTAAACAAACATCCTGAAAACTATTAACTTTCGAAAAGTTGTGATAAAACAACATACACATTACATGGATTTACTTTTGAAAAGTTGTGATGATTGATCTTATGAAAAATACGATAATATCATTTTAAGTTTTACTAATTTGTTCTTTTTAATATCAGTTATAAGTTTAAGAAAGTTAAAGTCAAAAATGTTGATTAATCTTATAAAAAATACAGAGATTATATCTTTATGTTTTGCATGAAACTATTATTTACATGTTATTTTGTTTACTCATGATAATATTGAATCTTTAGTTTTAAAATTTTAAGTATTTTGTATACATAATTAATATATAGTGTTTATACTATATATTCATTTCAGTTCTTAATAAAATTTATACAATGATTGATTTTCTCAACAACATAAAATATTGTTAAAATATTCAACATTCATGTGCACCAAGGCACATGCACTTGGTGCACGGCAAATTTCAACTAGTATATATATATGTATGGAAACATGAACTTTTATACCCCAATTTATAATTATTTTTCACCATATACTAATGAAAACATGGACTTTTATTTACAACTAATTATTGTCATACTATTCAAACTTCAACTACATAATGGTTGATTTACTGTTTACAAGACTTTTCATATGCTGTATCGTTCTGAAGACGTGCCGTAGGCACGTGGCCACGGGCAAATCTAGTATATATATATAATTTCCACAAGGAAAATTCTTGAAGAGTTTACATTTCAAGCAAGAGGAAACTACTGCAATTTATTGTGACAGCAGCTCAGCAATAAAACTCTCCAAAAATCATGTTCTACATGGTCAAAGCAAGCATATAGATGTGAAGTATCACTTCTTGAGGGATCTCACGAATGATGGAGGCATTGACCCAATTCGCTGCAGAAGTAAAGACCAGATTGCTGACATACTCACCAAACTCCTTAAATTTCCTGCATTTCAGAGGTTCAGGAAGCTGCTTGGTGTTTGTACTTCAGATGAATCAATTTGAGGGCTGATTATTCGAAATCTGGCTTTAATTATACTGAATGTTATGTTTGGAACATTAGTTTATGGGAGGGATTATTGAATGTTCTGATTTGGCTCAATTTGTCCTGGTCTTCAGGAGTTGGTTTTTTGTTTGTTTTTGAACTAGTCATAAGGAGTTAAGATTGTAGTTCCTATTTCTTAGTTGGTTGTTGCTATTTTATACATATTTTGCTAAGTTATTTTTTACCCATTTAGTTGATGCTGTAAACATAAACTATTGAGCCCTCTGCACCACCCACCCTAATAATGGTTAATTGTAAGTTTTTTCCTATTGCATACTCATTTATTTGTCTTTTTTCCCACAATTTTAATAAATTTGCTTTTTACCCATTTAATATTAGCTATAGAGGAATTCAACTTACTGAAGTTATTCATTCACTAGCAGCCTGAGCCTATATATAGGCATTACATCAATAGCACTTAACAATAAAATAGCAACAACCAACTAAGAAATAAGAACTATAATCTTAACTCCTTATGACTGGTTCAAAAACAAACAAAAAACTAACTCCTGAAGACCAGGACAAATTGAGTCAAATCAGATCTTTCAACAATCCCTCCCTTAAATTAATGTCCCAAACATAACATTCAGTTTAATAAGAGTCAGATTTCGAATCACCGTCCCTCAAATTGATACATTTGAAGTACAAACACCAAGTAGTTTCCTGAACCTCTGAAATGCAGGAAATTTAAGGGGTTTGGTTAGTATGTCAGCAATCTGGTCATTACTTATGCAGTGAATTAGATCAATGACTCCATCATTCGTGAGATCCCTTAAGAAGTGATACTTCACATCTATATGCTTACTTCAACCTTGTAGAACAAGATTTTTTGAGAGTTTTATTACTGAGCTGCTGTCACAATAAATTGCAGTAGCTTCCTCTTTCTTGACATGTAACTCTTCAAAGATTTTTCTAGTGGAAATTATATATATATATATATATATATATATATATATATATGGGAGATTTCTTCCATTGCAAATGCAAATGTTGTGCAAACGCGTGCAAACCACTTAACCCATCATTGGCGATGACGGGTTAAGGCATAAGGCAAAATTTTATGTTTTGCCTTAACCCGTCATTGTCAATGACGGGTTAAGTGGTTTGTAAATTGGAAACGCTATATTTGAGTTTGCAATGGAAGAAACCTTATATATATATATATATCTTTTTTTTCTTTTTGGAAGAAAGACAAATAAATGAGTATGCAATAGAAAAAAACTTACAATTTACCATTATTAGGTGGGTGGTGCAGAGGGCTCAATAGTTTATGTTTACAGCATCAACTAAATGGGTAAAAAGTAACTTAGCAAAATATGTATAAAACATAACTTATATATATATATATATATATATATATATATATATATATATATATATATATATATATATATAAGCAATGCTCCATTGCAAACACAAATATTGTCAAAACGCGTGAAAACCTCATAGGCTGTTGTTCCCAACAACGGTCTAGGTTGTAAACATAAGCCGTTGTTGGATAACAACGGCTTATGTTTATAACCTAGGCTGTTGTTGGAAACAACGGCTTCAGTTATATTAAGCCTGAAGTCGTTGTTCCCAACAACGATTTCGGTGGTTTGCAATGGAGCATTGATATATATATATATATATATATATATATATATATATACTAGATTTGCCCATAGGCACGTTTCTATGGCACGTTTTCAGAACGGTAGAACATATGAAAAGCCCTGTAAACAGTAAATCAACAATTATATAGCTCAAGTTTGAATAGTATGAAAATAATTAATTGTAATAAAAATCCATGTTTTTATTAGTATATGTTAAAAAATAATTATGAATTGGGGTATAAAAGTCAATGTTTCCATATATATATATATATATATATATATATATATATATATATATAGAGAGAGAGAGAGAGAGAGAGAGAGAGAGAGAGAGAGAGAGAGAGAGAGAGAGAATAATTAAATAAATAAAGGAGTTGTTTTTGAAGGGATTTGAATTTGAATTTTGGGAGGAAGCTTTTGGGGGGGGAAAATATGTTTTGTGAGGTTATATGTGGGCCATTGATTTTGGGGGATTTAATTAGAACCACTTGATAGCTTTCATTGTGTTTTATTATATATATATATATATATATATATATATATATATATATATATATATATATGAGGTTACTTTCATTGCAACAGACCCGTTGGGTCTGTTTGCACAGACCCATTGCGAACTGAGATCTGAGCCACTGGATCAAGATCCAAGATCCAATGGCTCAGATCTGTTGGAGTTTTTTTTTGGAAATTTTTTTGCCTTAACCCATTGTTGGCACTGACGAGTTAAGGCAAAAAAAATTTAAATTTTTTTGCCTAAACATGTCGTTGGCAACAACAGGTTAAGGCAAAGTGGCTTTATTTTTTTTTGTTAACTGTATCTTCTCTCTCTCTCTCTCTCCCTACTCTATCTCTTTTCTTCCCCGAACCCAAACTCAATCCCCACCGAAATCATCTGCTTCTAACTCCGGCGACTCTCTCTCTCTCTCTTCCGAAGCACCTCCCCCAACCCAAAAAAACCCTAACCCTAACCCACACCCAAACTTCTCCTCCTCCGTCTGCTGCTCCTCCTCCTCCATTCCCACACACTCTCTCTCTCCCAATCCCTCCTTCAAACTTCGAATGCAAATCGAAACCCTAGTTCGGCAACAACACCTACATTGGGGAAATTGGCAGTTATTTTGTATGGTAATGACTAATTCATTGGCTTCGTAGTTATCTTTGTGCTTATTTTCATATATTTTTTGTCTCTTTGTACTTGAATTGATTAAATTTTCCCATTAATTTTATAGATGTAGAACTTTGTATGTAGTATTTTGATGATTTTACACGGTGCAATTGTAGTCATAATTGTTGTTGATCGCTCGACAAAATTGTAGATTAAGTCGTATTTATAATTCTTCGATATTAGTTAAACCGCATAAACGGTCCCGAAAAATTTCGAAACCTTGCGGGTGGGTCGGAATCACGACACACATGCTAACGGAACCTGTAGGAGTGAGTTTCGTCTCGCGGTTTGCAAGATATGTCCGTGCATTGCTTTTGGTCCAGTAAAACTAAAATAAAGCGGTACACGGCCGTATCTCGCAAATCGTTGGTCGAAACTCACTTCTACAAGATGGGTTGCCTAGTGCTACGTGTATTCAACCATGTTGCAAAGTGTTTGAAAATTTTGAGGTCGTTTGTGCGGTTTCTCACGTTTCTGAGAGAAGAACAAATAAACTAAGAAATATTTTAGTACGGATACACTAGAAAATCCTACAAACGACCTCCAAAAATTACGAAATATTGCAAGTGGGTCGGAATCACGACACACAGGCTAACGGAACTTGTAAGATTGATTTTCGACTCACGGTTTGCAAGTTATGGTCGTGTATCTCTTTTGGTGAACAAAAACTAAAATAAAGCAGTACACAGCCGTATCTCGCAAACTGTGAGTCGAAACTTACTTGTACAAGTTGCGTTGCCTTGTGTTACGTGAATTCGACCAAGTTGCAAAATTTTTTGAAATTTTTGATGCCATTTGTGCGGTTTTTTCACGTTTCTCGAACAAGAATTAAAAATTTTAGAAATATTTTAGTGCGGTTACACTAGAAAATCCTACAAACGACCTCCAAAAATATGAAACTTTGTGAGTAGGTTGGACTCATGTAACACAAGCCACCGTAACTTGTAGAAGTGATTTTCGACTCACGGTTCAAGAGATACGTCCGTGTATTGCTTTTATTTGGATATTTTTGAAATTAAGCTATACTCGACCGTATCTCGCAAACCGTGAGTCGAAAATAATTTGTACAAGTTGCGTTGGCTTGTGTTTGGTGTGTCCGACCAATTCGCAAAGTTTTGGATTTTTTGGATATCGTTTGTGCATTATTTATCTCGTTTTCGCTCAATTTTATAACCTAAACAACTAATTTTGGAAAATTTGTGTACAAAATCATAAAAAACCAGACGAATGATATCCAAAATTTACGAAACTTAGTGAGTTGGTCGGATTCACTCCACACAAGCCAATGCAACTTATAAAAGTATTTTTTGAATCACGGTTGCGAGATACGGCCGTGTATCAATTTTGGTCAATACAAACCAAAATAAAGCGATACACGTCCTTATCTCGCAAACCGCGAGTCGCAACTCACTTCTAGAAGTTGCGTTGGCTTGTGTTAGGTGAGCCCGGCCCACTTGCAAAGTATTTTTATTTTTCGTTGCCATTTGTGCATTTTTTTACATTTTCGCTATGTTTATTGATGACAGAGAAATGAATGTATCACTTATCAATTAACCTTATATTTTTTGTTGATAGATAAATGGTTTCAATGAGGCGAGCGAGAAGCCCTTCTGGTAGCGCTAGTAGCGCACCATTTACAGAGGTAAGATTGATTATTGTTATTAGTTTTAAATACGGATATATTACATTGTTTCAATAATGACAAGATTCGTATTTGTTCATGTAGATTGGTGGTCATCAATCTTCATCTGCCGAGGCCGGTCTGTCGTCTTCATTGTCCTTACACTTCCTGGAACGTTGGACTCAAGCTTACTTCCATTGCAATCTATACACAGATCCGAAGTCGTGTGGAATGAGTCCGCAAAGAAGTGCAACTTCTGGAAGCACGCAGTTCTTTCTATGGACCCCTTTATCGCTCCGTACTTAGTTGAAGCCGGTTTCTACGAAGCTCAATTTATGGGGGATGTGAAACTTGATCGTCCTTTATTTACAGCTCTTGTCGAGCGATTGAGGCCGGAGACCTACATATTCCACCTACAGGTCGGAGAGATGACCGTCACTCTCCAAGATGTAGCACTAATTACTGGGCTTACAATAGACGGGGTTGCCGTGACGGAAAATATGGACTTTGACCGAATCGAAATTGTTCGTGATTTGCTCGGTATCGACTTGGAGGTGTCGTTGGATTAAAAGAAAAATAACGTTGAAGATGAAACCGTCAAAGATATTTCGGAAGATCTTGATCCAGATCTAGTAGATCAAGCCATAGAGGAGGCTAAAAGTGAAGCCAAAGCTGTTTTTTGGGATGAAGTCTTCGACGGTAAATCACTTCGAATTAGTTGGTTGAAATTGCAATTCGAAGAATATTTGACGGATGATTCGGATGAGGAAGCCCTAAAGTACTATGCGCGTGCCTACATATTCAGTATGATGGGGGTTGTGATCTTCCCAAAGTCATCCGGTGCGAGCGTGTCACTCATGTATTTACCCGTGTTAGAATATTTCAGTACGGCCGGACGTTACAGTTGGGGGAGTGCGATTTTTGCGTTATTATATAGGAATTTGTGCGCATGTGCATTAGGTTCCGTACAAATGGGCTAAGCAGTTAAAATCCCCAATTACGCCCGATTAATCCTCAATCAATCGCTAATCGGAAGCTAAGCGATTATTTTTTTAGCGATTTATAATATTTCAATAGTTAGCGATTTAATCGGTCGATTAGTGGTTAATTGGACGATTTTAAGTGTCCAATTAACCGATTAAATCTCCACCTCTAATTTTCATGCTCGTTTGCATTATTTGGGTTCAATCCGACCAAAATCCAAAATTCAAATTCAAAATTCAAACTCCTTTTGGTCTTCGCGCAAACCCAGACCTGACATATCGCCGCTCTCTTCTTCTTCCTCCTGCAAACCCAAACCCAAACCCAAATCCAAACTAATTCTCTTCTTTTTCCTCGAGCAAATCTAAACCCGACCCGTTGTCGCTCTCCCCGTACCGTCGGATACTTGACCCGGCCCGCATTTGCACCTCCTCCTATTGTTGCTCGCACTGCTCCTTCCCAATTATTTTTGTTTGATAGAACCGACTAGCTAACCTGACCCGACCTACATCCAGAATCCAAACTCAGCTCAAACCAAGTACTCTTTTTTTTTCTATAACTATATGTTCGTATTTGATAATCTCATAATAGTTTTATGTTAGAATTTAGTGTTGCTAGATAATGAGGGTATATCTTTTTTGATTATATATATAATGATTTTTCCAATTTAATCTCCGATTATTTTCCGATTAACCGATTAATCACTAATCGCTCCTAGACCGATTAGTTCCAAAAAACCGATTTTAACTGCCTAGCAAATGGGTAACCCGATGGTTCTGTTGCAAATTTGGAGTTGGAAATGCATCCACATCGGATGTTCCCGTATTATTGAGCCAACACCGGATTGGTTGGCCGAAGCACCACTTCCATAGATGTTACCTCCTTTAGGGGTATATTAGGCAGGGCGACACATGTGGGTCGATAACCCACGCCAATCTCTTACGTATTATAGAGATGAGTTGGATAATTTGCAGGACAAGTTCATCAATTGGGTACCGTACTCGACCGTTAGGTTGGAACGAGTTCCACCGATATGTTTGGCTGATGCGCTTTGGTTGACGGCTGCCCCACTTGTCAACTTTTCTGTTGTTGAGTTCCAATATCCGGATAGAGTGATGTGGCATTTCGGATATCAGCAAAAGATTCTCGAAGTCCGCTGTTATGATAAAAAATTGCACGAGGTGAAAGGGACGGGTCGTGGGTCGACCGCAACTCATGTGCGGTCGATCGAACCCTCCACGAAGTCTTCCAGAGAGGAGGATAGTAGACCGACTTGTTGGTACAGTCGACTGTTCGCGGCGCTGATGGGTTTCGGACTTGAGTCTAGCAGATTCGTGAAAAGCCTAACTTGCTCTTCAAGTTAGATCGTGTGGCTCGTATCGTAGAGTTATCTCTTATGTACTAGCCAATGGCTATTGTAACAAGATATTAACTTAGGATTTTTCTCTAGATCTATATATACAATTGTAACAACTCATAGATCTATATGATTCTATTGAGTACCGAATAGAAGAAGAGAGTCTCCATTATAAGTAGCATCAAGTTCCAGTTAGGCTTGAGAGAGGATCGTGGTGAGAATTGTAATATTCTTGTATCTTCTCTAGTTGAATAATATCTCGGTTCTTCCTCTCCCGAATTAAGACGAAAGTCCCAACCGGGATAATTCTTGTGTGCTTTGTGTGATTGATGCGATCTAGTTTTGCTTGATGGTTTGTGTTGATTGTGTCGAAGACTCATTAAGATCCTCAATTCCCTAACAAGTGGTATCAGAGCAATCAGGTTCGTGGGTTTGTTCGAGTTCTTTGGAGATGGCAGATCAAAAGACGAAGATCAAGCAGTTTGACGGTAAGACCAACTTCAATCTATGGAAGGTGGACATGTATGATGTTTTGGTTCAGAAGGACTTGCACCTTACTCTAGAAGAGAAGAAGCCAACCGATGTGAAGCATGAGAAGTGGGATGATATTTGTTTGAAGGCATTGAGTTTAATTCGGTTGCAATAAGCGGACGAAGTCAAGTGTAATATTCTTGAGGAGAAAAGTGAGGCGAGTCTATGAGCGAGACTCAAATCTAACTACTCGGGGTCGTCGTTGCTAGATCAGATGTATTGGAAGAGGAAACTATTTTGGTTCTCAATGAAGGAAGGTACCCATCTTCAAGATCATATTGTGGAGTTTAATAAGGTAATATTTGAACTGAAGGCAATTAACGCTGATGATCTTAGCGAAGAGGATAAAGTTTTCAACTTGATTTATTCACTGCCAAATTCTTATGATCACTTGATAACTACCATGCTACATGGGATATCAGCCAAGGAGACACTTACTGTAGCCGGGGTGATTAAGGGTCTGAAGGAAGATGAACTAAGAAAGGAGACTCATAAAGGAGGGTCTATTTCTTTAGGGTGTTTTGCAGTGGATGGTGATACTTCAATTGGAAGGGATGCGACACATAAGGGTAAGATTCGTTGCCATTACTGTAGAGGAGTTGAGCATTACAAGAGAAACTTTCGCAAGTGTTAGAGTCAGAAGAGTGCTACTAAAGAAGGGGAACAAGCCCATATAGTCAGCGTAACTGAGTCAGGTTATAATGACGATTATTGTCTTCTTGTTTCAAGTTCTTCAGTTGTGGATTCAAGTTGGTATCTTGATTCGGGAAGTTCTTCTCATATTTGTTCCGAGAGGGAGATGTTTTCTAATTACAAGTCATCAACAAGCCGTAGTGTGAGAACGGGGAGTAGTGAGATTTGTGAAGTAGTGGATGAGGGAACAGTTGAATTGGAGACGCTAGATGATAAAGGATTCACACTAGAAGAGGTCATGCATATTCCTTCGATACAGTAGAATCTGATATCCTTGGGGACTCTTGATGTTCGTGGCTGCAGGTACACAGCTCGATGTGGAGTTTTGATAGTTTGGAAGATTCGTCGTAAGGTAATGAATGGTAAGAGAAGAATTGGGTAGGGTCAGCACAACCTCTATCAGCTTTGTGGGAGCAGGAAAACTCGGCCGGGTATATGGAAGCCCATTGTTCCTAAAGCATCATCTAGTAAGTCGTCACTAGAATTACCGAATCGAGCTGCAACGTTCGAATACCGTTAGAAGGTGGAGAAAGCCATGATGTAGGTGGAGTTCGTCTGGAGGGTGGCACCTCCATGATTACATCTACGGGGGTGTGCCCTTGAGGGGGGCATACAGCTGGAGGAAAAAAGGTGGAGGTTCGTTCAACTAGCAGGAGAAGCTATAGAAACATGTTATTTACAAAGCGGAGAAGAAAGGTCTAGAAGAGTTTTTTAAATCACACAGGTATGGATTCATGCGTATGCAATCCAAGGTGGAGATTGTTGGATTTATGTATTGCATACGATGTTAGATAAGAAGATGATAAGACGATGGAGGGATAAAGACGATTGGAAACGGAGTGGAGGTGAGAAATAGTCAACGGTAGCAACAGAGGAAGTTGTGGTCGACCACAACTCATGTGCGGTTGACCGACCCCTGCACGAAGTCTTCCAGAGAGGAGGACAGTCGATCGACTTGTTGGTATAGTCGACCATTCGCAGTGCTGATAGGTTTCGGGCTTGAGTCTGGTAGATTCGTGAAAGACCCAATTTGCTCTTCAAGTTAGATTGTGTGGCTTATATTGTTGGGTTATCTCTTATGTACTATCCAATGGCTATTGTAACAAGATATTACCTTAGGGTTTGTCTTTAGATTTATGTAAACAATTGTAATGGCTCATAGATCCATATGATTTTATTAAGTGCCGAATAGAAGAAAAGAGTACTTCATCAGAGAGGGTGAGAGTTTCTCCATTGTAAGCAGCATCAAGTTCCAGTTAGGCTTGAGAGAGGGTCGTGGTGAGAATTGTAATATTCTTGTATCTTCTCTAGTTGAATAATATCTCGATTCTTCCTCCCCCGGATTAAAGCAAAAGCCCCAATCGGGACAATTCTTGTGTGCGTTGTGTGATTGGTGTGATCTAGTTTTGCTTGGTGGTTTGTGTTGATTGTGTCGAAGACTCAACAAGATCCTCAAATTCCTAACAACATGTGGCCAATTGGAACACCTTACGCTATCAGATGACACTAAATATGATGTACTTCGCTATACCTTCCGATAGCTCCTTCCAACAGGTTTACATGACCTGGTATATGCGCATTACAAGATTGTATGTATCTCTACAATCCGTTGCACCAGTCGGTGTCCAGATTCTGATTCCCCCAACCGAGGAGGAACAACCACCGGCATATTCCTCTTCGCAGCTAATGTATCAACCGAAGGCGGCGACGTATCGGAACATGGTTAGTCTAACTTTACGTAATTTCATATATTTCATATGCATGTATTGTTATTTGAAAACGGGATGATTATATAGATAATATTGTTTGATTTGTAAATATTAACCTAATGTAGATTGAAAACACATGGACACCGTTCAGATAGCTACTCGTACGCTGAAGAGTAAGGTACCCACTCGTGTGCTGAAGAGTAAGGTACTCGAGAGCGTGAAGAAAATAATGCGGGAGATTACCGTGCTACCGCAGTCTTGAAGAGGTGTGTGAAGGTCCCAAACTTGATGTATATTTATAAGCCAACGTGGCAAGTTCTCGGCGAAAGAGCGTGACAAGGCCGGAAATTCACATCATCGAGCCACAACAACTGCAACAACAAGAACCACCGGATGTAGATGTGGAGGAGCAGTTGTCGGATGAACCTCAATCCCCCGAGACTCAAGTCAAACAAGGTAGACGCCGAAATCCCTAACAGAAGAGGAACAAGCCTGATCAGTTCACACCAAGTGGACGCAAACCGTGTGGTCGGAAAAGGTAGTATCTAACAATAGCTTCTTTATTATTAGTTTGGTATTTGGTTTATGATTTCATTCCTTAAATAACTAATACAAAGTTTTTTTCTACGTTCATAAATATTGTAAATGAATTGAAGGGAATGCAAGGAAGTCGGCCATTTAGATAAATGTATTGATCCAGTTTGGTTACTCGAGATTGATAGTTGAGATGAATGTATTGTAATTGCTACTTGAGATAATTCCACAGATGTAGATGAATGAATTGTTATGGTATTTGCTGTTATTCTTGCTGTTAGATTGATGTGAAATTTGTTGTGATTTTTGCTGTCATATTGATGTGATATTTTCTGTGATTTTATTGAATTGCTGTGAATGAATTGTTGTGATATTTGTTGTGATTCGGTGAATAAATTGTTGTGATATTTCCTATAATTCTGTGAATGAATTGTTGTGATATTTGCTATGAATGAATTGTTGTGAATTGCTGTGAATGAACTGAAGCAAGTGAGCTTAACTTGGAAAAATAATAAGCTTAAACTGTCATCCACAATAGCGGGTTAAGTTGAAATATTTTCACAGAACTTGGTCTTAAGAAGTTGAATTTTCATCCATAAAGAGCAATTAGTACTGGAAAAATAATTCAACTACACTCGTTATTGGGAATAACGGTTTAAGTGAACTTAACATGTCATCGGGGATAACGGGTTAAGTTGGAAGATATTGGCAAAACTTCATCTTCAAAAGATCAAATTTTCTTCCACAAAGAGAAATACACTGGAAAAATATTCCAACTTAACATGTTATTGGCAATGACGGGTTAAGTCATTGCGAATAACGGGTTAAGTTGGAAGATATTGGCAAAACTTCATCGTCGAAGAATCAAATTTTCATCCACAAAGAGAAATACACAGGCAAAATATTCCAACTTAACTCGTTGTTGGCATTGACGGGTTAAGTTGGAAGATATTGGCAGAACTTCATCTTCTAAAGATCAAATTTTCATCCACAAAGAGAAATACAATGGAAAAATATTCCAACTTTAAAAAATAAATTTTAAAAACGAATTTAATTTTGTAAAACAAGAAAAATTGTTGGAGAATTGGGGGAATCGGTTGGAAAATTGTTGTAAAATAAGAAAATTGTTGCAATATAAATTATAAAATCATTTGTAATAATTTTAAAAATAATATTAGAATTTGGGGGAAATTATATAGAAATAAAATTTAAAAAATTAAAAAATACATTTTAAAACAAAATACTAAATTTGAAAAATATAAACATTAAAGTTCATAAAAAAAATTAGTGCTCCAAGTCGAGCCCTATCTCTAACCCTACTCTAACCCTTTCCATAACCCTCATAATCCTTTAACCCTAGCCCTAACCCTCTAACACTCTAACTCTTAAACCGAATTCAATGTTTATGAAGAATGATAACGGTAACCCTCTAACTTACAAGTGATGTAAAAAAAACAAAAGAATCATAAATAAATACGGAAAACTAATAAAATATATTTTAAAACAAAATACTCAGATTCAAATTTAAAGCCAGTTTGCCCTAACCTTCTAACTCGTGCCCTAACCCTCTTATTCTAACTATACTCTAACCCTCGCCATAACCCTCATAACCCTCTAACCCTAACCATAACCCTCTAACACTTACTCTTAAACCGATTTCAATGTTTACGAAGAATTGTGTTAAATCTTTATTTTTATTTAAATAGATTATATGGAGTTCTCAATTTGTTTGCCCAAAAAAAATGTTGCAATATAAATTATAAAATCACTTCCAAATTTTTTTTGAAAAATATTAGAATTTGGGGGGAAAATATATATTAATTTTTTTATTAAAAAAACATTTAAAAACAAAACACTCAATTTTAGAAGTATAAACATTGAAGCTGATAAAGAACTAGAGCTCCAAGTCCAGCACTATCTCTAACCCTAGCCCTAACCCTCTAACCGTAGCCCTAACCTTTTAACACTCTAACTCTTAAGCTAAAATCAATACAAATTTTCGTCCAGAAAGACAAATACACTGTCAAAATATTCTAACGTAACCCGTTATTAGCAATGACGGGTTGAATGAGCTTAACCCGTCATTGCTAATAACGGGTTAAGTTTGAAGATATTGGCAGAACTTCATCTTCAGAAGATGAATTTTGTACAGATTTTCGTCCACAAAGGGCAAATACATGACAAATATCTTCCAACCTAACCTGTTTTTAACCCGTCATCTCCAATAACGGGTTAAGTTGGAAGATATTGGCAGAACTTTATCTTCAAAAGTTGAAGTTTGTACAAATTTTCAATCAACCTAACCCATTGTTTGGGTAACGGGTTAAGTTGACAAAAACAAAAAAAATAAATAAAACACCCACAACATATATATTCATTCTCAAATTTCAGCAAATTTAAGCAAAGTTCACAAATTTCAGAAATTTCACAAATCAAGATTTAATATCATTCACATATACACAAAGTGCACATAGACAAAGTTCACAAATTTCAGCATATATATACATTCTCAAAGCAATTACGGCAAAAACATTCACATGTCAATCACATTACCATTATCATCGATCATTCACATTCTCGGCAAATTTGATACACTAATTTCCAATCACATACACAAAAAATATAGTTATAACTTCAAATACATTTACATAAGCATATATACACTCAACAGTTTAAAACTTATTGATGAATGACGCATTCCATCGGCACGATCATGTTTTAATCAAAACCTTAAAAAAGAAAAAAAACTTGTAGAAATGAATAAATGGTTTATCATCAAATGAAATTAGTAATAAAGGTATTCAAGTTAAATATGACATACATAATAAGAAATTTACCTTAGCACGAATCTTTACCTTCATCGTCATCACTCTCTTCACCGGTTGGATCTTCTTCATATGCTACCGATCCACTAAATAAATGAGAAGAATGAGTTGGTCAACAAGAACAAGTCAAGATTGAGTTAGTCAAATTAATATATACTTAGTCTCAGATATATTACCTAGCCAATTTTTTTGGACAATTTCTTGAATCGTGACATACGACACAAAAGCATGTCCTGCACAGTCTAGGTTTTTTCAATTTTTTGTGATTCTCTTATGGACTTCAATCTTTTCTCTCTAGGCCTTACCTTTTTCGTGCATTGTCCAGGGTCCTCCACCGGTGCATGTGCATGTTCACCACTCTCCAGTTGTGCACTACCTTTGCGATGTGCACTAATCTCGGGTTGAATGTGAGAAACGTCTTCACTGCCCTTAAGCATGTGGTCGAGCATGTACTTGTACGTTCTTTCGGAAGAACAACCCAGATAGACCAACTGTCTTGAGTGCTGACTCAATTCACAATATCGAGAGGCAAAATTATCGTCCATACTATTGGAAAAGGATGTACTGCTTCTTCTCAACTGATTCCGGGTCCATCGTCTACAAATATATTGCTCCGGTAGTGCGGTGTGATCGGTGAACCGAAGAACCGCCAAAAGATGTTTGCATGGAATGCCTACGAATTCATACATGCAACAAGGACATTTAGCTATTTGACGGTGTTTGCAAAAAGAAATCATCCTCTCCGGTTCTGAATTTCCATAAAGCGTCACATAAAAAGCTGAACTATCCGGTGTAACCATACCGGGAATTAAAATTACATTAAGTAATAAGCTTTTTTGCACTTCTTGCTGGAATTTGTAGCAAATATTCAATGTGTATGTTCCTGCCATTTGTTCCTCCATTGCCCATTCGGTCTTCAATTTTGGTCTCTCCTCACGATTATGATGAGTTTCTTTAAGTTCCTTGTGTCTTTGTTTTACTAAGACTTAGTCAAAGATGACAGCAAATTCATGTAATGAGTACTTCTTATGGGTATGTTGCTTCAAAGATGAATGCAGAGATTCGCTCCGTTGGGTACTCAACATGACGCCCCAAAATGAATCTCTTGCATAGACGGGAGCCCATTTCTCACGAATTTCAAATTTATCGTTCAACCATTTGTTATTCTCAATTTTGTATTGCGAAATCAATATTTTCCCCTTTGCTTCAAAATCAGTTTTATATTCTGTCGTATAGATGGTACTCTTCAAAGTATCCCTAAACTCATCAATATTATTCGACATACGCAACTCATGCGGTAACTTATCCAAAATATGCCAAATGCAATATCTATGCTCAGTGTTGATGAAAACTTTCTTAATTGCAGCACTGATTCCACGATCTTCATCTGTCACTGTAACACCCCGGTAATTTTCAAAGAGTATAAAAAATAAATATATAATATATATATATATATGTGTTGAAAATATGTAAAAGTATGTTGACTGTTAGTTGTAAAATATATGCATGGTACTTGAAATGGATTTAAATGGTGAATATATGTTATGGTGGAGGTGGGGGCCCAAGGAAATGTATGCCAGCTTTGTGCTGTTGAATTAGTCATTCAAAGCGGATGACGTGGAATATGGTGGAGGCCCCACTCACGGGATTGAGAAGGTAAGAGGTTGAGAAGATCCCATATCGGTAATAACTTGAAATAAAATAATAAATAAATAGTAAAAGCCAAGGATCAAGAGTCACCTAATCGGTTAACCAACTTTTGAGAGGTAGCCTGTGGTGGGCAGTTGTACTACATAGTATATAATTTGTCTTATAAATTGTATAAATTGTCTGAGCTAGGTGCAGGGGCGTTACAGTCACGATGCCGAACGGATCGTGACCCATTACTCGCCACTTTTCAAAGAACCACTCGAATGTTGCTACCTTCTCATTTGGAATGAACCCACAACCTAAGAATATTGATTGCCAATGATGGTTGACTCCAACAAATTGTACGAATAACATTCCGTATCGGTTCGTGTTGTAGGTGACATCAAAGCAAACTATATCCCCAAATACTTCATAATTCTTCCTAGCAATACTATCCACCCAAATACAACGGGACAATCGTCTTTCGGGATCTAACTGGTAATCATAAAAAAAGAAAGGATCGATCTCTTTTTTCGATTTAAAGAACTTAATTAGCATTTGCCCGTCATGTTCTTTCATACCTTCCATTGAGTTTCTCCTTAGATTTCTAACATCAGTTTTAGTGAATCCAATTTTCTCATGACCTCCACTTGCACCTTCGAAGAAAAGCATTTGTTTGCATATAGAGACATTAGCTTCGGTAAGTTGCTCAATCACTTTTTTATCTGATTTTGACAATACATGGTTTCGAGGCAGCAAGTGACGTCTACCAGGTGAAGTAAATTCGTAATTGTGTGGTTCATTAAATGAATAAATAATCCATGTATTTCTTTGTTCGTTTAGTTTTACACGAACGAAAGCTTTGCAACTCATTTTAGAAGTAGTTCCCCCGCCGGCTTTATTACATACATATGATTTATCTACTACATCGGTTCTCTTGTATTTATTTTCACCCTTACACATAGCGAAATCCGCACATCTACAATATAATACATAAAATTTCTCCACTTCATCTAAAGTATGAAACGTCATACATATCTTCGGTTTTAGGTGCTCGTCAACTTGCGGCCAAAATTCACCCATTCCTTGTGCACGAACAAATTTTTCTCCGGCAACGGAACTTCCTTCAACATTGTCCATATCTAACATAAAAAAATAGAATAATTATGAATACGAACTGTTACAGAATGTGACAAAATTTTCTTAATTTATTTGATCTTGTTCGGAAAACATGAGAAAACTGCACAAACGGCATCAGAAATTTCAAAAACTTTGTAACTTGGTCGAATTCATGTAACACAAGGCAACACAACTTTTACAAGTGAGTTTCGACTCACGGTTTGCGAGATACAGCCGTGTGCCGCTTTAATATAGTTTTTGTTCACCAAAAGTGATACACGGGCGTATCATTCGAACCATGAGTCGAAAATCACTTTTAAAAGTTGCGGTGGCTTGTGTTATGTGAGTCCAACCTACTTGCAAAGTTTCGTATTTTTTGGAGGTCGTTTGTAGTATTTTCTAGTGTAACCGCACTAAAATGTTTCTAACTTTTTTAGTTCTTGTTCGAGAAATGTGAGAAAATCGTACAAACAGCATCAAAAATTTCAAAAACTTTATAACTTGGTCGAATTCACGTAACACAAGGCAACGCAATTTGTACAAGTGAGTTTCGACTCATGGTTTGCGAGATACGGCCGTGTACCGCTTTAATTTAGTTTTTGTTCACCAAAAGCGATACACGGGCGTATCTCTCAAACTATGAGTCGAAAATTACTTCTAGAAGCTGCGGTGACTTGTGTTACGTGAGTCTAACCTACTCGCAAAGTTTCGTATTTTTTGGAGGTCATTAGTAGAGTTTTCTAGTATAACCGCACTAAAATATTTCTAATTTATTTAGTTCTTATTCGAGAAACGTGAGAAAACCGCAAAAAACGGCATAAAAAATTTCAAGCAACTTGGTCGAATTCACGTAACAAAAGAGAACGCAACTTGTACAAGTGAGTTTCAACTCACAGTTTATGAGATACGACCGTGTACCACTTTAATTTAGTTTTTGTTCACCAAAAGCGATACACAGACGTATCTCTCAAACTGTGAATCGAAAATTACTTCAATAAGTTGTGGTGGCTTGTGTTACGTGAGTCCAACCTGCTCGCAAAGTTTCGTATTTTTTGGAGGTCGTTAGTAGAGTTTTCTAGTATAACCATACTAAAATATTTCTAACTTATTTAGTTCTTATTCGAGAAACGTGAGAAAACTGCAAAAAAGGCATCAAAAATCTCAAGCAACTTGGTCGAATCTACGTAACACAAGACAACGCAACTTGTACAAGTGAGTTTCAACTCACGGTTTATGAGATACGGCCGTGTACCGCTTTAATTTAGTTTTTGTTCACCAAAAACGATACACGGGCGTATCTCTCGAACCGTGAGTCAAAAATTACTTCTATAAGTTGCGGTGACTTGTGTTACCTGAGTCCAACCTACTCGCAAAGTTTCGTATTTTTTGGAGATTGTTTGTAGGGTTTTCTAGTGTTACCACACTAAAATATTTCTAACTTTTTCAGTTCTTATTCGAGAAACGTGAAAAAACTGCACAAACATCATCAAATATTTTAAAAATTTTGTAACTTGGTCGTATTCACGTAACACAAGGCAACACAACTTGTACAAGTGAGTTTCGATTCACAGTTTGCGATATACGACCGTGTGCTGCTTTATTTTAGTTTTTGTTCACCAAAAACGATACGCGGCCATAACTTGCAAACCATGAGTCAAAAATCAATCTTACAAGTTCTGTTAGCTTGTGTGTCGTGATTCCGACCCACTTGCAAAGTTTCGCAATTTTTGGAGGTCGTTTGTAGGGTTTTCTAGTGTATCCGTACTAAAATATTTCTTAATTTATTTGTTCTTCTCCGAGAAATGTGAGAAAACCACACAAACGGCCTCAAAAATTTCAAAAACTTTGCAAAATGGTCGAATACACGTAACACAAGGCAACACAACTTGTAGAAGTGAGTTTCGACCCACTGTTTGCGAGATACGGCCGTGTACCGCTTTATTTTAGTTTTACTTCACAAAAAGTGATACACGGACGTATCTTGCAAACCGCGAGACGAAACTCACTCTTACAGGTTCCGTTAGCTTGTGTGTCGTGATTCCGACCCACCCGCAAGGTTTCGCAATTTTTTGGGACCATTTATGCGGTTTAACTAATATCGAACAATTATAAATACGACTCTATCTACAATTTCGTCGAGCGATCAACAACAACTACGACTACAATTGCACCGTGTAAAATTATCAAAATACTACATACAAAGTTCTACATCTACAAAATTATTGGGAAAATTTAATCAATTCAAGTAACTATAAAGAGAAAAAAAATATAAAAATTAGCACAAAGACAACTACGAAGCCAATAAATTAGTCATTACCTTACAAAATAACTGCAAATTTTCCCAATGTAGGTGTTGCCGCCGAACTAGGGTTTCGATTTGATTTCGAAGTTTGGTGGAGAGATTTGGTTTCGAAGTTTGGAGGAGAGGTTGGGGGAGAGAGTGTGTGGGAATGGAGGAGGAGCAGCAGCAGACGGAGGATGAGAAGTTGGGGTGTGGGTTAGGATTAGGATTTTTTGGGTTGGGGGAGGTGCTTCAGAAGAGAGAGAGAGAGAGTTGTCGGAGTGAGAGAGGAATGAAGTGAGAGAGGAGTCGCCGGAGTTAGAAGCAGACGATTTCGGTGGGATTGGGTTTAGGTTCGGGGAAGAAAAAAGATAGAGTAGGGAGAAGAGCGAGAGAGAGAGAGAAGATAAGAGTTAACAAAAAATAAAATAAAACCACTTTTCCTTAACCCGTTGTTGCCAACGACGGCTTAAGGCAAAAAATTTAAATTTTTTTTGCCTTAACCCGTCAGTGCCAACGACGAGTTAAGGTAAAAAAAATTTCAAAAAAAAAAAACTCCAACAGATCTGAGCCATTGGATCTTGATCCAACAGCCCAGATCTCATTTCACAATGGGTCTGTGCAAACAGACCCGTTTGCAATGGAAGAAACCTCTCCCTCTCTCTCTCTCTCTCTCTCTCTATATATATATATATATATATATATATATATATATATATATATATATATATATATATATATATATAGCAATGCTCCATTGAAAACACAAATATTGTGAAAACTTGTGAAAACCACCTAGGCTTTCCCAACAGCCTAGGTTATAACAACGGCCTAGGCGGTTTTCACGTTTTCAACGCTACAATAGTGTTTTCAATAGAGCATTGCTCATATATATATATAGTCCCCTTCCATTGTGCACTAGCCATGGTGTGCACTCGGCCTTCGGGTCTTCGTATCAACGATTCGAATCGTTTATATTGATCTACACATTTAAATTAGTCTAAATATGTAAAATCAAATCATTTGAAATTTATTTGCCCATACATTGAAGTGTTACAAAATTGTATGGCTGAATATTGTTTTCTTTTATAATGACATGATGGATAGGCAATAAATTTAAATGACTTGATTTAACATATTTAGACTAATTTAGATGTGTAAATCAATGTGAACGATTCGGATCATCGATACGAAGGTCCGAACACCGAGAGCACACAGAGTGCACACCATGGTTAGTGCACAATTAAAGGGAACTCTCTCTCTCTCTCTCTCTCTCTCTCTCTCTCTCTCTCTCTATATATATATATATATATATATATATATATATATATATATATATATATATATATATATATATATATATATATATATATGGGAAATGCTCCATTTTCAATACATATATATGGGAAATGCTCCATTGAAAATGCAAATATTGTGAAAACACGTGAAAATCACCCTAGGCCGTTGTTTCTAACAACGACCTAGGCTCGTTTTCACGTTTTCCACGCTACAGTACGTTTTCAATGGAGCATTTTCCTATATATATATATATATATATATATATATAGGGAAAGGCTCCGTTGCACACTACTATTGGTGCTCACGGCGTGAACACTACGTCTTCGGGCGTTCAAATCGAAAATCCGAACCGTTCACATTGATCTACACATCTAAATTAGTCTAAATATGTAAAATCAAATCATTTGAAATTCATTTGCCCATTCATTGAAGTGTTACAAAATTGTATGGCTGAAATTCATTGTTTTTATAGTCGCGTGATGGATGGGCAAATGAATTTCAAATGATTTGATTTTACATATTTAGACTAATTTAGATGTGTAGATTAATGTGAACGTTTCGGATTTTCGATTTGAACGCCCGAAGACGTAGTGTTCACGCCGTGAGCACCAAGGTAGTGTGCAACGGAGCCTTTTCCTATATATATATATATATATATATATATATATATACACCCACATATTTGTATGAGAGTTTCCTCATACAATGTTTATGTGTCAAAATCCAGTGCCTTTAATTAGGGGATCAAGTATGAGTTCAATTTTTGAACAAATTGCCTAAAATATTTTCAAATGATAGTGTATTAAAATGATAGTGTATTCAATTATTTTCCTGATTCTGGTTCAGATATTGGCATTTCCTCGTGGGTTGTCTTCAAGGTTTTAAATCTCAGATTTCGGAATCGTCTCGGCAAGAGGTGTTTCGTCTCGGATCAGAGATATCAGAAGAGATCTTAAGAAAATGTGATCATCTCGGATGTTCATTTCAGACACTCGATAAACATAATTTTTTTTGTTACTAAAAAAGATATTATATGTTCTACATATCGTTTATCATATAAAATATTGTATAATATAACTAATGACATGAATTAATTACTGTAAATATTCACAAAATTTGACAACAATATAAAAAAGTAGTATGAGTATATAACTAAATTGAATCTGCATTAATTAGAAAAAAACATTTAATTAATAGAATTACTTGATTTTGCATATATACAAACAATAGAGAGACGAAATTCTCACATTATCTTAGCTTAAGATCCTATTTTGAGAGATTTGATACTCAAAAAGTAAAACAAAAAAAGATATAACATTAGGGAGTGTTTGGTTGGAGGGGAATGGAGGGGAGGGGAGGGGAGGGGTTTTTTAAAACTTTTCATGTTTGGTTCATTTTTTAGGGGAGGGGGGGGGGGGGAGGAAAATGGGGGTGCAACACCCCTCCTGAGCCAATTTTGGCTCCCCTCCAATAATGGGGGATTTAGAGGGAAGAGAAATTATATCTAATTTTTTAATGTGAATGGACTAAATTACCCTTTAGTTAGTTCTCTTTGATATTTTCCCTCTTCAATCTCCACATCTGCAAAAATGTTTTAACCCACTGCTGGTATTTGGAATGCAATTAGGGAACTCCAAAATCCAAATCCAAAGTTGGAATTGTTAATTCTAGGTCCGATGGCCAAGAAGTGCTTGTAGACGATAAAGATTTGAAGGTTAATAACCCACTGCTGGTATTGTCCTCTGACTATATTTTAATTTCGCTCTCTTGCAACTCAGTAGTCTTAGGTCATTTCTTAATCAAACAGTCCACACACTGTTGTGCTATTGCAGCTTATCAGGTTTTACGAGCAGCATCTTCGCTGCACTCCAGATTCATGAGAGGTGTTAACTAGCAAGCAGTGAACTTTGTTCCATACGTTCAGTTTGATAGAGGTGGATGTTTTTCTGTTTTCTGTTTTTTTTTTTTTTTTGAAATGTGGAGTTTCATTGTGAAAAGCCTAAATGCCATAATTCATCTTCTACAAAGATGGTTGAGTTCTGTTTTTGGTGCGTGGAGGTTTTGTGTGATATAGGAGAAATTGATGGTAAATAGGCTGTGAAGTTAATAAAAGCTAGTATCAAAGCAAGTATAGGAGAAATTGATGGTAAATAGGCTGTGAAGAAATTGATGCCATAATTCCTTATTGGTTCCTCCCTCCAACCAAGTATCAAAGCAAAGCGAGGATGTCGTTCCATCACCAATCTTTACTCTGATTGCGCCTTCTACTTCATTTCTGATACGAGAAGTTTCTTCTGAAAGGTTAAGGGAGGATGCAACACAGTAACTTGTCCCAAAGATTAGTTCGATTGGACATATCGATCACCTTGTGAAGGGTATAACAGTAATTTTATTATAAAATCCATTCCCTCCCCCTTGTGAACCAAACAAGAAGATAATTATTTCCCCTTCCCTCCCCTGCTTTGAATCAAACAGAGTCTTCATTAAATTCCTCCCCTCCGTTTCCCTCCCCTCCCCTCCTTTGAACCAAACAGAGCCTAAGTTAGTGTCTATTTTGGTTGATATTTTGACAATTTTGGCAATAATTCGGCCGAAATCTACACATTTCGGTCTAAACGATATGGAGTATAAAATATGTGATTTCGTATCGGCAAGTTAGATAAAACGAAATTTCGGCCAAAATTTAAAATAGTGGTTGTCTTATTAAAAGAGGATTTTAGATTGTAAGTATTCGTAGTGAAGAAATTATAAAATTTCTGTCAAATTATCTCCTTAAGAATTGAATTTGCGTTTAAATGAATGGATTGGGCTGTGATCTTCGACTTCTATATTCCTCGGTAGAACTTTTGTTAGATTGAAATATGAAGATTTTCCAAAATGCAATCACTGGTTTGTGTTGTCAGATCGTTTTCTTCTTCTATATTGACATTTACCATCATCTACTCATTTGAGTTTATAAAAATTCGAAAAACTTTCTTGCTAGTTTTTCACTTTAGTTATTGTTGAGGGGTAATACAATTTTTTCTTCAGAAAAAAGAAAAGAAAGAAAGATGTTGAACAGAAAACTGACACGATATATTTATATAATTAGTATGTCTTTTTGAGGAATATATCACCCGATATAATCCTAAAATGTGTCGGCGATATCTATTCGAAAATGATTTTGGTTTTACGGGTTTGGATCAAATCAAACCCGAAACTATTATCCATCCCAACCCAGTTGAGCCCAACAACTTTTGGTTATATTTGAAATGGTTATGACATTTCAAAACTTTATTAGTTTAACTTGGATTCCTATAAGGTGTTGTTTTTTTTGTTTGTTTTTTTTTAAAAAAAAAATTTAGATATGCCATACTTTCTGATGATTTATATTTCAAAAATCTATATATTTTGTTTATTTTGGTTAATTTTTCAATTTTATTATGCTATATTTTAGTTTATGCATATGTATGTTTGCTATCATATGATTTATTGTATATACTTAATGTGCAATGTGTAATGCATGTGCTTCATCAATTCGTTTAGTTTCGTATTATTTGTGTTATTTATGTGATAAATGTCAATGTATGTACATGTCATGTAGATCATATCTAGGACATTTTTCTCTATCTAATATAACAACCCGACATATTTAAATATCCCGATCCGATATACACAATTCCTAGTCCGACATGACACCGATATCCGACATTTAAAACCCTGCAAATCATGTCTACTCCTTGGGAAATTCAAGTCCTTAAAGTCATGAAGACATGCAGGACGACGAGCTTGCTCTCTACATTGTTGGTCAAGACTCAAGACGATCATTTTTTTACTTCTCATATCTTCAAATATGAAATCCCTCCACAACTTCCTGGTCCGGGTTATGTTCATGAGCCCTGTTGGCTAGAAGGTTGTATTAACTCCTCCTGAAGAACATGCGAGAATTATGACCGAAGCTGGAATCTTTTTGCCGAAAAAATACTTGTAGGCATACTATTCATTGGCCTTTAATTGGAGCTGCTTTGGAAAGGTGGAATCCAAAAACTCCTTTTTAAAACTGGGGAGATGACGATTCTTCTTGAAGAGGTTGAAACTTTGTTAGGGGCTTTCTGGCGGCACATAAGATTCAATCAGAACTCTTCCAGACATGTCCTTTTTACCTCGTTACTCAGATCTTCTTCATAGATTATCACCACTGAAAACCCTACAAGATCATTTGATTAAAGTAGAAATGGCCATAACCTTGATTTGTGGAAGAGGCGTAGTGATTTGTGTTAGAAAATGAGTGTTTTAGACACTATTTTCGAACCGATTTTTGAGCAATTTTTTGAGTAAGATCCTCAATGAATTATTGAGAGATCTTGATTGATTTGTGTTCTCCTTAGTGAGTAGATCAAAATCATATATTGGTTCGCTAAAATCGGTTAAGGGGTGAATGAGAAATTGTCTCTCAAAGTGAGACGTTTTCATTCTTGAAAATGGGTTAAAGGGAACTTAGTCCCACATCGGAAATAACAAAGGAAATAGAAGAGGATATATAGTAATCTCCTTCTAAGCATTGTAAGATGGCTAGAAGAGAGGTTCTCTCTCGCGCGCGGGGGGGGGGGGGGGGGGGGGGGGTGGTGTGCAAATCACGGACCGGATTACATGCGACTTGTGTGCGCCCGCACGACATGCCGGACCGATTTGATCCCGCGCAGAGCCACCTTTTGCTACAGTTTTTTTTTGTAACGGCTGAAATGAATGCAGAAACGGTTCTGTCTGCCGTTTCAGTGCTGTATTTAATATTTTGTCTGCCGTTACGCTGAAGGCATTCAATTCGCTGTCTGCCGTTACAGTGAAGGCTGTTAAAGGCTGCCGTTACAGTGAAGACTGTTAAAGGCAGTTAATGCCTTGTCTGCCGTTACATTGAAGGCTGTTAATGGCCTTGTCTGCCGTTACAGTAAAGGCTGTTAATGCCTTGTCTGCCGTTACTGAATAACCCAGGCTCTATAAATAGAGGCCTCCCCTTCACAGTTCTCTGCTGAAAAAACCAGATCCTATTCTCTCCCTCTCTTCTGTACTGTTCGTCCGTCCTGCTGTTGTTGGTAAGTCAGGTGATAGGTTCAAGCGCTTGTGATCAGTTCGGGAGTGGTACGTGGTGCCTACGGGATCGCTCCAAGTCGTTGCATCCTGGGAGACAGACGCCTCCGTTCAATCCAGCAACCGGAGAGAGGCGAAATCTGTTTTAAGGACACTGTGTGATACACAGGCCTCGGCTTTCTTGGAGTTGTACTTTTCATTTGCTTATTGTAAGTTGTTTAATTTATTTTCCTTTTCTTTTTCTTTCGGATTACCCTCCTCTGTTCCCTTCTCGGTTTTTCCTGTGCCTCTCTATCTTCCTTTGTAAAAGAAATTTTGTAAACATTATTTGTAACAAACTTAAAACAGATTCTCAATTTCTTTCATTTTCGATTTTGAGGCACGGTTTTTCCTTTTATTTCTTTTATCTGGAAAACTTACACTCGTGTTGTGTAAATTTCAGATTCACGATGACTACTGCATTGGACAATGCTGTTGTGTCTGAAACGGTCTATGTGTCGGTTGTTGATACAACGCAAGAACCGATTGCTGCTGCGGCACGAGTGCCAATGCCCGCCGTTGTACCTGTCTCAGTCTCCCATGGGGAGAAACCTGAGAAGTTCAACGGGCAGAACTTTAAGAGGTGGCAACAGAAGATGATGTTCTATCTGACCACACTGAATCTTGCAAGGTTCTTGAACGAAGATGCTCCAGATCTTAAGAAAGATGAGCAGGATAACCAAGTCATTGCCGCTGTGGATGCTTGGAAAAATGCTGATTACTTGTGTAGAAATTACATAATGAACGGATTAGCCGACTCTTTGTATAATGTTTACATTGACAAAAGAACAGCTAAAGAACTTTGGGAATCACTAGAACATAAATATAAAACTGAGGATGCCGGCGCCAAGAAATTCATTGTGGGCCGCTTCCTAGACTATAAAATGGTAGATTCTAAAACAGTAATCAGTCAAGTTCAAGAACTACAACTAATCTTGCATGAGATTCATGCTGAAGGTATGAACTTAAGTGAAAGTTTCCAAGTGGCTTGTATAATTGAAAAATTACCACAAGGTTGGAAAGACTTTAAGAATTACCTAAAGCATAAGCGAAAAGAAATGGGCATTGAAGATCTCATTGTCAGGCTTCGTATTGAAGAAGACAATAGGGGATCTGAAAAAGTTGGACTCATCAGCCATGCAGCAAAGGCAAATGTAATGGAACATAAACAACGTTCCAACAAGCACAACAACAAGGGTCCGAAGGGAGGAATCTCCAAGAAGCCGAAATTTCAAGGCAAGTGCTTCAATTGTGACAAAATGGGTCACAAGTCCACTGAATGCAGACTTCCCAAGAAGAACAGGAACAGAGAAGCAAACTTGGTTCAAGGAATTGCTCAAGATGTTTCCGATATCAACCTCTCAGCTGTGATATCAGAAGTGAATATGTTAGGTTCAAACCCGAAGGAATGGTGGATTGACACTGGAGCTACTCGGCATGTGTGCTCCAATAGAAGTATGTTCTCCACTTTCGAACCATTAGAGAATGGGGAGAAAATGTTTATGGGGAACTCAGCTACTTCAGAAATAAAGGGCCAAGGCAAGGTGATCTTGAAGATGACTTCTGGAAAGGAACTGACTCTGAACAATATTGCATATGTTCCTGAAATCCGTAAGAACCTGGTATCTGGTTCGTTGCTTAATAACCACGGTTTTCGTTTAGTGTTCGAGTCGAATAAATTTGTTTTGTCTAAAAGTGGAATGTATGTTGGTAGAGGATATATGAGTGGTGGAATGTTCAAACTCAATGTAATGACCATGGTCTATAATATGAATAAAGCTAGCTCTTCTACTTATTTGCTTGAGTCTTCCAATTTATGGCATGGTAGACTAGGACATGTTAATTATGATATTTTGCGAAGACTAATTAACTTGAATCACATACCAACGTTCCAAATTGATTCCAAACACAAATGTGAAACTTGTGTTGAGGCAAAACTAACAAGATCATCATTTAAAAGTGTTGAAAGAAACACCGAACCACTTGATCTAATTCACACTGATATTTGTGATTTGAAAATGATACAAACAAGAGGAGGTAATAAATATTTTATTACCTTCATAGATGATAGCACAAAATATTGCTATGTATACTTGCTTAAAAGCAAAGATGAAGCTATAGAGAAATTTGTTCTCTATAAAAATGAGGTTGAAAATCAACTCAATGAGAAAATTAAGGCGCTAAGAAGCGACCGAGGTGGAGAGTATGAATCGCCATTTGCTGACACATGTGCTAAGCATGGGATTATACATGAAACCACAGCGCCTTATTCTCCTCAGTCCAACGGTGTTGCTGAGAGAAAGAATCGTACATTGAAAGAAATGATGAATGCGATGTTAATAAGTTCTGGTTTACCACCAAACTTGTGGGGAGAAGCTATTCTTTCAGCTAACTACCTTTTGAATAAGGTGCCCAAAAGGAAAGAAGAAAAAACTCCATATGAATTATGGAAAGGAAGAAAGTCATCCTACAATTACTTGCGAATGTGGGGATGTCTTGCCAAGGTGGTAGTACCCCCACCTAAGAAAATGAAAATAGGACCAAAAACAGTTGATTGTATTTTCATTGGTTATGCACTTAACAGTAGTGCCTATCGGTTCTTGGTGTACAAATCCGATATCACTGAGATATCAAAGAACACGATAATGGAATCTAGAAATGCATCGTTCTTTGAAGATGTATTTCCATGTAAGTCAAAGGAGGAACCAAGTTCCTCCAAACGAACACATGAGACTATCAGTGAAGATAGTGAAGACCAAAATGAAGAAGTTGAGGAGGAACCTCGACGCAGTAAAAGAACAAGAACGAAAAAATCTTTTGGTCCGGATTTCTTGACTTTTATGCTTGAAGGAGAACCCCAAACCTTCAAGGAAGCGGTGAACTCTAGTGATGGTCCTCAATGGAAAGAAGCCATCAAGAGTGAGATTGATTCTATCTTGCAAAACCATACTTGGGAACTAGTGGATCTTCCACCGGGTAGTAAACCTTTAGGTTCCAAGTGGATCTTCAAGAGAAAAATAAAACCTGATGGATCAATTGATAAATACAAGGCAAGACTTGTAATTAAAGGTTATAAACAAAAGGAAGGTCTTGATTACTTTGACACATATTCTCCTGTGACGAGAATAAATTCCATTAGGATGGTACTTGCCGTAGCAGCTCTACGCAATCTTGAAGTACATCAAATGGATGTAAAAACAGCTTTTCTTAATGGAGATTTAGATGAAGAAATCTACATGGAACAACCTGAGGGTTTTTCATCTCCAGGACATGAAAAGAAAGTGTGTAAACTGGTGAAGTCATTATATGGCTTGAAACAAGCTCCAAAACAGTGGCATGAAAAATTTGACAATGTCATGATGACAAATGGCTTCAAGATCAATGAATGTGACAAATGTGTATATGTCAAAGACACAGAAGATGGATATGTCATTATATGTTTGTATGTAGATGACATGCTTATTATTGGAAGCAATGATCAGATAATTAAATCTGTTAAAAACATGTTAAACTCGAGGTTTGACATGAAAGACATGGGACTAGCTGATGTTATATTGGGAATTAAAATCACAAGAACATCAGACGAGCTTATTTTAAGCCAGTCATATTATGTTGACAATATTCTTGGAAAATTTGATAAAGATAATTCTGGAATTGCGAGAACTCCAATAGATCTAACCTTACATTTATCCAAGAATAAAGGGGAGAGTATTTCTCAAGTAGAATACTCTAGAATCATAGGCAGTCTAATGTACTTAATGAGTTGTACAAGACCAGACATAGCCTATGCAGTAAGTAAACTAAGCAGATACACGAGTAATCCTGGAAGCGAGCATTGGCAAGCAATTATAAGAGTACTGAAGTACTTGCGTTTTACTCGTAACTACGGGCTGCACTATACGAGATATCTGGCTGTACTTGAAGGATACAGTGATGCGAACTGGATATCGAGTGATAATTCAAAATCCACTAGTAGCTATGTGTTTACACTAGGTGGTGCAGCAGTTTCTTGGAAATCCTCGAAACAAACAGTGATCGCTAAATCCACGATGGAATCTGAATTTATCGCACTAGACAAATGTGGAGAAGAGGCTGAATGGTTAAGCCACTTCCTTGAGGATATTCCAAGATGGACGAAGCCTGTGCCTCCAATCTGCATACATTCAGATAGTCAATCTGCAATTTGTAGAGCACAGAGCAATATGTATAATGGTAAATCTAGACATATTCGTAGAAGACATAATACCATTAGACAACTACTCTCTACTGGGGTTATCTCTGTGGACTATGTAAAGTCAAAAGATAACATTGCGGATCCACTAACCAAAGGGTTAAACAGAGAGTTAGTTGATAAATCATCGAGGGGAATGGGACTAAAGCCCATGAAAGAATAAGTCGATACAATGGAAACCCAACCTAGTTGACTAGAGATCCCAAGATCTAGGTTCAAAGGGACAACTAAATTGTAAAGACCAAGTTAGATCACTGTGGGGATTTTTCCATGTCCATTCCCATAATGAAACAGTGATGCCCGCAAGGTAACAGGTTAAGCTAGGCTTTTAATGATTCTTATGCGTCGGATATCCGAGCAGAGTAATGCGGGTTACTCTTAAGTAAGAAATCACCTATGTAAGATGGAAGAAGGGCCGCTTCCAAGGGAATAATATAGGGCAATATTCCTGTTAAAATCTTGCAGAACCAGGCGTATGTTCATGGCCAAAACGAACATAACAGTGAGAACTGAAAAAGCGTTAGAAAGATTTCTGTGTGAGATATGTTATCGTTTACACAAATGGCAGAACAGTTCAAAGACATCGCGTCTACTGTTTAGTTAGTAAAATAAACATATTTTCATAAGGGAAGGTTCAAAGGGTAACACCTACCTATCCTATGCAGAAATCAATCGTTGAATTCTATCACCAAGTCTGTCGGGTCAGTCCGTCGTGTCAGTCTGTCGTGTCAGTCTGTCTTGTCTGTGGTCGTCAATTTTCATTCATGTGGGGATTGTTAGAAAATGAGTGTTTTAGACACTATTTTCGAACCGATTTTTGAGCAATTTTTTGAGTAAGATCCTCAATGAATTATTGAGAGATCTTGATTGATTTGTGTTCTCCTTAGTGAGTAGATCAAAATCATATATTGGTTCGCTAAAATCGATTAAGGGGTGAATGAGAAATTGTCTCTCAAAGTGAGACGTTTTCATTCTTGAAAATGGGTTAAAGGGAACTTAGTCCCACATCGGAAATAACAAAGGAAATAGAAGAGGATATATAGTAATCTCCTTCTAAGCATTGTAAGATGGCTAGAAGAGAGGCTCTTTCTCGCGCGCGCAGGGGGGGGGATGCAAATCACGGACCGGATTACATGCGACTTGTGTGCGCCCGCACGACCTGCGGACACGAATGCCGGACCGATTTGATCCCACCCCGCGCAGAGCCACCTTTTGCTACAGTTTTTTTTTGTAACGGCTGAAATGAATGCAGAAACGGTTCTGTCTGCCGTTTCAGTGCTGTATTTAATATTTTGTCTGCCGTTACGCTGAAGGCATTCAATTCGCTGTCTGCCGTTACAGTGAAGGCTGTTAAAGGCTGCCGTTACAGTGAAGACGGTTAAAGGCAGTTAATGCCTTGTCTGCCGTTACATTGAAGGCTGTTAATGGCCTTGTCTGCCGTTACAGTAAAGGCTGTTAATGCCTTGTCTGCCGTTACTGAATAACCCAGGCTCTATAAATAGAGGCCTCCCCTTCACAGTTCTCTGCTGAAAAAACCAGATCCTATTCTCTCCCTCTCTTCTGTACTGTTCGTCCGTCCTGCTGTTGTTGGTAAGTCAGGTGATAGGTTCAAGCGCTTGTGATCAGTTCGGGAGTGGTACGTGGTGCCTACGGGATCGCTCCAAGTCGTTGCATCCTGGGAGACAGACGCCTCCATTCAATCCAGCAACCGGAGAGAGGCGAAATCTGTTTTAAGGACACTGTGTGATACACAGGCCTCGGCTTTCTTGGAGTTGTACTTTTCATTTGCTTATTGTAAGTTGTTTAATTTATTTTCCTTTTCTTTTTCTTTCGGATTACCCTCCTCTGTTCCCTTCTCGGTTTTTCCTGTGCCTCTCTATCTTCCTTTGTAAAAGAAATTTTGTAAACATTATTTGTAACAATTTGTTCTCCAAGTTTTTTCATGGCCCTATTCTTCTGATCAGAGAGAACTATATACCCTGTAAAAAGGTCGTGGCACCATAGGGATCCAATTGCTTCTGGAAGTTTCTTTCTAACTAGAGTTGGTAGTCAAGTTCACCGGGTCGGGCCGGGCCCAAACCCACCGGGTTCGCCCAGAGTGCAGGCGGGCTTGGGGGGTTGGCTTAATAACCGGGCCGGGCCTGGTTGGAAAACTAAAATCTTGACCCGGTCGACCCGTGAACCCTTTCGGGTTGAACCTATTTCGGGCCTGGCCGTGTCGGATCGCGGGTTGACCCGGCTTGGGTTAATCTTTCTTTATCTATAATAAGTTAGTTAATATTTCGAATTTTATATCAAATGAGTGTGAACAACAAAATTAATTGCTCACTACCCTCTACTAAATTAGCCTACCCCACCCTAGCTATTTATGGCCAACTCCATCTCCTTTCTCTCATCTCACAAATGTGGGACTAAATGTCTTTGGATTTTTAACTTTGAAAACTTTTATTCCCCACATTGGTAATATGAGAGAAGTGAGAATGTGGAGTTGGTTATAAATAGCTAGGGTGAGAGTTGTCTAATTGAGTAGTGGGTAGTAATCAATTAATTTTGATGTCCACTCTTTTTTTTATAAAATTTTGAAGTATTTTAGAGTATATCTATATGCATATATACATATATTTTGCAGTATATATATACTAGGTTTGTCCGTTGACACGTGCCTACAGCACGTTTTCGGAACGATGCACCTGATTTAATTATATAAAATAGTTTTGGAGGTCCAGCAAATTAATTGAAGTAGCAAACATATTATATGAGAAAACAGTATATCTACCTTTATGCTCAACCATCGCCTTCTTGATCATTAGCTTGAATTACATGGAATGCATATAGTTTGTTAGAAACACTGCATAAAGTTTTTTTTAACTTCGGCATCACTTTTAGATACTTGTAATAGCTATGCAAGGACATTATCATATATATTTTATAGAGCTTACTCTAATTCCATAACCACTATGAGCATGTCTAAATACAATGGTAATGCAAGTGCATGTGTGAAGGTATCTATAATACCAATAATCTAAATATTTGTTTATCTGAGACTCAGTTTGCTATTGAAATATCTCTTATTATTATTTCAACCAAAATGAAATATATAAAGTTCTCAAAACTCTAATCTAAGCTAATCACTTCTTTTATCTCCACTTTGTCTCCCTATTGCACCTTTATAAAAAAAAAATCAAAATGGATAAATAACAAATTTACTTTAGCTGTCTTTCATGAGTGGAGAGAACTCCAGTCATCCCAATCCTATATATCCAAACATACACTAAAATTTCTTATATGTTATGTTATCCATGGTTTTTAATAACCAGTGAAGGGAACACTTCACAATAGTATTTTCACTTGTAGTAAAGAAATTAATGTTGCATATTTGCCAAGTTATTTTAAGTTGCTAGTCAGCTTACCTGTCCTGCTATAGTTTGGAAGCCCAAATTGAGGCCACCAAATAATCCGTCTCTCACTTGCGTACACCTTAAATCAAAACCAATAAAAAACTCATCAAATAAATCACCAAATTTAAATTTTTTAAACTCAAAAATAAAACAATCATACCTCTCTGAACTTAAATTCCATGCACACACAAAATCCGAGTCAACAAAAAATTGAGTAATCCCCTACACACAAAAAATTAAAAATTAGAATGAGAATTCAGTTAATGAGATGAAATTAGAGTCGTCGCATCGCATATAGATGCTCTCGATTCGGTGGAGGGGAGTCGCAGATACGGAGTCGCTTGATATTCACTCTCGATTTGGTGGAGGGGAGTCACCAATACGGAATTAGCAGCGGATTAGATATCGGCGACGACCTCTTGATTGGGGTTCGACATTGGATTTGGATTTGCTTTGAGATTTTCAAATTTTCAAAATTTTCAAAATTTCAAAATTTTCAAAATTTAAAAATTTCAAAATTTTAAATTTTTCAAAATTTTCAAATTTTTCAAATTTTTAAATTTTTAAATTTTTAAATTTTTAAATTTTTAAATTTTTTTAATTTTTTTTAATTTTTTTTTAAATTTACAAAATTTTTAAAATTCCTAATATTTCAAAAAAAAATTTAAAGTAAAAAAGTTAGAAAATTTTAATTTTTTAAATATTTTAACAAATTCTAATTTTTTAAATATTTTAAAAAATTCTAACTTTTTAAATTTTTTTTAAAAATTTTTTTAAAAAAATTTTTATAAATTTTTTGATTTTTTGATTTTTTTGAATTATTTTTAAAGTTTTAAAATTTTAAAATTTTTAAGTTTTTAAAGTTTTTTATTTTTTAAAAATTTAAAAAATATATATTTTCTTAATTTTTTTAATGGAAGAGAGAGAGAGAATAGAGAGAGAGAGAGAGAAATAATTAAATAAATAAATGAGTTGTTTTGGGTGGGAGATTTGAATTTGAGTTTTGGAGGAAAACTTTTGGAGGGGGGGGAATGTATTTTGTGAGATTAGATCTGAGCCTTTGATTTTGAAAGGATTGAAGGAGAGCAGCTTGATTGCTTTCTTTGTGTTTTATTATATAGATATACATTATTTTGCAGCAAAAAAAATTGATAAAACAAACAGCAAAAAAAAAATTCAAAAAAAGATCGAAATGGGCCCAATGCACAAACCCGCTGGTCACGGGTCGGGTCGCAACGGGTTCCGGGTTGCGCGGGTCGAGCGGGGTTGGTTTGGGTTTTTTCCGATCCGGTTCGACCCGTTAAGGGTATCGGGTTTGACCTGAACCTAGACCGAGTCAACGTGGGTCAAGTCTAAGTGGGCGGGTCGAGGGTCGACCCGACCTGGATGCCATCCCTATTTGTAAGCCTGCACTTGGATTGATCTTAATTAATTATTAGTTGATTTGACTTAATCTTATATATTTTTAATATGTTAAAGAAACATTCAAGTTGAATCAGGTTTATGTTTCCTTTCCATCGCATGAAAATCAATTAGTTGTTATCTTCAGCTGAAACTGTTTTTAGTTTTCAGTTATGTTGAAATTGTCCATTGGGCACTGAAGATTCTATCATCTGATTGATTACTGATAGTGTTCACAAATTTGGCCCTGTCATCTATTATGTGTAGAGCTGAATGTTCATGAATTCTGTGGATTCAGAAAATACTGGATAAATATACTTGTTACTTTTTTTTTGATGTAAGCGGATAGAGTCGAAAGACTCCAGCCGGATCAAAAAATATATTAATAAATCATAATACACTGTACAATACGCAATAAAAGGGTTTTACAAGAAGTAAAACGCGAGTACCAGTCGAAAAAACGCTGGCCAAAGCAACAAACAGAGACTAGTAAATGAAATACAATACAACAGTACAGGACGATACAATCAAGAGAGGATGCTGGCTGATCGGGACCCGAACACGCACGCGAAAACACCATAAGATATCCCTGACAACAGAGAGGGCGGAGGAGAAGCAAGCGCACGGACGACCTCAGAGAGAGCTGCTAACACGAGCGCACCAAAGAGAGCAGACCAGTCAAGACGTGGGGCTAGGAGCATCAGTAAGCAAAACACTCAACGGTAAAGGGGAATAGCTACAGCAAACAAAAACATAAAACAGATCCCGATTCTGAAAAAACTGAGCAAATCAGAGACTAAAACACCCACGAGCCCAAATGTACCGAGCACGCCAGGGGAAAAAACATCCCGATCTGAAAGACCTGGATGGAGAAAGCACGCAAGCATACAAACCAATGGCTAGTATGCCCCGAAAGCATCATAGCAATGTTAACAGTTAGATAGGGATATATAACCAAAGCAGAAAAGAAGCACAGCATTCGCACTAACAGTGCAGAATAAACAAAATGTCTCTAAAACCAATACTGGCCACTATCACAACCAAGAGACGATCGCAGCAAGAAAGATGCCCAACAGAGTGAAGAAAACCCACCACAATAAAACACTAGAAATAAACATAGTCAGAGATCAACAGGAGACAACATCCAAACAGGAGCTTAAGTCAAGAGATAGAACGCTTATAGCATTTCGCGCTCACCCTCCTAAATTAAGTTCACCAAAACATAACAGAAGCTTAATACACCATAAGTGATACTGCTGTAGCTAAATACCCGACCAGCACAAAAGAACAATACCACATAGCCCAGAGGAAACCCGATCCAAAGCCCAGCAGCAACTCAAAAAACTAAACGCAAGAGGAACCAGCAGACTAAACCAAGGAACAAAAACCATCAGCGAGCCTTGGAGGCAAGGCGGACAATCCAAAGATTAAACCTGCATAAGAAAATAGCAAATTGAGTGAAGAACTATAGAAAAGAAGGAAGAACAAGTTAAACCACTGCAGCCAAACTGTGAAAAGAAAGAAGTAATCAAACCCCGAACAAAAATACCATCAAACAGGAGGCGAAAATTCATAATGCGTTAAGGTTAGAGAGAACTATAAGGGATTCATCTAAACGATGATAGTAGTAAGACTGTCTATCATCTTCTTTCAGTTGAGATGACCAAAACTTAAAGAGAAAAACAAATTCTTCTATAAGGGAATAGATAGAGGATGCTTTGTGCGAGAATAACCTACGGTTCATTTCCCTCCATATAATCCACAGAATGATATGGACGGAAAAATTCCAACCCTTGCTAAATCTCGGAGGTACAGAGGGGGAATGCCAGCATGATAAAAGATTAATAGGTAAGACTGGGTTACCCCAAGCAAGCGCCACAATTTTCCAAAGAGGAGAGATGTAAGAGCAAGCAACGAGGAGATGATTAATATCTTCCGAAACAAAAGAACAAAGGGGACAAAGCTGACCCCACGCTAAGTTCCTTTTGTTGAGCACCTCCACAGTAAGAAGCTTGTTGTTGAGAGCTAACCAAGAATTAATTTTGACCTTGAGAGGGGCACAGGAATTCCAGATAAAGTCGGCCGACGAGGAGGCTATACCACGAAAATTGAGAAACTTGTTGAAGGATTTCACTGGGAAAGAGCCCGAGGCATTCCATCTCCAAACGATGTCCTCAGATTGTTTCCACTCGAAACGATTGAGGGATGTAATCAGAAGTTGTAGGTCAGCAATCAAAGGAGGGGATAATGGAGAGGTAAAGGGGATGAGCCAGTATGAAGATGACGATATCCAAATAACGGACTCTTCAACCGAAGCATACGGCCAGATAGCAAGGTTGAAAAGAGAGGGGTAGGCTGACGCAAGGGACGTGTTGCCTAACCAAAGATCAGTCCAAAACATGGTCCTAGATCCGTCAGAACAAAGCTTGGAGATGCTTGACTGAAACGCAGGGGCTGCCTTCCAGACCCCTTTCCAGAATGGTGAAGCAAAACGATGGGTAGGGGCGTTGAACTGCCACCAAGGAGAGGAATTAAAATAATACTCTTTGATGCACTGCACCCAGGATAAATGGGGAGATTTATGGAATCTCCAGAGCCATTTTCCTAAAAGAGCGAGGTTTTGGTCTCGCAGGTTAAGAACACCCAAGCCACCGTTCGCTTTCGAAGAACAAATGATGTCCCAAGCACACAGGTGCGAGCCCTGCTTATATTGAGCAGCACCCGACCAAAAGAAATTACTCCGAATTTGATCGATACGCTTAAGGACCCAGGAAGGGAAGAGATAGAATGACATCATATATAGAGGAATAGCCGATAGAACCGAGTTCAGGAGAACTAATCTGCCTCCTCGGGATAGCAGTTTACCAGTCCAAACATTCAGTCTAGATTCAATTTTATCAATAATAGGAGCCCAGTCCGATCGGTGTAGCTTACCCCACCTAAGAGGGATGCCAAGGTAAGAGATGGGAAAGGACGCTATACGGCAGTTAAAGAAAAGAGAAACTTCGCGATGGCGAGAATCATTCCAACCGAGCCAAAACACTGAAGATTTGTTGAAATTGATAGAAAGGCCAGAAGCCTATTCAAAGCAATAAAGCAAGAGTTTCAGATTGCGCATGGAAGCGCGATCGGGTTTGGAGAAAATGATGGTATCATCTGCATATTGCAAGTTGAGGATACCATCAAAATTACGAGAACGACCAATACCCTCAATGACATTTGCTTCGCAGGCGTTGTGAAGCAGTCGGCTAAAAACGTCTGCCACTAGGGCGAAGAGGAGGGAAGATAGCGGATCTCCTTGGCGGAGACCACGCTTGACCTTGAATTTATGGCCCTCCGAGCCATTAATGAGGATCGAGGATGTGCCGGCAAATAGGCTGGATTTAATCCAGCCAATCCATTTCGGACCAAAGCCTCGGTGGGCCATAATGTCAAGTAGGAAGTCCCAGTTAACATTATCGTAAGCTTTTTGAAAATCTAGCTTAAGGAGGATACCCTCCATTTTATGATGATGGCTCAGCGAGATAATTTCTTGAGCGGCAGCGACACTGTCAAGAATAAAACGCTCCTTAATAAAACCAGACTGGGCCGGGTCAATCAATGGGGGGATAATCTCACTGAGCCTAGTAGCCAGAACTTTCGTAATAATTTTGAAAGAAACGTTAATAAGACTAATGGGCCTAAATTGCGAGACCGCATTGGCACCGGACACTTTTGGGATAAGAACAATGTGGGCGTAATTAATGCGGTCAAACGACAGGGAACCTTGATGCAGATCCTGGAAGAGATCAAACAGATCGTCCTTAATCCACGGCCAGAATTTTTGGAAGAAAAAAGCCGGGAAGCCATCCGGCCCTGGCGCGAAATCGCTTTTTAAAGCGAAGACGGCCACCTTAATTTCTTCCAGGGTGAAAGGAGCCTCAAGGGATGATAAGTCCACGGTCGGGGGACCATAGAGATGCTGCCAGTCTAGGGAAATCAAACGAGGTTTGGAAGAGCCAATGAGATCTTTGTAGAAGGAGAGGAAAGCCTGGTGAATTTCAGGATCCGAACGCAATTCAGCGTTATGGTCCAGAATTAAAGGAATATGATTGCAGTGCCTGCGGTGCGATGCGAAATGCTGGAAAAAGGCAGTGTTACCATCTCCCTCTTTCAACCAATTCACTCTGGCTCTTTGAGCCCACTTAGATTGGTCTTGGAGGAGGATTTCAGCGTAATCCCGTTTACAGGCCATCCGCTCGTTACGAGCGTTGATAGAAAGAGGAGCTTGTTCTTCCAGCAAATCGAAAGCCTGGATGGAGCCCAGGAGAAAGTCTTTGAGGAAGTTGGTATTGGATTGCCTTTCGCGGCGCCAAATTTTGCAACCGTGTTTGATGGCATGGAGTTTAAGAAGAAGATTGCCTAGTCCACGAGAACCATAAATGGCGGCGAGACAATCTTCAACTAGCTTAACAAAAAACTGGTCTTGAAGCCAGTACTTTTCGAAATGGAATTGATGACGATGGGGAAAGTGAAAGTCAGAGAAAAGAGCGATGGGCACATGGTCAGAAGACGGATTGGGGAGGGCCTTTGCGTAGGAATTGTGAAATTTGGCAAACCACGAGTGAGAAACAAGAAAGCGATCTAGCTTGGCGAATGAAGGGATAAGGCGTTGATTCGACCAGGTAAAGAACCTGCCATTAATAGGAATGTCAGATAACTGGAGATCACGAATGCAATCATTGAAAATTCCCGATTGGGAATCAAACGTACACAAGTTCGACCTTTCGGAGGCAAAACGAGTAACGTTGAAATCTCCGCAAACAAGGCCCAGACCCTGAACAAAAAGGGAAAGGGAGCGGAATTCTTGCCAGAAAAGGGGGCGACGATCATGGGTAGACGGACCGTAAATCGATATAACCATTAAAACGCAATCGAGGAGCGTCCAGTGAAGTTGAACGATAAGGAAGAAATTAAGGCGATGGACAGCAATTAATGAGAAAGTCGAGTCTCGGAATCCGAAAAGGATTCCCCCTCGTGAACCCATCGCATCTAGGGAGATTCAGTTCGTAATGACGGAGCCTCCTAGCGTGCGAAAAAGTTGAGGGGAAGGAGACTCGATTTTCGATTCTTGGATAGAGATGATATCACAGTGAGAAGACGAAATAATATCGAAAATGGCTCTTTGCTTGGCGGGGCAGTTTAGACCCCTAATATTCCATGAGATGCTAATCATGATAGTAACGGTGCTCCTGGACTCGGGAACGTTCTATCTTTCTAAGGTAAGAGATGGGGGACAAGGAGTCGGAAGAGAGGGAGAAGCCTAGAGATTGAGTGATAGACAACATTTCAGCGTCGGATAAGTCGTCAAATTGCGGATGATAAAGAGAACCTAAAAGGGGAGGCGAGGAGATAGTGCCGGGAGGACACCTAGCCGGATGGAAAATCGCAGATTTAGGAGAGGAAACAGATCGTTTAGCCTTAAGTCGGGCGCTCGATCGGATTAACCGATAAGAGCTACAACCCGAGCCGGGGGCGAGGGAGAGATCCGGGGAAGGAAGACACGGAGAAATGGAGCCAATTTCAGCCGAAACCATAATGGGTTTCAGAAATGGAGTGAGTGGGGAGGAGGATGCCGAGGGCTGTAAGTGGGAAAGGGCGGCAACCGCGCGTATTTCAGGAGGCTGCGCCTCTCGAAGGATACAACAACGGTTCCGAAGAAATGTAGGGAGCTTAATTAGAGAAAGAGGAACCGAGGAGATGGATTGATAGGCCTTCAACAGTTTAACTGATGAGCGTCTAAAATGCGGAAAATAAATCTCCAAAGAAAAAGAAAAACGACTAGTAGTAACTAATAATTGAAATAAAAGACTAAAATTAAAAGAGTCAGTTAAGAGATCAACCTGAGTTGACTCCTTGCCGCTTTCCAGCTCGGCCAAGTCTTCACTAATCAAATCATCTTTATCCACCCAATCTTTAGTTTTAGCTTTAGGGAGGGAAGGAGACTTAGCTATAGGTAATGGAGAGGCAGAGCGGGGAGCGCTAGTGGAGGGGAAATGCGCGGTACGCTGAAATAGTTCCCAGTCGGACACAAATGAAGGATTAACATTCCACGCAGGCCAATCCTCAGTCTTAGGGGGATCGGGGGCCGAAGCTAAGGAGGAGATAGCTAACGCAGGCACCGAAGCCAGGGGAGGCGACGAAGAAGGAGGATTAGATTTAGAGCGAGTTTGTGAAGAGCGATCGGGGTTGATCCAGACAAGATTGGGAGATTTAGCCGGCGAGAACTTAGGAGCAACCGAAGAGCCAGGGAGCTTACGAGGGAGAGTAAGAGACCTTTGCGCCGATGGTATGGCGGCGGACTTTCCTGAAGATGGCAAAGCCTTAGGATCAGAGGATGATCCAGGGTGAAATGCAGGGGTTGGAGTCAGACTGAAGCCTTGCTTAGCAGGCGGCAGAGGAGGAGAACTTTCGTGGTACTGAACCGAGACACAAAAGGAAGAGAGCCCGTCGTTGAGACAGAAGGCTTCAATGCGCTCTTTCGGGGCGGGACAACGAAATAAAGCTACGACTTGAATGCTGCCCAAAGCCAATCGAGCGCAAGAGGAGATGCTTATGATATCTCCTATGCATTTGGAGAAAGCTGCCACCATCCTCAGTGAGTCGCAGAAGGGGGGAAGTCTAAACATAGAAACCTTAATGGGTTTGGGATCAATCGCTTTAGAAGCAGGAGAGATAGAAACCCATTTGCGGATCGACAGGGCAATAGAGCCAATAGCTAGAGACTGGTTAGCACACAGTTCCTCAAGAACCTTGGTAGAAGGACATTGAAATATACTTGTTACTTGTTACTTAAGTTTGCTACAATTTTATATCAGAAAATGGCTGCTGTGGATATTCCCATTGCCATGTGAATAATGATCTGTGCCTAGAAAGGTATGTAGATGAGAAAAAATATGATATGACGACTTTTTTTTTGGCATCAAATGGTTGTTGTTTGTTGTATTATCGGGGAGCCTGGACTGATGTGTATTTTATATACACTTAAGAACATGCATAAAACATTAATAACAACCTAAAACATGTTTCTATAAATCTAGATCTTAATCATGTTGCAAAAGTGCTTTAATATAAAATCCTATTTCATGAAACTATAGATCTTTGCTAAATCAAAAGAAGAACAACATTAAAAGCGGAAACACTAACCTGAAGTCGTTGATAGAGATTGCGCAGAGGGTTTAGATCTTCCTATATGATACACACTTCTATGAGAGGTCGTCTCTCTATTCTTCTGTTGATGGGATTACAGATGGAATTAGAAGATACGTATATATAGAGGACCATAACCCTAATTGATAATTATTGATTTTCAATTTTGCCCATCACAAAATAAGAAATTTACTTTATAGTCTCTATACGTGTTATATCACACTTTAAATTATATGCTTTTAACCCATTACTTAATCTTGATTAGATCACTTTAATTTGGGTTAGACTTTAGAATAGCAATTATACATTTAGTCACATATGTGAGCCCACATAGATTATTTTCCAACAATCTCCCACTTGGGCCACATATGTTACTCCTTATAAATGTACATATTTTATGAGCTCAAAATTTTGCTATCATAACCAAAAGCATAGCCAAACAATCTCGTCCATTAATCATGTAAATATAGGATCAAAGCAATTTTCGCTACATTTATCGTAACTAAATTTATCAATGGTCACATATATCAACATAATCAAACGACATAGATCAAGTGTAAATGTGTAGCATGAAAATTTCATGCAATGTGATCTATACACATGCCTATTTCCAACTGGTCCTCTTTAAAACTTAAGTGAGGTCAGAACCAAAACATGAAAAATGAGTGAGAAAACTGAATTCTTTATTTCTGATCAGAAAATAACAACATGTATAAATGTCTCACACAAACATAATGCAAATAAAATACAAACTCCCACTAAATCATGATATCCTCAAATAATGCAACACCCATATGAGCAGTATGCTCATAAAAGACCTTGGGTGGTAATCCCTTTGTGAGCGGATCCGCTATCATGGAGTTTGTCCCAAAGTGCTCTGTGGATATTTGTCCACTTTGCACTCATTCTTTCACAACAAGGAACTTTATGTCAATATGTTTCGACTTTGTCGAACGCCTGTTGTTGTTGGAATACATCACTGCTGACTTATTGTCACAAAATAACTTGAGTGGTCTTTCTATATTTTTCAAAATGCGCAGCCCAGTGACAAAATTCTGCAGCCATATTCCATGATTTGATGCTTTATAGCATGCTACATACTCTACTGCCATAGTGGAAGAAGCTATAAGTGTCTGTTTGACACTTTTCCATGATATAGCTCATCCAGCTAACAGGTAAATATGGCATGATGTAGACTTTTGCTATCTTGGCACCCTAGTGAAATCAGAATCAGAATACCTTACGACCTCCAAATGATCTGATTTCCTATATGTAAGCATGTAGTCTTTTGTTCTCTGAAGATACCTCATGATCCTCTTGGCTGCTATCCAATGGTCCATACCAGGTTTTCTTAAATACATGCCTAACATCCCAACAATGTATGCAATATCTGGACGCATACATACTTGAGCATACATTAGACTCCCAATAGCTGATGCATAGGGGATCTTTTATATTTTCTGAATTTTAAGGTTACTTTTAGGACACTGATTGAGACTAAATTTGTCTCCTTTAGCAACAGGGGTATCCCCTGGTCTACAATCTTGCATGCCAAACCTTTTGAGTACTTTATCGATATATCTCTTTTGTGATAATCCTAGAATACCTCGAGAACGATCTCGGTGTATCTGAATTCCTAATATAAAAGAGGCATCCCCAATATCCTTCATCTCAAAATGCTTGGACAGAAACCTTTCAGTTTCATGCAATAAATCTATATCATTAGTGGCAAGCAATATGTCATCGATATATAGAACTAGGAATATATGCTTACTCCCACTGAACTTGTGATACACATAATCATCAACTATATTCATCTCAAAACCAAATGAGATAATTACTTGATGAAACTTGTGGTACCATTGACGAGGAGCTTGCTTGAGTCCATAGATGGATTTTGTCAATTTGCAAACCATATTCTTAAGCTAGGATATAATAAACTCATTTGAATACTTATTTCTTCATTTAAAGCATTAAATACATTGGTCATTTCATAAATATCTGATTAATACTTCCCCTTTTTTAATTTGAGAAAATATGATCAGAATGCTATATTTAACTCCAAACCTTAACTAAACTTTAGAACAGAGAATGCAACACCATAAGAACATATTCTGAATTATGGAGACCATGACTATGCTTTCTCGAAGTAAATAATAAATGTGTTCATAACACCTGACATTAAGAATATTGACACCTAATCTCTTAGTTTTGATCTGTTTTTCCTTTATGCAGTCTACACAGACATCAAAGTCTTGTGAAGTCCTGGGATTCCAAAATGTTATCAGACACAAGACGCTCAACTCTACCTTTTGAGATATGACCTAAGCACTTATGCCATATGATGCCGAATTTTCTTTATTTAATTTATGTTTAGTACCACGTAACTCTACATGCAAGGTTTCATTATAGGATGCAATTGTTTCAAACAAATAAACATCCAGAATAGCATTCCTATTTTTTTCTCGTGGATGTCCTTAATAGTACTGGTTCTTGAGGTTATTGAGTTTGTTCTTCTGGAACAATTACCTTATTTTGAATGAGAGTTGTTCAACATTGTCTTGTTGAGGTTCCGGATTCACTTCTTGATCAATAATAGGTGTGGGAATCTGAATATTGTCAAAAGTGATAGTAGGAATTAGGTTCGTAATTGAATCCAATTCCTCCTCAAAAGCAATGTCCCTAACCTTATTTCTTCCCCAAAACTCAACTTCCTCAAAAATTGTTGCAGTTCCTGTCTAAAAAATATTCCTAAGTGTGGGATCATAAAACTTATAGCCCTTAGATCATTCAGAATAACCAATAAAGTAGCTGCTCACTATTTTGGAGTCCAATTTCTTTTCATGTGGCCTGTAAGGCCTTGCCTCAGCTGGACATCCCCAAATGTGAAAGTGCTTTAGACTAGGCTTTCGACCTGTCCAGAGCTCATAAGGTATTTTTGTAGTTGCTTTAGTTGGTACTCTATTGAGAATGTAAGTTGCTGCCTTTAATGCTTCTCCCCAGAGGGACTCAGGTAAGGTAGAATGAGAAATCATACTCCTTACCATATCCTTAAGAATCCTTTTCTAATCCTTGAAATTTGTCCCATTAAGTATGGGAATAAAATTGATGTTAGCAGTTAATGATGCGGCAGATGATAAACTAGCTGAATATAGAACAAAAACAAACAAAATAAGTTCACATGAGAATCCATATAAAACAATAAATTCAAATAATGGTTAATCCCATCTCAAGATACCAGGCACAACGTTAATATAAAGTCTTTGGACAGTAACATTAACTGTAAGCGGTACTCTTGTTGTAGTAATCAAATATTGACAATAAATCCTTTCAAATAATAAGTCATTCTTTGGACTGACTTATTGTTCATATGGAATACCTTATAATTGTCACATATTTATTACCACAGATGTGTATGAAATTTGACCAAATAACAACTTACCTTTGGGTCAGTTAATAAACGGATGAATTACAAATACACAATCATCTTGATATTTTAAATAAATTAATCTACACAAAAGAGGTCACTTTGGCAACATTTTGTTTCAGTTGATATATTCAAAATATTAGACATTCATAAGAAAAACCAAAACCATAATTTGAATTTAATTGTTTCCCAAAATTTTATCTTTTTCTTAATTTTTTGTAATTTTACTTTATTTTAGATGGATAATGTCAAGATAATATCAAAGTGATTTTTATTTATCTGATTATAGGACAAATGTCTTTACTGTTTTGATAATCTTTACTGACTAAGATTGATAGAAAATCTAAAGGATTAACAGAGAGTTAACAGAAGATGATAACAGAAAAACAAAATTAATAAATCATCTCATCCTTCTGTTTCTCTATCTCTTGCTGAGATCAGGTCAGCCTCCTACGGGCGGGCCCCACGCCAGCCCCTTACGGCCGGCCCCTATAGGAAGATTATCTTCCTATAGCATATTTTGTCAACATATTCTCAACTACTTATCTCACCAAAACTAAGATCAAGAAAATCTGAATTACAAATATATTGATCCCACCAAAACAAAACTAGATGCCCACCTGACATCAGCAGGCAGCAGCATCAGCTGCTCTCCTGGGCCCCACCAGCCACGTGGGCAGCAGCAACAAACAGCATTGCTATTGTTCCTATCCCGTGGGCCCCACCAACAATTTAATCCCCATATAACCCCTAAACAAATCTCTTTTAATTATCCATATCAAAACCATAACTGAACCATAACAGAATCTAATTGTCAGACCCATATCTTATCTTAACAGATAATCTTATAGGAACAATGAGATAATTTTAACATATAATCACTGTAGTTAACAGATAAGTTACTAACATATAATCAACAGATAATGTTGAGAATGTTAACAGATAATGAATAGATCAGTTCCAGTACTGTTAACGATAATGAACAGATTAACAGGAGTATACTGTTAACATTAGAGAATTTAGTTTTCTAAAGTTGTGGTTGGTATCTAGCTTGCAACCTCAAGCATACCAATAGAATTCCATAGTTTTAGTGTCCAACTGGTTGGTCAATAGGGACCAGGTTGTATATGGACATAACAAGTTCTGTATACTTTCCCTCGTAATGTTTTGAGTAGCTAATAACGACTTAAAGTTACTCTGTAATGCTCTATTTTACAACAGTACGTAAGATAAGACAACATCCTTGAAATGATCTTTATCCAGTCTAATTCATGGGCCATCTGTAATACACTCTTTTAGTAATCAACTAAAGACCCGTCTTTCTTCTTAAGCCCTGTTTATAAATGAAACGTTTGGGGGGGAAAATGACTTTGTTGAATGACCGGATCCTTTTCGACAACCACCTAATTACCATCCATGTAGACCATGCTATCAAACATAGCATGGCTATTGATATTTGATGCAATTTTAAATGGTGTATCATGAGATTGCCTAAAAGAAAGATAATATGGTTTTACGGGGTGTCACACCCCACTTCCCAAAAACATGGAATACGAGCGCGTGACGAAGCCCAGCGAATGATTTTAACATCATCCATAAGCTGTAGGATCAACTCAGCATCACAACAAGGATATAACAAGATATATATACAACCAAGCATGCATGAATAATTTATTAAGCAACAGAAAATAATTTAAACATTAATAATATCCAAAATATTTTCAATGTCCGGAACAAAAAGGTAAAACTCGAGAACATCAGCCCGTTACAAGTCTTAAGCAGCAACAAATGAAATAACTCAATTACAAAACGAAATGATTAAAGAAAGATTTTCCCAAGCAAGGCCTAAAACGTCTGCTCACCGATTCCGTCAGGTAAATCTCCTTGGATACCTGTAAGTTGTTCATCTAAAGAGAGGAAAAGAAAGTCCTTAGAGCAAGTCGTGGACATGCAAGTGGAGAAATAAAGAAACAATGGCAATAGTGGTATAGCAATGAATTCAATGGACGATGAAATCAGTAGTGTTGAACAGTGACAAAACAATAATAGTACAATATGCAATAACTATGATTTATCACGGTAACGATGAACAATATCAATAATGGCAATAATAACGATAATACTGCTTGATAAAGATAACAATATGCAATGATAATGTGATGAGAGCCTTAGGTCTATTATTCATTTTTAATCCTAGCTAATGCACGTACTACTGTGTCCCATGTGTGCCGTACCACAGGTTCGATGCATACAATCAATTTCGTTTAGACTAAGGTAGCAGATTCTATAGTTCATGTACTGGGTATGATGACGATAACGATAATAACACTGGACATGTGTAATTTCTTACACGATGCCGATAACGATAAAACACTGGACATGTGTAATTTCTTACACGATGCCGATAACGATAAAACACTGGACATGTGTAATTTCTTACACGATGCCGATAACGATAGAATACTGGACATGTGTAATTTCTTACACGATACTGATAACAATAATATTCACTGGCCATCATCTGAGTACACTTACTATATTGTCAACTACCTTAATCAACCCTTAACCCCAGCTTTGATTTATTTCCTTTATTCAATTAACACACAATAATGCAATTAATAAGGGACGCTAGAAAAGGTGATAAAACAACCCTAGGATCATGCAATATACTCTATACAATTAAATACGCTAAATATAACATTATAAACACAATTGTACATTATAAAATATAGAATCCCAATTCTGGACAGCAGTAGGTTGCTGTACCAAAATCAGAATTCCCGTTGCTACAGGACAGCAAAAGTGGATCCATCAGGTGGTCTAGAAACTAAACTCCTGCCCGGTTCCAAAGCATACTTAAAGTCTATATTCCGACAATGGTAGCTAGGTGAAATTCAGTGTTGTCTAATTTTAATTGTAAAGACAGTAAATAATCAATACAAAAATCAGTAAAAATAATTTTTAACACCCTAAACATGTTATCTACAAATATGAAATTTATCTTGGCTATATATAATCATTAGTTCACTTAATTTATTAGCCTAACATGTTATATACATGAATCTGAATTTACAGCACAGCTGTAGCAAAAGGGTCATAAATCGGAATTCGGAAATTCTGGTGTCTATTGACATCTAGACAAATAGGGCTACATTTCATCTTCAGGGAGTTTCTGATTTTAATGAAGTTATTTAGGTCGAAACAGCACAATAAAATTCAGGTTGGCGTAATTTCCAGAATAGTCAACATGTCCATTTTGAATAAAACGGTTAAAAGTTAAGAATAATAAATTGGAGTTTAATAATCATAATCACAGCGAACCAATCTTATGTGAACCTGGTATTAAGGTCGATGATGTCCATAATTCTAATAATTACAATTCAACTAATTTACCAATAGCAATCACATAAACAAACAACCCTAATATACAATCCACAATAGTTGTCTTCAATGTCATGATATGAAATGTGACAATAATTTTCTATTCTTATATTCAATAACTATAACTACATGGATGTATGTAAGATCCTTATACATTAGAGGCAAAAAGAAGGCACGAAGTCGAGATTGCCACTTGGATTCGCTCGTGTAAATCCGTGGCTTCTTAACGATAGATACAATAACATTTTACGATATTCAATAGGATCCACTTGCGAAATTCAATAAAAACATCGAATATGATACAATAAATATTCGATAAGAAATGACTTGCCTTTTTGATGAAGAATCTGAACACGAACCAATACGGGATGAGAATCCCGAGAGACGAGGCACTAGTATGGACACACGTACGAACGAGACACGTACAAACACCCACACAAGATCGGTTCCGGAGCAGATCTTGATGGAAGATCCAGATCGAGACAATCGAACGGCTGGATCTGCTTCAATTCGAGTTGAAGATCAAGATCGGATGGACGGATGAGATCTGATCTGGCCGAAAAGACCAGATCTAATCTGGCCAAAAAGATCAGATCTGATCAAGATCAGATATTGATCGAATCCAATGGCCAAGATTAAATCTCCCACCCTCCTTCTTCTCTCCTTCACGGTAACAGAGAGCGAGAGAGAGGTGCAGCACTGGCAGGACGCGACGCAGGGGGAGTCTCAGGCGACGGTCATCGGCGGGTGGCGGACTGATGTGAGGGGATCGACTCGGCAGACGGCGGCACATGGAGACAGGATGTCGGGGTGCAGCATTGCGATGTTGCTGCTGCGGCATGACGAGAGGAAGAGGAGCATGGGCTGCTACTGCGCTGGGGCACCACGAGGGTGCGTTGTCGCGGTGGCTGCGGACTGGGGTGACGCTGGTACTGCGGGAAGGAGGCAGCAATGGGGATTGTCGGTAAGGCGCTGCGGGGTGCTGGCCTGCGACACGTCTGAGGTCGCGAGGGACAGAGGGTGACGAGATGATGAGGGAGTTGCAGGCTAACGGCGTCGCAACCAGGGGGGTGAAGCGGCGGCCTGGTGTGACTTGGCGCTGGCGAACGGAGAGTGGAAGAGGAAGGGAAATGGGTTCTCTGTGTTTGGGTTAGAAACAGAGGGAGAGAGAGAACGGGATATGGAGGAAGGAGATGGTTGTGTTTTGTTTTGGTTTTGTGTTTGAACAGAGAAAGAGAGAGGATACGGGGGTTATTAGGTTGAATTAGTAATGGGAGAGATTAGAGGGCTTAATAGTAGGGATTTAGTTATTCAAATTGTGGGAGTTACAGATCATGGGGATTGTGGAGGAGTGATTAGGAGAAATCATAGGAATTAGTCCGTCAGGGAGAGATTGGAGGTAGTTTGGGTTATTGGGTTTGGGTGAGAGATCCAATAGAAAGTGGATACTAGGCTTTGGGTACAAAATGGTTCAATTTGGAGGACAATTCACATCCAAGAAGACAAAGCAAATTTTATAAAATTAATTCTAAATTTAGAATACAAGGAGTAGATTTTAAAAATAATCAACTGAGATCAGGATTAGATTAAGAATAACATTAGGATAAATATTATTCAACACAAAATGTGACAAATGAAATGAATTACAATTGCAATGAAGATTACAATTGGGATCAATAACAGAGAAGAAAAAATAAAAACGGGAGTTACACGGGATGTTTGGGTTTAAATTTTGGGAGGAAATTGCGAAATTTTGAAATTAATTCAATTAATCCAGCAAAGATCAAAAGGAACCCTAAATTTCTTAAGTTTCTTTAAACAAGAAACCCTAAATTTCTTCAATTAATTCAGCAAAGATGGCTCTGATACCAATTGATGTGTATTTTATATACACTTAAGAACATGCATAAAACATTAATAACAACCTAAAACATGTTTCTATGAATTTAGATCTTAATCATGTTGCAAAAGTGCTTTAATATAAAATCCTATTTCATGAAACTATAGATCTTTGCTAAATCAAAAGAAGAACAACATTAAAAGCGGAAGCACTAACCTGAAGCTATTGATGGAGATTGCGTAGAGGGTTTGGATCTTCCTATATGATACGCACTTTTATGAGAGACCGTCTTTCTATTCTTCTGTTGTTGGGATTACAGATGGAATAAGAAGATACGTATATATAGGGGACCATAACCTTGATAATTATTGATTTTCAATTTTGCCCATCACAAAATAAGAAATTTACTTTACGGTCTCTACACGTGTTGTATCACACTTTAAATTATATGATTTTAACCTATTACTTAATCTTGATTAGATCACTTTAATTTGGGTTAGACTTTAGAATAACAATTATACATTTAGTCACATATATGAGCCCACATAGATTATTCAACATGGACTACCATATATATATTTAAAACTCAGTTGATCGACTCAATACATTTTCATGCGCCGGAGATTGAACGTTGTGCATCATCCATTCACATTATCTCAAGACATTAATAAATATTTTCACGTTTCTTTTAACAGCTTATTTATGTTTTGGCGGTTAAGGATTATGCAACATTCAAAGCTTATTTCTGTTTTACGACAAATTATCTGGATAATCAGATAATATATGAACAACTCATGCTTTGTTTAGTTGTGAGATTGCCGCTGTTATGCATATATTTGATTGCTCTTTTGGCTTTTAAGGCTGATCTTGAAGAGAATGAAGAGAAGGGTTAGGTTCCAAAGGAAAAGAAACATAATCCATGTTCTATAAGCCAATTGCTAATCATAAGAGCTGTCTGCAATTAATGCTAAACATAAACTGTGAATTTTGCTGCGAAATTTCCAGAATATCTCTACTTGTATCAGTGTATTGGTTTGTTATTGATGGAGAACTGTTTTGTAGCCACAGTACGAAGTCAGGACTTGCTGCCCCTCGATTGTTCTAAGAATGATTTACTTGCAGACTAAAACAGGTCTTGATGTTTGAGGTGCATTTATTGACCAAGGTGAGTTCTTGTCCTTCATTTAGGTGCATATTTTTCTCCACTAGTCACTACTTTTTTCATTATGTAGGGGAAATAATTTCATCTTGTGCTTTGATTAACCGATTGAAATATTTGCTGCTGCAGATCCTATCTCTCAATTCTTATCTACTAGTATTAGGGGTGGGCATCGGTCGGTATCCGACCTAATATGGATCATCCACCACCGATCCAAAGAAGATCGGTTTTTTAATTTTCTCATCTGCAACCAATCTGAACCTTAATTGGATCGGTTTCCATCCAAGCCGATGAAGCTCGGTTTGGATTGGATTGGATGGTTGATTTGGCGTGCTACTTTTCACCTTCAACATAATTCATAATTTTGTTGAAATTTAAAAGATCAACTTCAATCAAACTTAAAAAACAACCTGCTATTTGTTATTCAGAAATGAATTTAAAATGAAGTTTCATAAAACCACAAGTTGTTAATAAAGTTTGCACTAATTGTTTGAGATTATGACATTTAAATGGGTGAGATAAACTACTTTTTTACTTGCATACTTCTCTAATCTTAGTTTATTATCATAAAAGAAACATTAAATAACCATAGCTAATTGAATTTCATGTACAATAAAAAAAGATTTAGATTATAATTTCTACTTGACTTAATTAAAGTAATTACTAAATGTTATATCAAATTCATGATTCTATTAAGTTGGGCTACATTGTAAATCAAGTTTTCTCAACAAAATAACACAGAAGATTATGGAGAATCAAAACATAGGTAGAACAATTGCTCGATTTGTATTAAAGAAATTAAAGAAGACTGTTTGTATCTCAAGGAAATGAGAAATGACTATTTTAATATCTAAGAAATTAAAGAAGAACTATATTTTTTATGGACTTCTGCATAGAGATATGGTCGGTTCGGTTTCATCGGTTATTTGAAAGCCCCATCCAACAACCGAACCGATCCAGTTGGTTATTGAAGATCAAGAGCCGAGCCAATCCAAATCCCCAATTGGTTTGGTTAAAAACCGGTTGGTTCGGGTTGGATTGGTTCGGATTGGTTGGTTCGGATAATAGTTGTCCACCCCTAACTGGTGTGATGGGTGTGTTGTCCTAAATCTAGAAAGAAAAGCATTATTGGGTCTGAAATCATAACATGCACGTGTTTAAAACTTTCAAGATTGTCTGAGCTAATTACCTTAGTAAAACTCTTATGGTCTTTTTATTCTTTCATCTTTTGTTGTTGTTATCTATTTGCCTTTTTAATACCAGGTTAATACCTGAAAAATAAGGATCCAATGAAGCAGGTTATTTATTTTTGTAGTAGTAATCTCTACAATATATTAAGCTAACTCACTTTTGGTTCAAAATTTTTTCTAATTTTTTCTTTTTAAAACAAACAAAAAAAGGATAGCAAATATAGGAGGCAACTTCCCACTCCTTCTCCATCCAAAATTTGAAGTGCAATTATATTTCTTAACTAAACCTTAAAAAACACTAGTATTATACACGTGCTGTGCATGCAGAAAAAATTGGGGGAATGAAAAGGGCAAAAAAAAATCTACCAGCACGTGCGATGCACGGATTGGGATATGGACAAATTATACTAAGGCCTTCTCCCATTATAGTAGTAGAGATGCAATATTGTATATATGTTATCGGGAGTTTTTTTTTTCAAAAATAGTTCTCATAATTTTTCACTTTTCAAAAATTATGTGCAATGTATTATTGCAGTGTTATATTTAAAAATTATGTGTAATACAGTGGTAATTATGGAATTTGAATCCTCTTGGTGAATAATTCACTAGAGACGTTCACTGGCCCATTTAACCATATACATCTTGCATCAAAATGTGTGCCCTCTGTTATGATCAACAAGATGTGTGGTTAGATGGGCCACTATAGTGAATTAGTATTTCACTGAAGAGTATTCAAATTCGTAATTGTGGTACATTAGTGCCATTGTTTCACATGTTCTTCAACATAATTTTCAATTTATATTATTTTGCTTGGTTAGTTAAAACTTGAAAGTGGCCATTATGAATATCAGTATTGCTGCTTTATTTTCTTTATTATTAAGCTACTATTACCTACACTTTCCTATATTTTTATTTTGCAAGTGTTATTTTCAGGATCATAATATTGTGTTCTCTTAAATATTGACTTCCTATTGCTCATATTGCAATTCTTTACTGCTCGATTTGGCTCCTAGTGTGGAAACTAGTAGATTTAAAGCCTGAATATGTAAAGCTTTTCAGTTTTTTTAATTTAAAAAAACACACTTATTTGCCTTGTACGCCAATGTTATGTGAAGAAGATAAAAAAATATTAGTGAGTTGGGTTAGGTTAGGTCCACTATGTACGTAAGCTTGTATGTGCTCTGTAGCTTGCTTACAAGAATGTAAGAGCTTGACATATAAGATTGAATTTAAAAAATGGTGAGATGCAAGTTAAAGTGAGAGTTTGACATCAACGAATGAGTTTTATTTTTTATTTTTTAGAAAAAGGATAACCACATCATCGTTTTATTAATAAATAATTAACGAAATAAGTATTATAAATAACTACATCTATTTGTTTCTAAATGGAACAATGGAAAATAGTTACACAGCTAAGTCTTCAACATTAACTAGTTCCTCCCCTAGTTAAACTTGTAGATAAATGCACCTGCAATCTGTTCTCCCACTTATAAGATGTAACATGACCACTTCCGCTCATAACTCCATTATTGTAATTTGAATTTCAAACTAAATTTAATCTGAAATTCAAATTAGAACGACCCCCCCCCCCCCCCCCCCCCCCCCCCCCCCCCCCCCCCCCCCCCCCCCCCCCCCCCCCCGACTAATTTTTGAATTTCAAAATTCTAAATTGAAATTCAAAAATCAAAGAAATCTCTCCCTCCACACTCCCAATTTGAAGTTAGAAACCCTAATTCCAAATTCAAAATTTGAAAATCAAATCTCGACTCCTCATCTCCACTCTGCATCTACCCCGGCCACCGTCACTTTCTTGCACACTTCCACTCCTCCCATTGCTCCTGTCGTGCGCATCCATCACTCTATCCCCTTCACCGCTTCGCCATCAACTGATGGCAACCACATAAGCAAACCAAACTCCCCTTCGTTAGCCCCATTGCCAGCTTCAATGAGGCCCCACTCGACCTCACTGTGACGAGCCCACCGACACAGCAGCGCTCTCTGCACCCTCCGCCGAGCCAATCCCAGGTCCTATCCTCGTCGATCCAAACCCTAATTGGAAACTTGACGATTAAAGCACAACTCCACCGGCGAGTCACGATCTCTGCGCCACTCCGACGAGCCCTAGTTAGAGTCTCAATGAGCCCAACTCCAACGATTCACCTCCGATCCTTCCAATACCCTCACCGACAGTTGTCAGTGCTGTTGATGAAGGCACACACGCCAAACGAAGCCGATGACCCATCACCGTCCCTGTAATACCCTGATTTTTCAATTAATGAAAAATTATTTATTTTGCACGTAGTGTGCACGTGCAATATCTTGTTTGGATTATTTTTATAATGATGTGTATAAATTTTTAATCATGTGTTCTCAAATTATTTTGTACAAAAAGCCTTTCTTTAAAGCCTTATTTTAATTTAATTAAAAGCCCTTTTTCTTAAAAGCCCAAATGTATTTTATTTTATTTATTTTAATAACTATTTTTGGCCCAAGAATAAAGCCCATGAATAAATCTATTTTTTAATTAAACTTGTCATGTAGAAGACTATTTTTTTAACTAATTTATTTTTTATACAAATTAAAATGTACAAATTTGGCCTAGTTGCATGCACGTGCACTACACGTACACGTGCTATGCACACTCTTGATGAGGCCGGGATGCATTCTTTTTGGAGGGAGATTTGATTTTTGTCATGGTGATCATGGAGGTAGTTTTGTGAATGTGGGTAGTTTTCTTAACTCCCACTTTGATCTAGGCCCTCCATTCTACAACCACCTAAGCAATCTTAGCCCTCCATTTTACTTATCTTTTAGTATAAATACCCCCCCTCTCATGGCTATTTTCATATGCAATTTCATATTTCCAAACTATAGTCCTATTTCAATATCAGTGTGAGTTATAAAAAAAATAGAGAGTTGTGTGGGATTGCTTGGAGAAGGAGAGGCCGGCATCATTGAAGGAGAAGAAGCATTCGGTTTTGCTTGGAGTGGAGCTTGTGCGCGCTTTTGGCTAGGAGGTGGTGCTTTCATTTGCAAGGCTTGTGTTGCTAAATTGTTTAGTTCTCTCCATACAAGGTGGGTAAAACTTTCATATTTCTAATGTAGGAACCTATGCTAGTTTTAATTATCAACCCTATGCATGAAAAATACCAATAAGAACACACTTTAATTGAGAAGTTAGTGTATGAATTGATTGAAATGATGTGATTAACTTGTATGTAATTCTAGCATTAAATAAAATTGTGTGTGAAATTTATCCATGAATGAATGATGGTGGTTAAATCTCTTAAGAATATTGCTAGTATGATGCATGAAAAATTCTAATAAAATTGCTTGTTAATTGTAATATTGAAACATGAAATTGATTAAAGGGTGCACTTTGATTAGAAAAGAGTGATTTTTGTATGATTGAGATGTAATTATGCTAATTGATAAATAATAGTATACATTGTGACATAGATGAACTAATGAAATTATTTTGTTATCATCAAAGAAGAACTACTCAAAAATTGGTAGTTTTGAGTTTTACCTATTCATGTGCTAAATAGACCTTTAAGTTGATATGGGTATGGATAGATCCAAAATATATGTGTTGTTAAATAAGAATTAATAACAGTGAATTATCATAAGAAAATTATGAATAAAAAGGAATTAGAAAACTAATTGATTATTCAATGTCGAAAATAAAAAGTATAGTAGTCTTAATGAACAATTCATTAATTTGTGTGGAAAAAACTATGTTTTAGTGCAAAAAAATTATTTTATACTTGCTGTTATGAAAATTATATGAAGAGGATTTAATCTGGAATTTTTCAGTAGTTTTTACAAAGGCAAAATGAACCTAGATTAATTTAAACATCGAGTTGTTTTTTAAACAGTACGAATATGAAATATATGGGTTTTTATTGGGTATTATGACAACCCGAGCTACTAGCTCAGGCGGTCACTGACTGCGGTTGGCTTCTCTGGAGTGAGCGGTTCGAACCCTGTGTTCACAACATTTTTTTTACCATTTGAAAAATATATATAACTTTCAACCCGAAAGCATATATACTAAATTCGCCCTTTCATATCGCTAGCACAGTTCGGTCATACGGCGGGTGCTCTTGGCTCTGTTTCTGTTGTGCCTGGGTTCGATTCTTACCTTCGGCATATATAAAAAATATTTTTTTTGGGAGTTGTAGATGTCCAAAAAATGTGAAAAAAATATGGTAATTCTCATAAAAATGTAAGGAATTTTATAAGAATGATTTGGGTATTATTTGAATAAATTTAACTATGGTTTGGAGTCAAAAAGCATATAAAGACATATGGTTCGAAATGGATTATTGGTACGAAACTATACTTGAAAGAATAAGTAAATTGGCACATTAAGAGTTGATTTGGCAAAAAGAAATGTAGTTGTGTGACATGATGCAATTATTTTCTCACTTGTGGAATAAAATGAAATGTGTACATTGTTTAGTAATGTAGAATTATTATGATGTGATAATTGATGAGTATATGCAAACTCATGTGCAATGATGGACTTGTGAACAAAATGAGAAATCATGGATTGAAAAGAGAATATACATATGAGTATGAGAACTCAATATGGAAATTTTATAAGTTGAAGATTGTGAAATGAAAATTGAAATAGAGTAGCTAAGTCTCCCCGGCATTGAGAAATGAAATGAATTGAAATGAAATTAGACCAAGGTTGGTCAAGTTGTAATAAACAAATAAGTCCGGTTGATGGAGAGGCTAACTCTAGAGATTAATTTTTGTTCATGATTTTTAATAAAACTAAGGATTAGTACATAATGAAGATGTGATGAAAGTAGAAGAAAAACACGGGTATGGGGGCCAACGGATTTGCGGCGAGAGGGTATTCACAGGTCCATCACGATGCGTCGTGACATGGCGTGGATACTGTTCCCGAGTACCGTCCCGGTGGCGACGCTCGTGGGATGTTCGAGTGGCTATGGGTGGTGCCATTGTTCCATGGCGGAGGCTGAATTGTCCATAGGTTGCCTGCTCGATGCGTCGTGTCAGTGCGTGGGATTCCCCTCCAGGCTGCCTGGACATGGGCTCGTAGATCATAGGACATCTAAGACACTACCGTAATTACAGTAGTAGACTAAGTCATAACGGGGGATTGAACCCTAGAAAGATGAAGGACGAATAAGGGCTTGCCCTCGGACCTATGTAGTATGGGATGCATAGAATCCGAACAAGTGCGCATTAGTGTCATGTAACATTAATAACTGCATTAAGGATTAAGTGCACAATCACAACACGACATCAATAGGGTAGTCCCTTCAGTTTGAATTGTGACAAGTTTGTGTTTGTTAAATATGAAAAGTTAAGTTATACTATTTCCGGCATAGAGAGGATGACCGTGTATAATGTTCGTCGGTTGAATAAACTGACGTACCCACAGTCTTATATGCAGGTAAATGGCATGTTAAAGATTAAAGACGAATGGATGCTTAAAGATTATACCATGTTGTTGTACATTTATTTAATTGTTGTATTTTACTTCCGCTGTGCAAAAGAAAAGTGTAATATTGATGTAAACTCTGATGTATGATGAAAAGTTTTAATTTCCCTGTAAAAATGTACTAAAGAAAGTGAAAAGATCCTGTAGAACATCTCGAATTCAGTGTATTTGGGATTCGGGGCGTTACAGAGTGGTATCAGAGCCACGCTTTCTGCACTTTCACACTTGTACAAATTTATAGGGAACGACACCCTAGTAGTGGACATTAGAGTGTGTGTTTGAGTCTAGAGATTTAAATGTAAGTGACTTACATTTGTGTTGCTCTAAGATTTATGCTTCTTCCTCTCTATTTCTAAGATGGCTGATCACTTCGATCCTGCTGGAGGCGACGACTGGCATATCATTGAGGAAGAGTACCATCCTGGACAGGCTGACTCCGAGGACGAGTACTACCCTGGGCAAGTTGATTCTGACGGTGAAGAATGGCCTGAATCCCGAGAGATCACCCCACCTCCGGATTCATCTGATGACTCTTCTTCTGACGAAGAAGAAGAACCAGTTCCAAGTGGTCTTGTGACTTCTCTTCAGAGGCAAGTGGAAATCCTGAAGGAGAGAGTTGGATTTTTGGAGGCTCAGCTGGCGAAGCGGAAGGCCGACTATTCTGTTCTTAGTCATAGGGTTTGGGAACTCGAGAAGAGGAAGAACCTGACTGATGTTCTGAAGGATGAAGTTGAAGAACTGCGGGAAGAACTTCGAGCAGCGAAGAGGACCCGTAGGAGTTAGACTGTCTTAGCTTCTTTTATGTTCCATTCTGATGTCAAAACTATTTTTAATTCGAATGTATAAACTTTGGAATTCAATGAAATGCAAGTTGGTTTAAATTCTTGTCTTATACTTCGAATTTGACGGATCTTTTGCATCAGAACATGTCGAGAAGAGGAGCTAGGAATGGTGAGGGGTTGGATCTGGAGACCGAACTTGCAAGGGTCTACCAGATGCTTAATGCAGTGGCTCAGAACCAAGGTCGAGGGCCGGCGAATCCAGTGCCCGAGGCGATTAAGCTGGTGGAATCGTTCAAGAGAATGAAACCACCTGTATTCGAGGGAAAGTCAGACCCAGATGCGGCTGACAACTGGATACGGCAAGTGGAGACGATCTTTGAGGTGTTGGAGACCCCTGAGGGTAGCAAGGTCAAGTTGGCGACTTTGCAGCTGGAGAAGGATGCGACGGTTTGGTGGCAATCCATGAAGAGGACCATGGGAGGTCTGTTGCTTGGCTGGGAGGAATTTCTGGAAGAATTCCGCAGTCATTATTTCCCCTCCGACGTCCAGGAGAAGAAGGCGATGGAGTTTCTATCGCTTCAGCAAGGCAGCATGTCGGTGAGAGCGTATGAGACCAAGTTCACTCAGCTCTCCAGGTATGCTCCAGAGCTGGTGATGGACGAAGCTAAGAAGGCTCGCAAGTTCGAGCATGGTCTGAGGCCGAGCTTGAGGTCTTGTATGATACCCCTTGGTATCAGGCGATTCGACAAGCTGGTCAAGAGGGCGGCAGCGACGGAGGCGGATATGGAGCAGTTTCAAGTTGTTCAGAACCGGAGGAACAACTGGCAGTCTGGTAAGAGGCCTGCACATTCTGGGAGTTTCAAGGGGCAACCATCTGAATAGAGGTTCAAACTGACAGGGGCGAACGCGGTTAGTGTAGCTGGAGGACCTGGAAACAATGTGGTGAGACCTCCTGCGGTGACTTGCTTTAACTGTGGTGAAGCGGGGCATTATCGATCTCAATGTCCCAAACTACGGAATGGTAATAGCAGCGCACCAACGCAGCAGGCTGGGAAGAGGCCGTACCAATCAGGGCGAGTATTTGCCTTGACAGAAGCTGATGCTGAGGAGGCAGATTAGGTCATCTCTGGCGAACTCTATCTTAATGGAATGAAAGCTGTTATATTGTTCGATACTGGATCCTCTCATACATTTGTGTCTCCAAAGTTTGCTAAATTATTGGGAGTTGAACCGAAGATTTTTCCAGGCAAGATCTTAGCAGTAGCTACTCCGTCAGGGAAAACTTTAACCACTGATCGGTATTATGTTGATTGCGAGATTGTGATTGGGGATAGAATCTTTGGTATTGATCTGATCGAGCTGACTATCTTGGGAGTCGATGTTATCATTGGCATTGATTGGATGTCGGTGTACAGTGCAAGCATCGAGTGTAAGATCAAGACGGTAACAGTGAAGGCTCCAGGTGGACCTGAAGTCACGTTCCAAGGGAAGAAGAAGTGTTCCAAGCTGGTGGCAACTATCCGCAAGGAAGAGACTCCTGTGGAAGTGCAAGGGATTCCTGTGGTTCGGGACTATCTGATTGTGTTCTTGGAAGATTTTCCTGGGTTACCCCCGCATCGTGATGTGGAGTTCAGCATCACTGTTCAACCGGGAAGTGCACCCATTTCTAAGGCACCGTATAGGATGGCTCCAGTGGAACAGGATGAGGTAAAACGACAGATTGAGGAACTGTTGTAGAAAGGCTTTATTCAACCTAGTGCGTCACCTTAGGGAGCACCAGTGCTTTTGGTAAAGAAGAAGGATGGATCGATGAGAATGTGCATCGATTACCGGGAGCTGAATAAGGTCACTGTTCAGAATAAGTATCCGATTCCTCGAATTGATGACTTGTTCGATCGTCTACAAGAAGCAGCTGTTTTCTCCAAAATAGATCTTCGATCAGGTTACCACCAAGTTCGAGTGAAAGCTGAAGATGTGCACAAAACTGCATTTAGAACTCGGCATGGGCATTACGAATTCTTAGTTATGCCATTTGGAGTGACGAATGCACCCGCAATCTTCATGGACTTGATGAACAGAGTTCTGAGGCCGTTTATTGATTCTTTCGTCGTGGTGTTTATCGACGATATTCTCGTGTACTCCAAGTCTGAGGAGGAGCACACCGAGCATCTGGCAGCAGTTTTGTAGAAGTTGGAAGAGCAGCAGTTGTATGCCAAGTTATCCAAGTGTGATTTCTGGAAATCTGAAGTTGCATTCCTAGGTCACATCCTTTCTAAAGAGGGAGTGTCAACTGACCCTCAGAAGATAGAGGCAGTGAGAGATTGGGCAAGGCCTACTACAGTGAAGGAAGTCAGAAGTTTCCTTGGGATGACTGGATATTATCGGAGATTTATTCAAGGTTATGCTCAGATAGCTGTACCGCTTACTGGACTGACCAAGAAGAATGTGAGCTTCAAGTGGACTGAGCAATGTGAGGCAAGCTTTCAGGAGTTGAAAGATAGGCTGACTACTGCACCTATTTTGGCTCTACCTAGAGCAGGTGTTGAGTATGATGTTTATAGCGATGCTTCACATCGGGGGCTTGGTTGTGTCTTAATGCAAGAAGGAAGAGTAATCGCTTATGGGTCTAGGCAACTACGACCGCATGAGAAAAATTATCCGACTCATGATCTGGAGTTGGCTGCGATTATCTTTGCCCTGAAGCAATGGAGGCACTACGTGTACGGTGAGAAGTTGAATATGTACACGGATCACAAGAGCTTGAAGTATATATATCAGCAGAGGGATCTCAATCTGAGGCAGCGGAGATGGTTGGAAGTGCTCGAGGATATGCGACCTGAGATCAAGTATCATCCTGGAAAGGCTAATGTTGTTGCTGATGCACTTAGCCGCAAGAGCAGTTTGGCTAGTTTGATTACAACTCAGAGGCATCTGATTGAGGAGTTGGATCGAGCAGGTATTGAGGTTGTCTTGCAAGGATTGGGAGCATCTTTGGCTCAGTTGAGGCTTCAGCCTACTTTGAATGCAAGGATCATTGCAAGTCAAGAGGTTGATGCTGATATTTTGGAGATGAAGGAGCAGGTTGGTGCTGGCAGGTTGCCCGGATTTCAAATCAGGGATGGAGTGCTGTGGTTCGGAGATAGACTGTGCGTTCCAAATCAGGCGGACCTGAAAGAGAGTATTCTTCAGGAGGCGCATGCTACTCTTTTGTCGGTACATCCTGGGAGTACTAAGATGTACAAAGACATCAAACAGCATTTCTGGTGGTCAGGTTTGAAGCGGGATGTGGCTGAATTTGTCGCGAAGTGTGAGGTTTGTCAGCAAGGCAAAGCCGAAAATCAGAGTCCCAGAGGTCTATTACAGCCGTTACCTATTCCAGAGTGGAAGTGGGATAACATCAGTATGGATTTCATCACGGGATTGCCTAAGAGTTCTAAAGGCAATGATGCAATTTGGGTTATAGTCGATCGACTGACCAAGTCCGCTCAATTTTTGGCGATGAAACTCACTGCTTCGATGGACAAGTTAGCTGAGATGTATGTTGGTGAGATTGTCCGACTTCATGGTGTTCCCTCAACTATTGTGTCTGATCGAGATGCGCGGTTTACTTTGCATTTCTGGAGGAGTCTTCAGACAGCTTTGGGTACCAAGACAGGTTTCAGCACTGCTTTTCATCCGCAAACCGATGGGCAGACCGAGAGAGTCAACCGTATTCTTGAGGATATGCTTCGGTGTTGTATACTAGACTTCGGAGGCAGTTGGGAAAGGCATTTACCTTTGGTGGAATTTGCCTACAACAACAGTTTTCAGGCTAGCATTCGGATGGCGCCGTACGAAGCTCTGTATGGCAGGAAGTGCAGGACTCCTGTTTGTTGGTATGAAGTTGGGGAGCGTCAGTTGTTTGGTCCTGAGCTTGTACAACAAACTTCTGAGAAGATTGTTCTGATCAGGAAAAGGTTGGTAGAAGCTCAGAGCAGGCAGAAAAGCTATGCAGACAACCGGAGAAGGAACCTTGAGTTTGAGGTTGGTGACTTCGTCTTTCTGAAGGTTTCACCCAGTAAAGGTGTGGTTCGATTTGGGCAGAAGCGGGAAGTTAGCCCCGAGGTTTATAGGCCCGTATAAGATATTGAAAAGGATCGGGAAAACTGCTTACCAGCTTGAATTACCAGAAGAGTTGTCTCAGGTGCACAATGTCTTTCATGTGTCTATGCTGAGAGGTTATATTCCAGATCCGAGTCATCATTTGCTTGAAGTGCCGGAAGGTTTGCAGTTAGACCTGAATTACATCGAGTCTCCTGTTGAGATTGTTGATCGTCGAGAGAAAGTCTTGAGGAATAAGACGATACCGATGGTCAAGGTAGTCTGGAGAAACCACTTGGTTGAAGAGGCTACTTGGGAATCTGAGGAGAGGATGTTGAAGGACTATCCTGAGCTTTTTGCTTGATTGTATTTTTGTATCTTTTTGTTCTTGTTGTTGTGTGTATTGTATTTTTGTTTCTCGCTCTTGATCGTAGTTCCGGGGACGGAACTATTCTAAGGAGGGAGTGCTGTAATACCCTGATTTTTCAATTAATGAAAAATTATTTATTTTGCACGTAGTGTGCACGTGCAATATCTTGTTTGAATTATTTTTATAATGATGTGTATAAATTTTTAATCATGTGTTCTCAAATTATTTTGTACAAAAAGCCTTTCTTTAAAGCCTTATTTTAATTTAATTAAAAGCCCTTTTTCTTAAAAGCCCAAATGTATTTTATTTTATTTATTTTAATAACTATTTTTGGCCCAAGAATAAAGCCCATGAATAAATCTATTTTTTAATTAAACTTGTCATGTAGAAGACTATTTTTTTAACTAATTTATTTTTTATACAAATTAAAATGTACAAATTTGGCCTAGTTGCATGCACGTGCACTACACGTACACGTGCTATGCACACTCTTGATGAGGCCGGGATGCATTCTTTTTGGAGGGAGATTTGATTTTTGTCATGGTGATCATGGAGGTAGTTTTGTGAATGTGGGTAGTTTTCTTAACTCCCACTTTGATCTAGGCCCTCCATTCTACAACCACCTAAGCAATCTTAGCCCTCCATTTTACTTATCTTTTAGTATAAATACCCCCCCTCTCATGGCTATTTTCATATGCAATTTCATATTTCCAAACTATAGTCCTATTTCAATATCAGTGTGAGTTATAAAAAAAATAGAGAGTTGTGTGGGATTGCTTGGAGAAGGAGAGGCCGGCATCATTGAAGGAGAAGAAGCATTCGGTTTTGCTTGGAGTGGAGCTTGTGCGCGCTTTTGGCTAGGAGGTGGTGCTTTCATTTGCAAGGCTTGTGTTGCTAAATTGTTTAGTTCTCTCCATACAAGGTGGGTAAAACTTTCATATTTCTAATGTAGGAACCTATGCTAGTTTTAATTATCAACCCTATGCATGAAAAATACCAATAAGAACACACTTTAATTGAGAAGTTAGTGTATGAATTGATTGAAATGATGTGATTAACTTGTATGTAATTCTAGCATTAAATAAAATTGTGTGTGAAATTTATCCATGAATGAATGATGGTGGTTAAATCTCTTAAGAATATTGCTAGTATGATGCATGAAAAATTCTAATAAAATTGCTTGTTAATTTTAATATTGAAACATGAAATTGATTAAAGGGTGCACTTTGATTTGAAAAGAGTGATTTTTGTATGATTGAGATGTAATTATGCTAATTGATAAATAATAGTATACATTGTGACATAGATGAACTAATGAAATTATTTTGTTATCATCAAAGAAGAACTACTCAAAAATTGGTAGTTTTGAGTTTTACCTATTCATGTGCTAAATAGACCTTTAAGTTGATATGGGTATGGATAGATCCAAAATATATGTGTTGTTAAATAAGAATTAATAACAGTGAATTATCATAAGAAAATTGTGAATAAAAAGGGATTAGAAAACTAATTGATTATTCAATGTCGAAAATAAAAAGTATAGTAGTCTTAATGAACAATTCATTAATTTGTGTGGAAAAAACTATGTTTTAGTGCAAAAAAATTATTTTATACTTGCTGTTATGAAAATTATATGAAGAGGATTTAATCTAGAATTTTTCAGTAGTTTTTACAAAGGCAAAATGAACCTAGATTAATTTGAACATCGAGTTGTTTTTTAAACAGTACGAATATGAAATATATGGGTTTTTATTGGGTATTATGACAACCCGAGCTACTAGCTCAGGCGGTCACTGACTGCGGTTGGCTTCTCTGGAGTGAGCGGTTCGAACCCTGTGTTCACAACATTTTTTTTTACCATTTGAAAAATATATATAACTTTCAACCCGAAAGCATATATACTAAATTCGCCCTTTCATATTGCTAGCACAGTTCGGTCATACGGCGGGTGCTCTTGGCTCTGTTTCTGTTGTGCCTGGGTTCGATTCTAATAAGTAAATTGGCACATTAAGAGTTGATTTGGCAAAAAGAAATGTAGTTGTGTGACATGATGCAATTATTTTCTCACTTGTGGAATAAAATGAAATGTGTACATTGTTTAGTAATGTAGAATTATTATGATGTGATAATTGATGAGTATATGCAAACTCATGTGCAATGATGGACTTGTGAACAAAATGAGAAATCATGGATTGAAAAGAGAATATACATATGAGTATGAGAACTCAATATGGAAATTTTATAAGTTGAAGATTGTGAAATGAAAATTGAAATAGAGTAGCTAAGTCTCCCCGGCATTGAGAAATGAAATGAATTGAAATGAAATTAGACCAAGGTTGGTCAAGTTGTAATAAACAAATAAGTCCGGTTGATGGAGAGGCTAACTCTAGAGATTAATTTTTGTTCATGATTTTTAATAAAACTAAGGATTAGTACATAATGAAGATGTGATGAAAGTAGAAGAAAAACACGGGTATGGGGGCCAACGGATTTGCGGCGAGAGGGTATTCACAGGTCCATCACGATGCGTCGTGACATGGCGTGGATACTGTTCCCGAGTACCGTCCCGGTGGCGACGCTCGTGGGATGTTCGAGTGGCTATGGGTGGTGCCATTGTTCCATGGCGGAGGCTGAATTGTCCATAGGTTGCCTGCTCGATGCGTCGTGTCAGTGCGTGGGATTCCCCTCCAGGCTGCCTGGACATGGGCTCGTAGATCATAGGACATCTAAGACACTACCGTAATTACAGTAGTAGACTAAGTCATAACGGGGGATTGAACCCTAGAAAGATGAAGGACGAATAAGGGCTTGCCCTCGGACCTATGTAGTATGGGATGCATAGAATCCGAACAAGTGCGCATTAGTGTCATGTAACATTAATAACTGCATTAAGGATTAAGTGCACAATCACAACACGACATCAATAGGGTAGTCCCTTCAGTTTGAATTGTGACAAGTTTGTGTTTGTTAAATATGAAAAGTTAAGTTATACTATTTCCGGCATAGAGAGGATGACCGTGTATAATGTTCGTCGGTTGAATAAACTGACGTACCCACAGTCTTATATGCAGGTAAATGGCATGTTAAAGATTAAAGACGAATGGATGCTTAAAGATTATACCATGTTGTTGTACATTTATTTAATTGTTGTATTTTACTTCCGTTGTGCAAAAGAAAAGTGTAATATTGATGTAAACTCTGATGTATGATGAAAAGTTTTAATTTTCCTGTAAAAATGTTCTAAAGAAAGTGAAAAGATCCTGTAGAACATCTCGAATTCAGTGTATTTGGGATTCGGGGCGTTACAGTCCCCGTTCACCTCTCTCGCATCTCCCTCCTCTACTGGCGGTGCCGCTCCGCCGTCATCCTAGTCTTCATAGAGATGACCTTCTCCATCGCACTGTTCACTCCAACCCGCATCTAATCGACCAAACATCGACCGAAATCAATGAAAACTCCCCGATCGGGGTTCATTTTCTGCTCTTTTCTTTTTGGGTTTTTTTTTAGGGAGCTTCTCTTTAGATTTTCTGGATAAACTCTTTTTAAAAAAATAACTTTGGGCAAAAGAATGAGTTAAAAAAAGATTCTTTAACCAAATAGATTTTTGGGTTTTTTTAAAATATTTACATCAAGCATAAATATAATGTGATGTGCTGCATCTCGATCAGTCCATGATAAATAGTAATAGTGTTCTGTATGACTGTCTGAGTACAAGCAGTACAAGAGATTGCATCTCTTTATTATCAAAAATGTATCTCTTCCCTTCATTTTACTCATAAAATCCCAAAACAATGAACTAATAAAGGACCGCAAAAATTTCACAATATTTTTTAGTTATTTATTCCAAAAGTGCTTTCTAATTAATTTTTCTCTCTCTTTCCTTGGAAATATATCTTTTTAGGTGGTTACAATATCTGACTTTGTAGTCTGCACTAATAAAAAAAAAGAAGGGAAGAACAAAAAAGACTAGCTCATAGAATCTGAATTTCCTTAGAGCATCCACAATCATTTGCTATATTTGTCAATTTCTCATTTTTTGAGAAACAAGGTGATGCAGTCGTTTGTTATTTTGCCATAAAATGACAAATTTGAGATTTTCAAATTATAGGGGACGAAACATGTTATTTCGCCTAACCTATTTTTAATTTTTTTAAAAAATGATCAGACGGTACATGTTGTACCGTCTGAACCAAAAAATAAATAAAAAAATAAAAAAAATCGAAAATGCCTCAAACGAGACATGTTGTCTTGTTCCATGCCAAAATGGCTTGGACGGAACAACATGTCCCTTCCTAGAATCATGGCACTTTTTTTAGGGTTAATTTACTAATTAATCCCTTTCTATTATAATTAATTACCTATATATTAATTTAATAGTTTAATACTACTACTAATTACTAACTTAGACTAATGTAGTATTAAGGTTTAAAATATTAAAAAATTAAAGTGAGACGGGACATGTTGTCTCGTCCGCTTAAAAAAAAAAATGGCAAAATTATAGCAAAATACCGTTGCAGGCAATTTCTCATTTTACTATTTTTATTTATTATTTTGTCATAATTTTTAGCAAATGATTGTGGATGCTCGAACACTACAAGTTCTTTCAAACATAGGAATGAAATGCATTTACAACTCACCGCTTGCATTTTAATACCTACATGCACCTCTTCATTTTTTTTTTTTTTTTTTGATTATACTGGGTATCCATCCCCCTCTATGGTCAGACTAATCCCAGTCCCGTGGCAAGGCTCCCTGAACAGAGGGTTTATGCACTATCCTTTTTGGATAGAGGTCACTGGCCACGCAGAGGTATTTAATCCCCATCTATGGGAACCATAGGGTTCGAACCTGGGACCTTGGAGGAGCACACTCCAAGTCCCATCGCTCTTACCACTAGGCCACTTGCGGTGGTTCATGCACCTCTTCATTCCTCCTCTCCAGTCACAGGTCTCTCCTTTCATTCATCCTCAGTCTTCTCTCTCTCTCTCTCTATTTATATATCTCTCTCTCTCTCTTTACTCTTTACTTCCAAAAAGGAAGAATTAGACCCACCTAAAACCTCTCTTTCATCTGCTAATTACAGATAATTAAGCAAAAAATAAAAGAGGATAAATAGAGAGATAGTATTAAATGCCCAAGTGAGAAGCATGTGACCTAACAACCTACCTTCCCTTTTTAATGAAATGAAATGATTTAAACCAATAAAAACCCAACTTTCTTACCCTTGTGCTTCTTTGCTTCTCTCCCACTTTTCCTTTCTCTCATTCTTTCCACCTTTATTTGGTTGGTTATTACACAAAGAGAAGAAAAAAAGGGAGGGAAGAGCAGGAGAATGTCATCAAATGCTTCCAGGTTCATCAAGTGTGTCACCGTTGGCGATGGCGCTGTTGGCAAAACCTGTATGCTCATCTGCTACACTAGCAACAAGTTCCCCACTGTAAGATTTCTGGGTTTAAAAAAAAAGAAAATAATTAATGGGTTTTGGGTTGAATTGGGATATGGGTCTTTGTTGTTTTAGGATTACATTTATGGGTTTTAGCCATTTTTATTTGTTATTGCATTGAATTGTTACATGGATGTTTGTTATTTCAGGATTATGTTCATGGGTTTTATCCACTATTAAGTTTTTGCATCAAATTGGTATCTGGGTGTTATTTATTTTAATATTACATTCACGGGTTCTATCTATTTTTATTTTTTTGCATTGAAATTGGTACATGTGCCTTTGTATTTTAGGATTATGTCTATGGGTATTTTGTATTTTTTATTGGTTAGTGCTTTGAATTGACATCTGGGTAACTGTTGATTTTAGGATTACATACCCACTGTGTTTGACAACTTCAGTGCCAATGTGGTGGTTGAAGGAACCACTGTGAACTTGGGTCTTTGGGACACTGCAGGTAAAATTTCGGAGGAAATTGAGGTTAGGTTTGCACTCTTTTCGGGGGAGCTAGAATCCTGATTTTGTTTGGTTTGGCGTATGTATTTTGTATTTAGGGCAAGAGGATTATAATAGGTTGAGGCCGTTGAGCTATCGAGGGGCTGATGTGTTTGTGTTAACCTTTTCTTTGGTTAGTAGAGCGAGCTATGAAAATGTGTTCAAGAAGGTATTGCTTGGATAATGAACTTGTTGCATTTTATCTATGCTTGGGTAGCGATGGTTATTTTTAGTTTTGATTTTTTCTTATTTTTTTTGATATTATTATGTTTGGATAATTTGTAGTGGATACCAGAGCTTCAACATTATGCTCCGGGGGTTCCCGTGGTTCTGGCTGGTACTAAATTGGGTAAGTGAGCAATTTTATTGTGTAAGGCATTACAAGTAGTTTTTCTCTCATTTATAGGATTGTGTTTGCTATGTAACAGAAGTGAAATGGTCATGTGCATGTATCCAACAAGATGATTCTTCAAGACACACTTTTGACAAAACAATTCTTTAACAGAACTGAACTCTTGACTGATATTGACACCTCTTCAATATGACTAATCCCTTGACTAATAGGCACGTGTTCAGCACACTACAACTTTGTAATAATTTGGTGCATTTTTAAATGGAACACACCCCACATGGACAGGTAACAACCAATTTAAAAGTATGTGGAGCTTCACCTTTCCGCTAAACTTAATTTTACAATAACAAGTTGACATTGCAGAAAGTGATAACATAATTCTGAGATGTTTGCTGGAGATATGGATGATTTGATCTTGAGTTATCGCATAGATGAATTCCGTTGATATGTAATGAAATGGCAGTGGTTGCTAATATGCTCACTTATTTAATAGAATGCAAGATTCATTTGAAGTAACTGTAGCCTTGTTGCAAGGGTACTCAGTGTCAAGCTGTTTAGATTTTCTTTTTCTATTAACTCCAATTAAAGTTGCTTATCCCACTCTTCTTTACATTCTGTCTTCAACAATGCACTTTGTCATAGTTGTTTGCAGTTCTGTCCTGAGTGTCCTCTTAATTGCTGACCTCCGCCCAGGAAATTTTCTCTTTATCATATGCCTAATTACATGATTTGATCCTTTGGTTTCTTTGTTATTTTCCGCAACCCCACAATAAATTAATTCCTCACCATTATCTTGTTTGTTTCCTCGTAAGTCCTCTTTGTGTTACTATGTTGAATTACGGTCACTGCCTCGATCCAGTGCTTGACTGTGTCCCTCCTCATACAGATAGATAAAAGAATATGCCTGTGATATTGGTTGATCCTTTATTTTAATTCTTGAATTCTATAATTTTCCCTAGCTTTCTACTCTTGAGCTTCTGAGTACTTTATGAATGGTGATCTTTACTGACATGTGGTTCTCCTCTCTTTACTCGTGCACTTAATTTTTTTTCTTTCTATTCCTAAATGCTTTCTCCTACATTCACTTTATTTTCTTCATTATCTTCTCCTTTTTTGTATAATTATTTATAATTATTTTTTAGATTTTGTTGATTTTCTATTCTATCTCACTATTGCCCCTCTCACCTGATATTCAGGCTAAAACATACTCCAATATCTCTCTACGCACTAACAGATTACTTTCTAAGCTCCGTTTGTTTGTTAGTTTTGAAGTATCTTACTATGAAGTAAATGATATAGACATGTACTATTTCATAATTGATTATCTTGAGAGCGTAGAGATTAGGCTGTTTCTTTTAATGTTTTATGGACACTCTTTACATATAATATGACACAGGCTCATATATATGCATTCCGTTTATTTGATTATAGTAGCCTGCTATCTGCAGATCTTCGTGAAGATAAGCACTATTTATCAGATCATCCTGGCATGGTGCCTGTGACTACTGCACAGGTATATTGATATCCACTCCATGCTAAGCAAACTTTCATGCTGAGTTTACTGCAACAAGGTGGATAAGTTAATGCTTATGTTGTCATAATTTTTAATGCCAGGGAGAAGAGCTGCGCAAGCAGATTGGTGCTGCATATTACATAGAGTGCAGCTCAAAAACTCAACAGGTGGGTTTATGTTTTCTTCTAAAATTAACACCCATTCTGTAAAAGTTATCTTAGTTAAATTAGATATAGCGCAAGACTTGGCAAATATTTTTTCTATAATTTTTTTGGGGTCAAATTATTAATATTGTTATGTATCTATGCATACCGACACTAGCTTTCAGTCAGCAATTAAATTCTAATATAATATAATTAATTTGCAGAATGTCAAGGCAGTATTTGATGCTGCAGTCAAGGTCGTTATCCAACCACCATCAAAACAGAAGGAAAAGAAGAAAAAACCAAAACGTAGTTGTTCGATATTGTGAGTAAAACTCTTCCTTGTCCTTATTCTCGGCTTTATCACGTATTAATATAGATATTGTCTATAATCTAATTTTACTTGATTGTATGTCAATTAGTAGTTGGCTCTTGTTTAGAATTTTACACTTTAACAATCCCAAAGAGTACTATCTACATCTGTACCCTTAATAACTCTAGGAAAGGTGTATATTATAATCGACTGTCCACAATCAACTTTTGTTTAACGTGTGTAATACTAAGAGCTCTACGTCTTTAGAGTTTCATCAAAGAGTTTTTTGTTGCTTCGAAGGGTATATATCACGGGGAACTTACTTTGTGGGTTTTATTGTCAAACAGGGGTTTCACTTCAAAAACCTGATTAGTGCTTCATACATACATTACAAGATATGTTAGTCTCCTTAAAATTTCTTTTGTCATGCAGTTCAGCTTTGTAGGTTTGTTTTGTCCAGTAAATTATTGTTTCATAGCTATAGTAATGTAACAGTTGGTCTTGGGGAATTTGACAAAATAACCTATTTGAAGTTTGTTATTTTCTCAGTCTGATACTCCTATGTTTTCTGGGTTATCTATACGAACCCATTTCCCCTATATGCTAATTACCTCTGTTAAATAACTCATATTTTAGTCAGAGAATGAGCATCATGGCCTGCATGTGGGTGACATAAACATCATTGTCCGTTACTTGATTATTGTTTTTAATGAAACACGGGGGGGGGGGGGACAACCTTTTATGATCAAATTTTTTTTTTTACCTCTGTTAAATAGTTCATCCTATATTAAATAGCTAATCATGCAATATAAATGAACTAGATTTGCCCGTGGGCACGTGCCTACGGCATGTCTTCAGAAGGATATAACATTTGAAAAGCTTTGTAAACAGTAAATCAACAATTATGTAGCTCAAGTTTAAATAGTATGACAATAATTAGTTGTAAATAAAAGTTCATGTTTCCATAAGTATATATATATATATATATATATATATATATATATATATATATATATATATATATATATATATATTAGATTTGCCCGTGGGCACGTGCCTACGGCACGTCTTCGGAATATATATATATATATATATATATATATATATATTAGATTTGCCCGTGGGCACGTGCCTACGGCACGTCTTCGGAACGATACAACATATGAAAGTCTTGTAAACAGTAAAACAACAATTATGTAGCTCAAGTTTGAATAGTAAAAGAATAATAAATTGTAAATAAAAGTTTTCATTAGTATATGTTGAAAAATAATTATAAATGGGGGTGTAAAATCAACTTCTTAGAACTTTAAGTGTGGAAAATGATGAAATTTAACTGTTGATAAGATATTTGCTATTTTCAATGTAACATGAGCAATAAAAAAAATACATAAAAAAATAAAAATTTACAAACTTGAAATCTGAAAATATAAATTTATGAGTAAATAGAGAGAATGAGAGAGAGATAGAGAGAGAGAAAAAATAAAATAAAATAAATGAGTTGTTTAGGGGATTTGAATTTGAGTTTTGGGGGAAAACTTTTGGGCGGAAAAATATATTTTGTGAGGTTAGATCTGGACCATTGATTTCAATCATATTGAATGAGAGCCACTTGATAGCTTTCTTTGTGTTTTATTATATAGACTGGTAATTTACACGTGCGATGCACATTTTAATAATTTCAAAAAATAAAAATAAAAACTCTAACGTAAATAAAGGTGACACTACATCTATTTGAAAATATCTCAGGGTTGGCCATAAATTTTAATAAATCCTCAATTGTTTACTTTGGTAAATCGAAGATGAAGCTTCAGGCTTTTTCAACCATCCTAGGTTGCAAGGAAGAATGCTTGTCTATTCAGTATCTTGGCATGCCATTATCTAATGGGAAGCTCAGCAAAAGAAATTGGCAGCCGCTGATCCTCAAGATTGAAAGAAGACTATCTGTGTGGAAAGGCAAAATGCTATCTCGAGGGGGAAGGCTAGTACTTATAAATGCCGTTCTCAGTGCTTTACCGGTCTACTTCGCTTCCTTCTTCAAACTAACCCTTTGGGTAATCAAAAGGATCGATCAAATCCGAAGTAGGTTTTTCTGGTGCGGCTCAGACATTGATGCAAGAGGAGTGGCATGCATGCGGTGGCAGAAGATCTGTCAGCCTAAGAAGCAAGGTGGGCTAGGGGTTCTTGACTTGAAAGTCTTTAATGAAGCAGTTCTGATAAAGTGGTGGTGGAAGCTGGTAGCATTTGATTCGCTACCGAGCCAAACACTAATGAGTCTCTATCTTAGAAGCAACTCCAACACCCTAACATGCCCCTCAACCGCTTCCAGCTTCTGGAAGAGAATTTTCCATCTCAGAGAACAATTCTTGTTAAATGTAAATTGGAGGTTAGGTAAGGGGAACTTTATCAATTTTTGGACGTCGAAATGGATAAATGGCTACAATATATCTTCTCTGTGTCCAACACTGGCTGATGCAGCATGGAATCTAGAAGCTGATGTCCTTTCCCAAGGCTCAATTGATGGAAAGTGGATCTGGCAACCGAGGCTTAAATGTGTCGCCAACCATTCAATTCGAGAGGAGAAGAAGAAGCTTCTTGACATGATTGTACACTTTCAGCCTTCACACTCAGGAGATCAACCTTCATGGAGACTCACTCCGACAGCCCAATTCACTATCAAGTCAGCATACAACTTCTTCATCACCTCCGACCTCTGTTCCCCGTATTTTGTTGCAACATGGTCTTCTTCAGCACCGCTAAAATGCAAAATCTTCATCTGGCAAATGAGTTTGGATAAACTCAACTCCAAAGAATTCATCCACTCCAAAGGCGGCCTGGAGACACGACATGCACAACTTGTGCATGTCCTGTCGAATCGACCTACCATATCTTTTTCGACTGCCCTATTGCCACTAGTACTTGGACATATTTCACTGCACTTTTCAACATTCATTCCTTGCCTACTGACTTACATGAATGCTTTACTTCTTTGTTGCTTCGGAAATCAAATACACAGACACATTTGGCACCTTATGACAATCTCAATCTGCTGGAGTTTATGGCTTGCTAGAAATGAATGCACTTTCTCTTCTAAGATTATGCAACCAAAGGAAATTATTTTTAATGCAATTTTTTGGTTTCGATCTTGGATAGATGGGATGGATAGCAGCAAGAAGAAGGCGAGACTCTTCCAGGAGATGGAGCAAGCGGGAGTGCAGGATGTCCTCCTCAAGCAGGCATTGATATGGATTGATCAAGCTGACAGTGCGGGGGATAGCTGCTCAGCCTAGTAGCCATCAACCACCAAACTGCTTTATCTGATGTTTGATTTTTGATGTTGAAAAACTTGATGGTACTTAAGTTGTTATTACTATTGCTGTAGGTCTTTTTGGGGGATCAAGAGTTCGGCATCTGTGTTTAGCTGAATTATCTTGCCCCTTTGTATTATTTACCTGTAGTTACTTCTATATTAATATATCTATAGTGAGGTAGGGACTTACCCTACCTTTAACCCGTCGAAAAAAAAAACTCTGACGTAGGGAGGATTTGAACCGGAAGCCTTCTTTATATTAATTATGTACGTGCGTTGCACATGTTGGTAGAATGACAAAATGACAAATGACAAATGACACTAATGTCTTCTCCCATTATATATATATACTAGTAATTTGCACGTGTGATGCACGTCTTAATAAATATAGTTTTTTAAAATAAAAATTTAGACATAATCTGGATTTGAACTTAGAACCTCCTTTATAATAGTTATGCACGGGTTGGTAGATTGACAAAATATTTACAAATGACACTAAGGTCTTCTCCCATTATAATATTAGATATATATATATATAGAGAGAGAGAGAGAGAGAGAGAGAGAGAGAGAAATAAATAAAGGAGCTGTTTTGGGGATTTGAATTGGAGTTTGGGGGAAAATTTTGGGAAGTAAAACATATTTTGTGGGGTTAGATCTGAGCCTTTGCTTTTGGAAGGATTGAAGGAGAGCCACTTGATAGCTTTCTGTGTTATATTATATAGATAAAATGCCTTTTATAACAAAGAACTGACGTAATTTCTCATCACTACTTTACAACAGGGATATTCTCTGCGGAAGAAAACTTGTGTGTCTAAGATGAAGTTCAGGGACTTCCAAAATTCAACATTGTAGATTTCCCTTGTCATCTTTTATGCTTATGTGGCAGATATTATCAGGTTTGAGTTTTAAATGGCTTCGGAATTATTTTATTTTATTTTTAATGGTCCATTTTGAGTCTGTTTATTTCCTTTTTGACTTGTTGGGTTCGAAGATGTATTGATCAGTTCGTTCAGAATGAAAGAAGAAGGCAGAAATGAGTTTAATCTTGATGCTAATGAATGCAAAATTGAAAATTGACAACAACAAGCTATTTTTGTCGTCAAATTGCACTTGAATTTTGTGTAAAAGAAATATTTCCACTTGAATTGTAAAGAACGAACAAAATATTTGAGAAGCCTTCTAAGCTTTTGTGTCCTACTTATCCATTGCATGTAATTGCTTTATGCAACAATCATAATATGGCGTGTTTTCCGTTTTAAGAGATTTTTTATCCATTCCGTCGTTGGCTCCTTGCTAGTAATGATATGGCCTTGACTTTGCTAATATATTCAAGAGGTTAGCAATGTCTGTTAATCACTTCAAGATGTTAGGAAATTTCGGCGCAATGGAGGGATCGAGCGAGAAACATCAACTGATCACAACGAACAACCCAGCAACCAACCCAGCAACGTAGACCACACTAAGCACAATAGCACGCAAGATTTGTCCCGGTTCGGCGAACATAATCTGGGGGAGAAATAACTGAGATATTATTTAACTAGAGAAGATACAAGAGTTACAATACTCTCACAAAGAACCTATCTATCTCTCAAACTTCACTAGAAGATACTTTGCTATTTATAATGAAAAACTCTTAGATAAAATACATATCCATAAGATATTACAAAAAAAATTTATGGAGATCTAGAAAAATTCTAGTTTGTAGTCTTGACCATTCACCGTTCGATATACCCTAAAGAGAAAGACATGATAAATGTCGTACGATATTATTTGGAGCACAAACCGGCCTCAATCAAATCCCCTAAGAAATTGGCCTAATAACTACTGCCGCGTTGACTGCACTTGAAGTCGATACCAAATAGAACACACCTCTGTAGGTTGCGGTCGACTGCTATATATAGCAGTCGACTGTCCCCCCCTCGACAGCCAGAAACACCTATCTTTTATGTCTCTATTCTTTGCTTCGAACGTCTTCTCGCTTCACCCTATTCTCTTCATATCGAATTTAGTATGCAAGACATAAATTCAACAATCTCTACCTTGGATTGTGTCACGCTCCGCTTCCCAAATATACGGAACACAAGCACGTGACATTGGCCCAGCGAATGACTTGCGTCATCCATAAGTTGTTATCGATTCAACTCAACAATATAACAAGAAAACAATACAACCACGCATGCAATAAAAAAATAATCACATGAAATATCAATATTTGGAATATAAGCATGAAATAACCAAATATAATAATAATCCAATATCTGGAAACAACAATAACAATATTCGGGTCAAAATCTCACAATACAAAGAAATAACAATGTTTAATCATTTAAGTCTTCATAACAAAACAATAATTATTTAGGCAGCGATGCAATCAATTCTTTCCCTATTGCTGTTCTCGCAATTCATTAGGTAATTCTCCTTGATTACCTGTAAGCTCTTCATTGAAAAAGAGAATAATATGTGCTTAGAGTAATTCGTGGACAACAAGTAGAGAAACAGGAAAATAATGACAATAACGATATAACAATGAATTCAATGAACGATGAAATCAATAGCATTGAACAATGACAAAATGATAATGATGTAACATGCGATAACAATCAATAACAATAACAATAAACAATAGCAATAACGATAAACAATAACGATAATAATGTTCAATAATGATGAAAATAGGCAATGATGATGTGATGACAATCTTAAGTCTATTATTCATTTTAGTCCTAACTAATGCACGTACTATTGCGTCTCATACCACATGTTTGATGCATACAATCAATTTCGTTTAGACTGGAGTGGTAGATTCTATAGTTCATGTACTTGGCACGATAACAATAACGATAACAATAACAATTTCCTGCACAATAACGATAACAATAGTCGACACAATAATCCTAAAATAATACACGATGAATTGGAATAATGTGGTCAGTATTCCAATAATAAATGTATAGCACTAGCCGACGCAATATTTTGGAAAATAAGGTCCACAATTTCGAGTACAGTCATTATATCATCAACTACTCTCGTCAACCCTTAAACCCCGGCTTTGATTAACAGTTCTTTATTCAATCAATATACAATAACTGTTGACTATATTATGAAACCAATAGGGAGCAATATGGACAATATATCAATGGGGAACGATAAAATGATCAATAGGAAACTCTATAATGATGACGATACAACACTAAGATCATACAATGCAATTCATACAATTCAATGCATCAAATATAACAATATAATTTGATTATATTTTCAAAACATGGAAGACTCAATTCTAGAAAGCAGTAGGTTGTTGTACCAAAATTGGGTTTTCCGCTGCTACATGATAGAAAATGTGGATCCGTCAGAAGTTGTAGAAACTAGACTCCTGCCCGGTTCCAACGCATATTTAAAGTACAAAATTCGACAACAGTAGGTAGGTTAATTACAATGTTCTTTATAAGTTACTGATTCTGGCTGGTTATCGATGTTAACTAGTTACAGTTATAAAAGCAGTAAGTATTCACTTTAAAAAGCGGCAAAAATTATTTTCATGGCCATAAGCATGTTAACTATCAATCTGAAAATTATCATGGCAATATTTGATCATTAGTTCATCTATTTAATCAGTTTAATATGATATATGTATAAATCTGGAAATAAAACTTAGCAGCAGTAAAATGATCATAACTCATGCAATATAAGTTGGAATTCAATAATTCTTGATGTTCTGGAAGGGGCTACATTTCATATTCAGGAAGTTATTGATTTTGATAATAGCATCTAGGTTGAAATAGCATGACAATTTTCAAGTTGACAGTAATTTTTAGGGTCTCAATATATTTTTCATGAATAAAAATAATTACAATGTTATAGATGATGAGTTAGGGTGGACAACATAAATCACAATAAGTTACGTCTATGTGAACATGGTATTAAGATATAAAATATCTATAATCTTACTAATCACAATCAACCAATACATCAACATCAATCATATGAACAATCAACTCTAGCATACAATCTATAATAGTTGTGTGATGTCATGACATGAATCACAATAATAATCTTTATTCATATATTCAATAATTAATTACATGAATGTATGCAAGATCTCCATAAATCAGAAGCAAAAAGACGATACGAAAACAAGACTACTACTTGAATTCGCTCGTGTAAATTCGTAGCATCCCAACGATAGATAACAATAGACGATATACGGTAATCAATATAGATCTACTTGCGGAATCAATAAACAATATCGAACATGATACAATAACAATTCGAGGGGAAATGACTTACCTTTAACAAGGACGTTAGATCCGAAATATTGAGAATAATAGGATTAGGATCCGGGAGCAACGATGCACAAATCCGCAACAAGACGTGCAACCATGAGCAAAGCACGTGCAAACACCGTTGCACGTGCAAAGAACAACACGTGCAACAACAGCAAAGCGGCAACGGCAAATAGCAAGGGATGGCGACTGGGTCGATGGTCGGGATGGCGACGGGAGGAGGGCGGAGGTCGACGGTGCAAGGGAAGGAGCGTCGATGGGTTCTCAGGTGTTGGAGTCGTCGATGAGGGCAGAGGAGGTCGGTGGAGGACTGGAGGCGATGGGTTCGAGCGGTTCAGAGGTTGACGAGGATGAAGGGGATGCGTGGGATCCGACGAGGACGATGGAGGACTGATGGCGGGGAAGGTGAAGGAACGGGCGATGAGGATGAGCAGAGAGAGCTGTGGAGGTTGGCGTTAAGGGCGAGTGGGTTTGGAGGCCCGAAGGAGAAGAAGATGTGAAGGAGAAGAAGAAGCGAAAGAGGCGTGAACAGTGGGGGGTTAAACAGTAATGGGGTTAGGTCTGAACAGTAGAGCGTTGAGGAAGATGAAGGGTTTGTGTGTGTTGGGGTTTGTTTTGACTAATCTGGGTAATTAATGGGGGATTAAGGGGTTAGTTGGAGATAGGAGAGGATCATGGGACATGTGAATATGAGTGATTGGGAGTAAAAAGAGGGGATTGATCTATTAGTGGAGATATGAAGTGGTTTTGGGTTAGTGGGTTAGTGGGTCAAGATTCAATAAAAATGGATGTTGGGTTTTGGGTACAATATGGGTCAAATAGAAGGGCAATTATCAACCCAACAAGGAGAAAGGAAAAACCCATGAAATTAATTCGAATCAGGAATATAAGATATAAGATTCAAACATTCAAATTGAGATCAAGGATAGTTCATGAATAATATTAGAATTAATACTACTCGATACAACAATAGAACAAAATGAATGTTATAGAATTACAAAAGTGATTACACTGGAGATCAATAAAAAAGAAAAAAAATGGAAACGGGAGTTACAATCATACCAACTTTACAGTAAAATTTCGTCCTCGAAATTTATTCAAGTGACAATAGGATGACCCCGGAGAAAGAAAGAAAAATTTACAAAAAAATGGGGAAACTTCTTCTGAATCTCTTCCTCAAGCTCCAAAGTCGACTCAGCCGGCGAGTGAGGATTCCAAGCAACCCGAACCAACCTGATAACCTTGTTCTTCAAAATCTTCTCTCGTCGATCCAAGATCGAAACTGGACGGATCTCACAGGACAAGTCGGGCTGAACAGACAACTCGGAGTAGTTGATAACATGACTGCCATCCCTGATATACTTCCTGAGTTGGAAGACATGAAAGACATCATGCACTCCAAATAGAGCCGACGGCAACGCGAGTCTATAGGCCACATTGCCTACTCGCTCCACAACATCAAACGGTCCAATGAACCTAGGGCTTAGCTTGTCTCCGCATCCAAACCGGATAATCCCTTTCCATGGTGATACCTTGAGGAACACGTGGTCACCCACTTCGAACTCCAATGGTCTTCTATGCACGTCAGCCCATTTCCTCTGCCTGTCCTGAGCTGCCTGTAGATGTTTCCTGATCTGGGCCACTGCATCAACAGTCCTCGTGATTAGCTAAGGCCTCAAAAGCTTCCTCTCACCAATGTCGTCTCAGCACACTGGTGACCTACACTTCCAATCATATAAAGCCTCGTACGGAGCTGCTTTAAGACTTGCTTGGTAGCTGTTGTTGTACGAAAATTCTACCAAGTGTAGATGATCTTCCCAATATCCTCCAAATTACAGAGCACGGGACCTCAACATATCTTCCAATGTCTGAATGGTCCTCTCCGATTGCCCATCCGTCTGCGGATGGAATGCAATACCGTAGTTCAGCTTGCTCCCAAGACTTCCTTGAAGACTTTCCCATAACTGAGATTTGAACCTAGTGTCTCTGTCTGATACAATACTGACAGGGACTCCATGCAATCTGACAATCTCCTGCATATACTTCTCTGCAAGGTTCTCTGTAGACTGATCCACTCTGAAGGGAATAAAATGGGCACCCTTCGTCAAGCAATCCACAATTACCCAGATGCATTGTGACCCTTGGGACTTCTCGGCAAAGCAGTCACAAAGTCCATGGTAATGTTCTCCCATTTTCACTCCGGAATAGGAAGGTTGAAGAAGTCCAGCAGTCCTCTGATGTTCTGCTTTTACCTGCTGGCAAATCAAACACTGCGAAACAAATCTCGCCACAACTCTCTTCATACCATGCCACCAAAAGTGCAACTTCAGATCCCGATACATCTTTGTACCACCGGGATGAATGGAATATGGCAAGCGATGAGCTTCCTCGAGCTACTTCTGCCTAACTTCCCCCTTCGGAACACATAGGAAGGTCCCAAAGCGGAGAGATTCATCTTCATGAATAACCATATCAGCCCTTGAACCTGGTTCAACTTCAGCTTGGAACTTCTGCAAATGCTCATCATCAGATTGTGCTTCTTTAATCTGCTCTACCAATGATGAATGTAACTGAAGCATCATACAACTCTGCTCAGTACCAGGCATAATCACTTCCAACTCCAACCTTCTCATCTATTCGAAAAGCTCCTTCTGCTCAGTAAGGACTATAGCAACTAGGGCTGCAAACGAATCGAGCTATTCGTGAGCTATTTGGCTCGAGCTCAGTCAAAGCTCGGTTAAAGCTCAGCTCAAACCGAGCTCGAGCTCAAAACTGAGCTTGTTTCCTTAATGAGCCGAGCTCGAGCTTGGGTTTTTTTTAGGCTAAGCTCGCGAGCTATTCGGCTCGAATACGGTCAAAGATCGGTCAAAGCTCGGCTCGAACTGAGCTCGATCTCAAAACTGAGCTCGTTTCCTTAATGAGCCGAGCTCGAGCCTGAAGGTATTCAGCTCGGCTCGACTCGATTGCAGCCCTAATAGCAACCGGTCTTCTGCTCAGAGCATCAGGTACCAAGTTAATCTTGCCAGGATGATACTGCAAATTAATATCAAAGTCTTCCATGAGTTCCAACCATCGCCTCTGCCTCATATTCAGCTCCTTCTGAGTAAATACGTACTTGAGACTTTTGTGGTCAGTGAAAATCTTCACTCGGTCTCCAAGTAAGTAGTGCCTCCAAAGCTTCAAGGCAAAAATCACAGCTGCAAACTCCAAGTCATGTGTAGGATAATTCTTCTCATGCAGCCTCAATTGCCTAGAAACATATGCGACAACCTTGCCTCGTTGCATCAAAACAGCACCCAAACATCTGCCTGAGGCATCACAGTGAATTACGAAGCCTCCTCATCTATCTGGTATGGTTAACACTGGTGCTGATGTCAACTGATTCTTCAACTCAGCGAATGCTTCATCACAGGACTCATCCCACATGAATTTCTGATCTTTCCCAGTCCACTTCGTCAACGATCCGGCAATCTTCGAAAAATTCCGAACAAACTTTCTGTAGTAACCTGCTAGCCCAAGGAAACTACGAACTTCAGATACTGACTTCAACGTCGGCCAATCCTTAACTGCAGAGATCTTAGATGGATCAACAGAAATTCCATCGCCGGAAATAATATGCCCCAGAAAGGCAACCAGGTCCAACCAAAACTCGCACTTGCTAAGCTTTCCATACAGCTGATGTTCCCTCAATGTCTGCAAGACAATCCGTAAGTGCTCAGCATGCTCATCACGATTCCGAGAATAGACGAGGATATCATCAATGAACACCAAAACAAGCTTGTCCAGGAAGGGAGAGAAAACCCGATTCATCAAGCTCATGAACACAGCTGGAGCGTTAGTAACCCCGAAAGGCATCACCAAGAATTCATAGTGACCATATCGAGTGCGGAAGGCAGTCTTCTGTACATCCTCAACTTTCACCTTGACCTGATGGTACCCAGAACGAAGATCCAACTTCGAGAATACAGAAGCACCTCCCAATTGGTCGAACAAGTCATCAATCCTCGGCAACGAATACCTGTTCTTCACTGTGACATTGTTCAGCTTACGGTAATCGATGCACAACCTGCGACTACCATCATTCTTATTGACAAATAGTACATGAGCTCCCCAAGGCGAGGAACTCGGCCTGATAAACCCTTATTCAGCAACTCCTGAATCTGTTCCTTCAACTTAGCCAACTCAACTGGCGCCATTCGGTACGTGCTCTTAGAAATAGGAGCTGTACCCGGCTATACGTCAATCCCGAACACAACTTTTCGGTCTGGCAGTAGTCCTGGAAAATCATCCGGGAACACATTAAGGAACTCTCGCACAACCAAGGGTGCGACATCGCCATCAGCACACACTTCCTGCATCACTCCAGCTTCTTGACTTGCCAACTTCACACAATTGAGCGGCGTTTCACCGACACAGAATTCAAATTCCTGATGACCCAGCATTCAGAACACTACCTTCTTCTTACGGCAATCAATCACAACATGAGTAATACCATGCCAATCCATCCCCAAAATAACATCAAAACCCGAATTGCTGATGACAATTAGATTGGCTTCAAAATCAACACCTCCAATAACTAAAGGGCTCCGCTCACAGATCTGAGAGCACACAATGGTACCTTCACCTGTAGTGATGTTCCAAGCTACTGACATCTCACTATAGACCAAACGGTGCAAGTCGACGAAGCGGGAAGAAACAAAGGAATGAGTTGCCCCGGAGTCAAAAAGAACATGGGCCGTAAAGGAGTGAACAAGAATAATACCTAGCAAGAAGCCAAAGATGAGAATAAAAATGCAAGAAACAGACATGGATGGGAGAATGACATGATAGAACAACGGAATAGAATAACAATATAGCAAAGAAAATCAAAATAAAACACAACTAAAGATATACCTGCAACAACGCCCAATGTAATCTCGGCATCCTCTGTAGTCAGGTTGTAGGCCTGGTCACGACCTCCAGAAGGACCCCCTTGAGGAGCGGCTCTCCTCTAAACGAAGACTTGCCTCTGAGGAGGGAGTGGTGGTCCACCCTGACCACGAGCAAGCACTTCCTGCGGAGTGGAACCTCCAACTGGTGCAAGGGATCTGTTCTTTGAGCAATCACGAACCATGTGATCGTTACTTCCACATAGAAGGCACTGGCGGTTGGCCAGACGGCAGTCTTGGCACGAGTGCCCAGTCTTGTGGCAGTGTGAACAGATCGGATTCGACCTCGGAGTGGCAAGTGTACGGCGATGCCTTGGCAGGTGGGGTTGGAACTGGCCTCCTGATAGGCCCTCCAGAAGGCCGAGTATCAACAGGGTGCGGAGCGTACCGCAGAATGGCGCGCTTCCACCTACTAGTCTGCTTCTGGCTTCTAGCAGCCTCCAAGATATCAGCATAAGATCGAAGTCGCAGGGCAGCAAGACGGTCCTGAATCTCTATATCCAAGCCCAACAAGAAACGGCGACCCGTATCTTCATCGTTTGCTACCATGGATGTGGCAAAGCGTCTAAGTCGGGTGAACTCCGCAGCGTACTCGTTTACGGTCCGACTCCCCGGGTTCAAGACAGTGTTTAGTTAAACGTTGATATATTATGAAATAACAACGAAAATTTCATAAATAAACACTATCTGGCGAACTGAGTTAGCGTGATAAATTTCCGCTCCATTTCATTCTTGGTGACATTAGGAAAGAACCTTGTGAGGAAGCTCTCGGTGAAAATGGCCCAAGTGATGGGGCACCCTAGCCGTTGCACCTCGCCACTAGATGTGGGCGAGGTCAACAAGCTAGATGCTCACGACATCTACATGATCAACTTCCGCTATCCGCGCAGCACTCAATAGCTGCTCAGTCTTGATATGCCATTGCTCGGCTTCAAGCGGACCCTCAGTGCCCGAGAACTTGTTTGGATGTAGCCTCGTGAAATCAGCCACATTACCGGGTCTCGATGGTAGCAACCTAGGCGCAGGTACGGCGGGTTCCCTGTTGGCAGCTTCCAAAGCCACCCTCATCAGTTCATTATGCTCCTGCTGTATCTGCATCATCTGTTGCATCATCAGTTTATTGTGCTCACGCTGCATTTGCATCACTTGTGCAACAGTGGGCTTTTCCAACTGATCATCCTCAGTTCGGGAGGACGAAGCACCCTTTTCTAGCCATGGTCTGCAATAAAATCAACGATTAGCATCGAGATCATAAGTTGGTTATCAATTATCCATGTGATTCACGCGTTGTACATATTGTTGAGTCAAACCGGTTAAACCCAAACTTATTAGGGTCCAGCCACAAATTAGTTAGAGTCCAATCTGGCTCTGATACCACTAAAAACTTTGTCACGCTCCGCTTCCTAAAAATACGGAACACGAGCACGTGACATTGGCCCAGCGAATGACTTGTATCTTCCATAAGCTGTTATCGATTCAACTCAACAATATAACAAGAAAACAGTACAACCATGCATGCAATAAAAGAATTATCACATGAAATAACAATATTTGGAATACAAGCATAAAATAACCAAATATAATAATAATCCAACACCTGGAAACAACAATAACAATATTCGGGTCAAAAACCCGCAATACAAAGAAATAACAATATTCAATCATTTAAGTCTTCATAACAAAACAATAATTTTTAGGTGGCGATGTAATCAGTTTTTTCACCATTGTTGTTCTCCCAATCCATTAGGTAATTCTTCTTGATTACCTATAAGCTCTTCATCCAAAAAGAGAGAATAATATGTCCTTAGTGCAAGTCGTGGACATCAAGTAGAGAAACATGGAAATAATGACAATAACGATATAACAATGAATTTAATGAATGATGGATTCAATAGCATTGAACAATGGCAAAATAATATTGATGTAACATGCGATAACGATGATCAATAATGATAACAATAAACAATAGCAATAACGATAAACAATAACGATAATAATGTTCAATAACGATGAAAATAGGCAATGATGATGCGATGACAATCTTAAGTCTATTATTCATTTTAGTCACAAGTAATGCACATACTACTGCGTCCCATACCACAGGTTCGATGCATACAATCAATTTCGTTTTGACTTGTGTGGTAGATTCTATAGTTCATTACTCGGCACGATAACAATAACAATAACAATAACAATTTCTTGCACAATAACGATAACAATAGTCGACACAATAATCCTAAAACAATACACGATGAATTGAGATACTGTGGTTAGTAATCCAACAATAAATCGATAGCACTAGCTGACACAATATTTTGAGAAACAAGGCCCACAATTCCGAGTACAGTCACTATATGCTCTACTATTCTAGTCAATCCTTAAATCTCGGCTTGATTAACAATTCTTTATTTAATCAATATACAATAACTGTTGATAATATTATGAAACCAATAGGGAGCAATAATGACAATATATCAATGGGGAATGATAAAATGATCAATAGGAAACCCTATAATGATGACGATACAATACTAAGATCTTACAATGCATCAAATATAACAATATAATTTGATTATATTATCAAAACATGGAAGACTCAATTCTAGACAGTTGTAGGTTGCTGTACCAAAATTGGATTTTCCGCTGTTACATGATAGAAAATGTAGATCCGTCAGAAGTTATAGAAACTAAACTCCTGCCCGGTTCCAACGCATATTTAAAGTCCAAAATCTGACAACAGTAGCTAGGTTCATTACAGTGTTCTTTACATGTTACTGATTCTGGCTGGTTATTGATGTTAACTAGTCACAGTTATAAAATCAATAAGTATTCACTTTAAAAATTGGCAAAAATAATTTTCATGGTCCTAAGAATGTTAACTATCAATCTGGAAATTATCATGGCAATATTTGATCATTAGTTCATCTATTTAATCAATTTAACATGGTATATGCATAAATCTGAAAATAAAATGCAGCAGCAGTAAAATGGTCATAACTCATACAATATAAGTCGGTATTCAATAATTCTCGATGTTCTGGAAACTAGACACACGGGGCTACATTTCATATTCAGGAAGTTATTGATTTTGATGACAACATCTAGGTTGAAACAACATGACAATGTTCAGGTTGACAGTAATTTACAGGGTCTCAATATATTTTTCATGAATAGAAATAATTACAATGTTATAGACGATGAGTTAGGGTGGACAACATAAATCACAACAAGTTATGTCTATATGAACATAGTATTAAGATATAAAATATTCATAATTTTACTAATCACAATCAGCCAATACATCAACATCAATCATATGAACAATCAACTCTAGCATACAATCTATAATAGTTGTGTGATGTCATGACATGAATCACAATAACAATCCTTATTCATATATTCAATAATTAACTATATGAATGCTTGCAAGATCTCCATAAATCGGAGGCAAAAAGACGGCACGAAGTCAATACTACTACTTGGATTCGCTCGTGTAAATCCATAGCATCCCAACGATTGATAACAATAGACGATATACGATAATCAATATAGATCTACTTACGGAATTCAATAAACAATATCGAACATGATACAATAACAATTCGAGGGGAAATGACTTGCCTTTAACAACGACGTTAGATCCGAAATATTGAGAATAACGGGATTAGGATCCCGGAGCAACGATACACAAATCCGCAACAACACGTGCAACCACGGGCGAAGCACCTGCAAACACTGTAGCACGTGCAAACAGCTACACGTGAAACAACAACAAAGCGGCAATGGGAAGCAGCAAAACAGCAAGGCAACGTCAGTGGGGATCTGCTGGCTGGGGCTAGGGCAGCGCTAGGTGGTCGACTAGGTGGTGTTGACCGAGGGTCGACGAACTCAGAGGAAGAAGTCGACGAAAACAGGGGAGGACAAGAGCAGGGGCTGGCGAGGAGGATAGGACTCGACGGAGGAGGAGAAGGCAATGGCAGTGGCATTGACGAGGTAGTGGTTTCGATGCCAGGGCTGAACGACAATGGTGGTTGAGTGGCAGCGACTGGGGTAGAGTGTTCGATGGGTGATGGCGACTGGGTCGATGGTCAGGATGGCGACGGGAAGAGGGAGGAGCACAGGGTGGAGGTTAGCGGTGCAAGGGAAGGAGCGTCGATGAGGACAGAGGAGCTCGGTGGAGGACTGGAGGCGATGGGTTCGAGCGGTTCAGAGGTTATCGAGGATGAAGGGGATGCGGGGGATCCGATGAGGACAATGGAGGACTGGAGGTTGGGAAGGTGATGGAAAGGGCGATGATGTTGAGCAGAGGGAGCTGCGGAGGCTGGCGTTGAGAGCAATCGGGTTTGGAGGCCTGAAGGAGAAGAAGACGTGAAGGAGAAGAAGAAGGGGAAGCGGCGTGAACAGTGGGGGGTTAAACAGTATTGGGGTTAGGTCTGAACAGTATAGGGTTGAGGAAGATGATGGGTTTGTATGTGTTGAGGTTTGTTTTGATTGATCAGGGTAATTAATGGGGGATTAAGGGGTTAGTTGGAGATAGGAGGGGATCATGGGACACGTGAATATGAGTGATTGGGAGTAAAAAGAGGGGATTGAACTGTTAGTGGAGTTATGAAGTGGTTTTGGGTTAGTGGATTTGTGGGTCAAGATTCAATAGAAATGGATATTGGGTTTTGGGTATAATATGGGTCAAATAGGAAGGCAATTATCAACCCAACAAGGAGAAAGGAAAAATCCATGAAATTAATTCGAATCAGTAATATAAGAAATAAGATTCAAACAATCAAATTGAGATCAAGGATAGTTCATAAATAATATTAGAATTAATACTACTCGATACAACAATGGAACAAAATGAAATGTTATAGAATTACAAAAGAGATTACAATGAAGATCAATAAAAAAGAAAAAAATGGAAATGGGAGTTACAGATTGCGTACACCTGCTACCTGTGTGATCCATTGTTTCTGGACTATTTTCTTTCTCCTATTGTAAACAACACGATTTAGTAGCTTCTTCTGCTAGTCGAACTTATCTTCACATGTTATTTCTCTAATCGTATGCTCCCTCAAGGGCATACCCCTGTAGGCGTCATCACGGAGGCGCCATCCTCCATACGAACTCCACCTACCTTGAGACATCCTTTACCTGTCGACGATATTCGAACGTCGTGATTTCGCTTGAGTGAGTCTAGTGGCAGCAAACTAGATGCTTTAGGAACGATAGACTTTAAACCACTTAGCCGAGTCTTCCCTTCCCCCAAAGCTTGTAGATGTTGTGCTGAACTCCTTTCATTTCCTTCATCATCTTACGATGACCTTCTTAATCTTATAGAACTCTACCTTGAGCTATGTACCTGCAGCCCCATGCTTCTAGAGTTCCTAAGGATATTAGTGTAACCTTGAGCTGTGTACCTGTAGCCCCGTGCTTCTACAGTTCGTAAGGATATTAGTGTAACGACCCGTGTCTGATCAGCTACTTCATTCCTACACACGTCTATGTGTCCTACACGCCACATAATCTAACCACGGTCCTACCACAGGGCACAACCTCACTAAAAGTGTTATAGCTTGTTAGGTATTCTTGGATCATGAGCTTTCTAATTTATTAACTCCGCCATTGCTTGTCCCAAGCCAGGAATCCGACCACAAATCGGGTAAGGAGGAGAGTTGCATTAGGCAGTTGACAGCCAACACAAAAATTTGTTAAATTCTATGAACATTCTTTGGAAGCGATGCGTTGTGTCTGCCTCTGGGTGCTTCGAAAAATGTGCAAGGGGCGTCGCACCAGCGTCCGGGTACGGTGAAAAATGGGCAAGGGTTTCTGCACCAATCTGGACTTGTGTGAGTAAAAAAGCTAGTCCAAAAAAATAGGCTTAGGTCAGCGACCTGGAATATTGGAACATTGATAGGAAAATGTATAGAACTAGTAGATACTATGATTAGAATGGATATTAATATAGCTTGTTTATAAGAAACAAAGTGGGCAGGGGAGAAAGCTAAAGAGATTGATGGTTTTAAATTAGATTATACCGGTAAAATTAGAAATGGAAATAGTGTATGAACTTTAGTAGATAAGAAATTCAAAAGAAATGTAGTAGGTGTTAATAGGAAAGGGAATAGAATAATACAAATTAAGCTTGTATTAGGGAAAAACATAATTAATATCATTAGTGTTTATGCACCCCAAGTAGGATTAGATGCACAAGCTAAAAATAAATTTTGAGAAGATATTGATGAGATAATTCAATGAGTGTCCTTATGTGAGAAACTATTTATAGGAGATTTCAATGGACATGTAGGAGAAGATAATATGGGATATAAAAGGGTGCATGGAGGACATGAATTTGTAAATAAGAACGATGGTGGAGAGACTATTAGATTTTGCGGCTTCGTACGATCTTATCTAGAAAATACTTATTTTAGGAAGAGGGAGAAACATTTGATAACCTTTAACAGTGGGACAAATAAGAGCTAAATTGATTTTTTTATACTAGAAATGGTATTGGATGTTAAGATTGAGAAACACATGTGTAAGGAATGGGACTGGGAACTCAAAAATTAGGTGGTGGAACTTGAAGGGAGAGAAACTAATTTTTTTTCGAGATAAAGTCCTTAAAGGAGCATCATGGAATTATGAAGGAGAGATAAATATGATGTTGACTAAAATGGCTATGTACGTAAGAGTAATTTCAAATGAGATACTTGGAGAATTTATAGGTAGATGGTTGTTAAATAAAGAAACATGGTGGTGGCAAGAAGAAGTCCAAAATATTGTGAGAGAAAAAAGATCAACCTTCAAAATATGGCAAAAGAGTAGAAATGAAGAGAATTTGGAGAGATATATGACCGTTAGAAAAGAAGTTAAGAAAGCGGTAATAGATGCAAAAGAAAAAGCTAATGATGATTTATACACAAAATTAGGAACAAAAGGAGAAAATAATATTTATAAGCTTGCTAAACTAAGTTATAGAAAAACAAAAGATCTAGATGCAATTAGGTGTATTAAGAGCGATGATTCAAAAGTTTTAGTCAAGATGAGAAAATTAAAGAAAGATGATAAAATTACTTTGGGAAGTAATTAAATGAAAAGGTTGTGGGAAACTTAAATATAGAAGACTCGAGGGAGAGTCGAGAGCATATATTTTTCCGTAGAATTAGGACCTCGGAGGTTCGTAATGATCTAGGAAGGATGAAAATAGGAAAAGCTTTGGGACCGGATGAAATAACCCATTGAAGTTTTGAAATGTCTTGGGAATGTAGGAGTGTGTTTGCTAACAAAATTATTTACTGGAATTTTAAGCACTAAGAAGATGTCCGATGAATGAAGAAAGAGTATTTTAGTACCTATATATAAAAATAAAGGAGATATATAAAGTTGCTCTAATTACCGAGAGATTAAATTAATGAGTTATACGATGAAAATTTAGGAGAGAGTGATTGAACATAGACTGAGACTATAAACTATAATGGCTAAGAATCGGTTTGGATTTATGTCTGAGAGGTCAACAATGAAATTAATTTATGTACTGAGGGGATTTATGGAAAAATATAGGGAGAATAATAAAGATCTATACATTATTTTTATAGATTTAGAAAAAGCATATGATAAAATCCCTAAAGATATAGTATGGTGGGTATTAAATTATAAAAGAGTAATTATTTGGTATATTAAGGTAATTAAGGATATGCATGAAGGGGCAATGACCACAATTAGAACAACCACATGAGAGACCAGTGATTTTTCTGTTACAGTAGGTTTACACCAAGGTTCGGCTTTAAGCCCCTATCTCTTTACTTTGGTTATGGATGAATTGACGCGAGGAATACAAGATGAGGTGCCTTAGTGTATGCTTTTTGCCCATGACATCGTCTTAGTGGACGAGACTAGAGCAGGAGTCAATGCTATATTAAAATTATGGAGAGAAACTTTGGAAGCTAGAGGTTTCAGGATAAGCAAAACTAAAACCGAGTATATGGAATGTAATTTTAGTGATATTCGGAACACAACTGTGGAAGTAGTGAAGCTCGATGGTCAAGAGATACCTAAAAGAGACCGTTTCCGATATTTAGGCTCGATTATATAAAGAGATGGGGAGATTTGTGAGGATGTTATACATAGGATCTAAGCAGACTGGCTTAAGTGGAGAAGTACTAGTGGTATTTTGTGTGACAAACGTATACATTTGAAGTTGAAGAAAAATTTTTATAGGACGGCTGTTAGGCCAGCAATGATGTATGAAGCAGAGTGTTGGGTAACAAATGAACAACATGCCCAAAAAATGTGTAGCGGAGATGAGGATGCTAAAATAGATGTGTGGTTAAACAAGAAATGATGGAATTAAAAACGAGCATATATGAGACATGCTAAAGGTAGCTCCAATCCAAGATAAGTTGAGAGAATCACCTCAGGTGGTTTGGACATGTCACACATAGACCGAGTAGTGTTCCCGTTAGAAAGAGTGATTTGATAAGCATTGATGGTAGAGTTAGGGGTAGAGGAAAACCTAAACTAACTTAGGTGGAAACGGTAAGAAAAGATATGATAGTTTGTAACCTTACAAAAGATATTGTGCTAAACTGAGCAGAATGAAAAATTAGGATTTATGTAGCCAACCTAAATAGTTGGGAAAAAGACTTTGTTGATGTTGTTATCTGTTGTTATCACACTCATATTCACCAATATGGAATTATTTCACTTCTAGTTCACTCACTATCTTTTCTCACGTGCGTGGCATGCATGCATATGCACTCATGCATTCATATCACCTTTATATACATTTACACATATTCTAAGCCATCACACCATTCTAAGCCCATCGCCATTCAAAGTCCATTATATATATATATATATATATATTTATTTCTAGTAGTCCATACTAATATTTATTAGTAATTAAGCTCACTAATCCTAGGATATTACAATCATCCCTCCTTATGTACTTAGTGATCTCGCTAATCTCAGACCCGTACTCAATCCAGAACCTTCTATCTAGTCGATGCAATCCACATGGATGTCACTACTCTGATCCTATCAGCGTATTGCCCTGGTCCTCAACCGATGTACTGTACTCGACCACATCAGTGTGTACATCTATCGTGGCCTCACCATCGGGATTGAAAGTCGGCTCCGATACTATTTGTAATGCTAGGGCCTGCTCAGCTGCGTACCTGCCTACGCGCGTACGCACGCCCCATAGAACCTAACCACGGCCCCACCATAGGGCATAACCTCACCAAAATTATTATAGTTTAGTAGGTTCTCTTGGATCATAGATAATCTAATATATAATAACGCATACCCTACTTCCCAACCAGTATGAGACTATATAAATATATGGGTATTACAATCATCCATCTTTTGGACTTAGCATCGGGCCCTTCATCTAGTCAGGACCTCCTTTCTAGTTGATGTGATTCATATGGATGCCACTATTCTGGTCCCATCAACGTACTGACCTAATCTTACTATCAGCGTATTGTTCCTGGCCTCATCAGTGTGTACATCCACTGTGACCCAACCATCGGTATCGAAAGTCGGCTATGATACCATTTGTAACGATCCGGATTCGATCAGCTGCTTCACGCCTATGCGCCCTATATACCACAGAACGTAACCAGGGTTCCACTGCAGAGCACGGTCTCACCAAAAGTGTTATAGCATGTTTGATACTCTTGGATCATGGGCTTTCTAATTTACCGATAGGGGATTATTTTACTCCTAGTTCATTCACTCCATCTTTTCTCCCATGCATGGCATGCATGCATATGCACTCATGCATTCATATCACCTTTGTATACATATACACATATTCTAAGCCCATCACCAAGCAAAGCATATATATATATATATATATATATATATATATATATATATATATATATATATATATATATATATATAAGGCCTCTTCAGTTGCAAACCCATGCATGCATATGCACTCATGCATTCATATCACCTTTGTATACATATACACATATTCTAAGCCCATCACCAATCACCTTTGTATACATATACACATATTCTAAGCCCATCACCAAGCAAAGCCTATATATATATATATATATATATATATATATATATATATATAAGGCCTCTTCAGTTGCAAACGGGTCTGTGTGCATAGACTCGTGCGAACTTTAATCTGCGCCGTTAGATCTTTGAACCAACGGCCCAGATATTTTTTAATAATATTTTGCTTTAACCCGCCGTTTCCAATGACGGGTTAAGGCAAAATTTAACAAAAAAAAATTATCTTAACCTGTCGTTGACAATGACGGGTTAAGGCAAAGATATAATCTCAGATCTGTATACAGTCCTTCGTCTTCCTCGTCGAAACCAAACTCCAAAACCCAAAAACACTAGCACAGATCCCCCTTTTTTTGGGCGAAACCAAACCCCAAAACCCTAAAAAAATTCCAACGTCCTCCGTTTGCTCCTACTCCGCTTCTTCCACTCTCATACAATCTCTTTCTCCAAATATCTACATCAAAAGCAAATCAATTCCCGCACGAAGGCCACAAATCGTTCTATTGGCAAAATTCGTTGTTATTTTGTAAGGTATTGATTAATTTTTTGCCTTATTAGAGTTAATTATGTTGATTTCTAATTTTTTACATAATAAATTATTTAGGAAGTCCCAAAAAAATACTTTGCCCAAAATAATTTAGAACTGTAGTAATGTTTGGCTTACTAATTTAATTTTATTTGTGTTGATTTTTCACTTTCAATTTATACGGAATTAATGACTTAGAATTTTTAGTGCGGTTAGAGTAGAAAACCTTGCAAACAGCCTCCAAAAAATACGAAACTTTGCGAGTAGGTTGATCTCACGCAGCACAAGCCATCCCAACATGTAAAAGTGGGTTTCGATTCACGGTTCGAGATATATGGCCGTGTATCGCTTTTGGTTAAAAAAACCCTAATAAAGCGGTATACGGCCGTATCTCGCAAATCGTGAGTCAAAACTGAATTCTACAAGTTCGGGTGGATTGCACTACGTGAATTCGATCAAGTTGAAAAGTTTTATAAATTTTGGATGCCGTTTGTGTGGTTTTCTCACGTTCCTCGCATTAGAAGTTAATGACTTAGAATTTTTTTAGTGCGGTTAGAGTTGAAAACCTTGCAAATGACTTCCAAAAAATACGAAACATTGCGAGTAGGTTGATCTCACGCAGCACAAGTCATCCCAACTTGTACAAGTGGGTTTCGATTCACGGTTCGAGATGTAAGGCCGTGTATCGCTTTCGGTTGAAAAAAAACCAAATAAAGTGATACACGGCCGTATCTCTCGAACCGTTAGTCGAAACTCACTTGTACAAATTGGAGTGGCTTGCGCTACGTGAATTCAAGCAAGGTGCAAAGTTTTATAAATTTTGGATGCCGTTTGTGCAGTTTTGTCACGTTCCTCGCATTAGAAGTTAGTGACCTAAATTTTTTTAAGTGTGGTTAGATTAGAAAATCCTTCAAACGACATCTAAAAAATAAAAAACTTTGCGAGTAGGATGGTCTCATGTAGCACAAGCAACCCGAACTTGTATAAGTCAATTTCGACTCACGGTTAGAGAGATACGGCCGTGTATCGCTTTCTGTTGAAAAAAAACCCAAATAAAGTGATACACGGTCGTATTTCTCGAACCGTTAGTCGAAACTCATTTGTACAAGTTGTGGTGGCTTGCGCTACATGAATTCAAGCAAGGTGCAACGTTTTATAAATTTTGGATGCCATTTTATGGGGTTTTCTCACGTTCCTCGCATTAGAAGTTAATGACTTAGAACGCATTTAGTGCGGTTATACTAGAAAACCCTTCAAACGACCTTCAAAAAATAAAAAATTTTGCGACTCGGATGGTCTAACGTAGATCAAGCAACCCCAAATTGTAGAAGTGAGCTTCGATTAACGGTTCGAGAGATACAATCGTGTGTCGCTTTTGGTTATAAAAACACCAAATACAGCGGTAGACGACCGTATCTCGCATACCATGAGTCGAAAACCACTTCTGCAAGTTACGGTGGCGTGTGTTAGGTGAATTAAATTAAGTTACAAAGTTTTATAAATTGTGGATGCCGTTTGTATGGTTTTGTGACGTTTCTCAAATAATATGTAAATAAAGTTAGAAAGTTATCATCACATTCCGTAACGGGTTTAGTAGCCCTAATTGTTCTCCTTTTCACGCTTTCTTAGGTATGGACAGTTTTGAAGGAAGTTCTGTTGCCGGAGAGAAATTTGTTCGTGCACAACAAATTGACGAGTTTCTTCCTCATGTTGACGAGCACCTAAAACCGAGGATTGGTATGACATTTCCTACTCTAAAGGAAGCGGAAAAATTTTATTCATCGTACTGCAAATGTGTGGGATTCTCTATGCGCAAGGGTGGAAATAAATATAAGGAAAACGATGTAGTGGATAAATCATATATTTGTAATAAAGCCGGAGAGTCACCGAATAATCAAAATGAAGCTAGACGAGGAACAACTTTTAGAACGGGTTGCAAAGCTTTCGTTCGTGTCAAACTAAACCCATAAAGTAATTCGTGGATTCTTTATTCATTTAATGAACCACATAATCACGAATTTACTTCACTCGGTAGACGTCACTTGCTACCTCGAAACCGTGAATTGACAAATACAGATAAAAAAATAATTGGTCAACTTACCGAAGCTAATGTCCCTGTATGCAAATAAATGCTATTCTTTGAAGGTGCAAGTGGAGGTAATGAGAAAATTTGTTTCACTGAAACCGATGTCAGAAATCTCAGGAGAGACGAGATGGAAGGTTTAAAAGGACTCGACGGGCAAAATCTACTTGAGTTCTTTGAATCCAAAAAGGAGACCGATCCTTTATTCTATTATGATTACCAATGTGATCCCGAAGGGCGATTGTCCCATTGTGTCTGGGTGGATGGTATCGCTAGAAAGAATTATGAAGTATTTGGGAATGTTCTTTGCTTTGATGCTACCTACAACACAAACCAATACGGGATGTTGTTTGTACCATTTGTTGGATTCAACCATCATTGGCAATCAATATTCCTAGGTTGTGCGTTCATCCCAAATGAGAAGGAATCCTTATTTGGGTGGTTCTTTGAAAAGTGGCGAGGAGCAACGACTCACGATCTGATGAACATCGTGACAGATGAGAACCGTGGAATAACTTTTGCAGTTTCTAAAGTTTTCTCAACCACGTCACATAAATATTGCATTTGGCATATTTTGGATAAGTTACCGCATTAAGTGCGTATGCCGAATAACATTGACGAGTTTAGGGATGCTTTGAATATTATTATTTATACGGTAGAATATAAAACTGAATTTGAATAGAAGTGGAGAAATTTGATTTCCCAGTACAAACTTGAGAATAACAAATGGTTGAAGGAAAAATTTGAAATTCGCGAGAAATGGGCTCCCGTGTACGCAAGTGACTCATTTTGGGGCGGCATGTTGAGTACCCAACGTAGCGAATCGCTACATTCATCCTTGAAGCACCATACTCATAAGAAGTACTCATTACATGATTTTGCCGTCATCCTTGACCGAGTCTTAGTAAAACAAAGACACGATGAACTTAAAGAGACACATCGTAATCGTGAGGAGAGGCCAAAATTGAAGACCGAATGGGCGTTGGAGTCACAAATGGCGGGAACATACACACTGAAGATTTTCTACAAATTCCAACAAGAAGTCGTAAAAAGCTTATTACTTAATGTGAGTTTAATTGCGAGTATGGATACACCGGATAATGCAGCTTATTCTGTAACTGTTTGTGAAAATTCAGAACCGGGGAGGGTGATTTCTTATTGTAAAATCAGTCAAATTGGTAAATGTCCTTGTGCCATGTATAACTTCGTAGACATTTCCTGCAAACATCTATTGGCAGTTATTCGGTTCACAGTTCACACGCACTACCCGAGCAATATATTTGTAGGCGATGGATCAGGGATCAACTGACAAGAAGCAGTACACCGGTTCCCAATAGTATGGGCGATAATTTTGCCTCTCATTATTGTGAACTGATTATGCACTCAAGACATTTGGTCGATCTTGGTTGTTCTTCAGAGCGATGGTACAAGTACATGCTCGACCACATGCTCAAGGGAATCGAAGGCTTTTCTAATACTGAATCAGTGAACAGCACACCACACAAAGGTAGCGCACAACTTGAGAGTGGTAGAAATGCACATGCACATGCACATGTAGGTGACCCCGTGCAGTGCACCACAAAGGGAAGACCTAAAGAGAAAAGGTTGAAGTCTATCAGAGAAGGCCAAAAAACGAAGAGGCCAAGACTCTGCATGACATGCCTTCGTGTTGTAGGTCACGATTCACGGAATTGCCCAAAAAATATAGCAAGATAATATATCAGAGACTAAGTATTTGTTAATTGGACTCAAGGAATCTAAACTTGTTGTAGTCGATACTAACCCATTCTTCTCCCTTATTTAGTGGATCGGTAGGGTATGAAGAAGCTCCAAACGCTGGAGAGAGTGATGATGATGAAGGTGAAGGTTCGTGCTAAGGGGTTTTTCGTGTTATGTATGTCATATCAAACTTTCAAGATAAACACCAAATAATTGCTTACTTTTGTCTTTCGATGTGAAGAGAATTATTAATTTCGACTTCATTATTAACCATGTTTTTTTTTCCGGTGTAGGTCCGGAATGAAACATAATCGTGCCCATGGAAAGAATCAATGCGTTGAAAACTTCCATACTTTTGATTGTATATATGTGGTTAATTGAACGTTTCTTTTTGGTACAATTAGATTACTGGTGTATTTAATCAGAGTGCAATTTCTGTATGTGCGCATTTTGTGTATTTGTGAACTACATATGTTGTTGTGGGTTTTGATGTTGTAATTGGGTAGGGAATGTTTATTTATGTTGAAATTCATGAATTTTGAATATGTGTGCAATTTGGGCAACCCGAACTATTTGTGAAATTTTTGTAATTGATTTTTTTTGTCTTCCGATGTGTACAGATTTATTATTTGTGTTGAAGGTTGTGAGTGAATTTTATGTATTTGTGCAGATTGTGTATTTCTGTAATATATCTATGCTGTTGGGTTTTTTTAATTTGTGGAAAATTGTGAAAAATTATGCAAACTTACATTTTGAAGATAAAATACTGCAAAAAACGGATAAACCTAGGCCGTTATTGGGGATAACAGGTTAAAATAACTTAACCCGTTATTGAGGAGAACGGGTTACGTAGATTGATATTGGCAGGACTTCATATCCTACAGACCAAGTATTGATAAAGTACTCCCAATTTCTCTCTACTTAACCTGTTATTGGGGATAACGGGTTAAGATCACTTAACCCATTATCGTCAATAACGGGTTAAGTAGATAGATATTGACAGTACTTTATTAATACTTGGTCTGTAGGGAATGAAGTCCTGCCAATATCAATCTACTTAACCCGTTATTGGTGATGATGGATTAAGACCACTGTTACCGCTAAATCTGGTGTGGGGGCAAACAAATAGTATTTGTGGATTCTTGGAAAACTTGAATAGCAAACCTGAAACCTGTTTCGCTGGAGTTTGACCGTTGACTCCCGCCGTTCACCTGCAAAAAGTGCGAAACACCGGGGTTGATCCCGGCGACGCACCCTCCGACGCTCAAGTCAGTAATCAGGAATGATTATGAAAGAGCGTAAATTGGCAAAAGATTGATTACTTCTTAATGGTGGTGGATGGGGGGTATTTATAGTCGCCTTAGGGATCAGATTAGGAAAGTAATTCCTGTGATCAGATAAGGAATGTAATCCTTGTGATCAGATTAGGAATGTAATCCCTAATTCCCAGTGAACGGATAGATATGAATCAGGGCCGTTGATTTGGATTAATCAGAAACCCTAATTCTATCCTGCTGTACCGGGTTCATTTCGGGTTGGGACCTGTACCCAGTTGAAGTGGATCCGTTCGCGGGTTATTGGGTCTTTGGAAAAAGGACCCAGTACCCGTTTCAGACCCGTTTGTAGGTGAAATTACCGTTTTATCCCCAAACTTTAAGATTCGTGCCTGATTTGGATGGTTCCGATTTAACCCCATTTTTAGCCATATCACGAGCCCCTCACTCCCGAAGATTGAGTTTGATCAGCATTTGAGGAGTAGTTTTACTGTTTTAATGGCTTTTGGAGTTTTATCGGAGCCCAAACGAGGGGTGACGATTCTTTGTATGGGGCAGTATGGTGATTTTCCGGGTTAGTTGGGTGCTATAAGTTGTTTTTGAGCTCCTCCGGTTTGCTGGCATTTTCCCTTAATTTTTATCTATTTTTAGGATTACTTATTTAATTTTGCGAAGTGTTGATTCGTCGTCCGGGGGTCTTAATCAACCATTCTAGGCAATAATTACTTACTTCAGGGGCTCAAAATATTTCTCCGAATTTATAATTATTCCCTAAAATTTTTAACTAATTTTCCCGAATTTTTAATCATTTTTTCGCAATTTTTAAATAAATAAAACAATTTTAATAAATAAAAATTAATTTATAATACCGAATTATGTCGTGGCATGATCTGGGCCGCCCATCTCGTGCGGGCGGGAATTTCTGAATGATCGGATGGCTGGAGTCGCTCGACAATGTTTTCTCCGTGTGAGCAGCTCGGATCGCCAGTTACTCGGAATCCAAGCGGCGTAGCTCGGCACCATTTCTCCGTGTGGGCAGCTCGGATCACCGGTCGCTCGGAGTGCAGATTCTGAGCGACGTGGGGTGATCAGAGCTGTTGGATCACGGCGCGGATCTTGAGGTAGGCACAGTTCTCGAGAAAACACTATCTTGTCGTTTTGTGGGCATGGCACGATCTGAGCCGTTCATCATTTTGGCACGATTTTTGGAACGATCTGATGGTTGGAGTCTCTCGGTTGCATTTTTCTTCAAATGTGCAGCTTGGATTGGCAGTTGCTCGGTTTCCGAGCGATGTAGCTCGGATCACCAGTCGCTCGGACTTTGGTTCCGAGGGACGTGGAGCGATCTGGGCCATCGGATCATGGCACGGATCTCGAGGCAGGCTCAGTTCTTGAGAAAATACTATCTTGTCGTTTTGTGGAGGTGGCATGATCTGAGTCGTCTGATCGAGATCTTGCATGAATTTTGGGGAGAAAGTCATTTTTCTCCAATTCGCAGCTCGGATTGGCAGTTGCTCAGTTTCCGAGCGATGTAGCTCGGATCACCAGTCGCTCGGACTTTGGTTCCGAGGGACGTGGAGCGATCTGGGCCATCGAATCATAGCACGGATCTCGAGGCAGGCTCAGTTCTCGAGAAAACACTATCTTGTCATTTTGTGGAGGTGGCATGATCTGAGCCGTCTGATCGAGATCTTGCACGAATTTTGGGGAGAAAGTCGTTTTTCTCCAATTCGCAGCTCGGATTGGCAGTTTCTCGGTTTCCGAGCAATGTAGCTCGGATCACCAGTTGCTCGGACTTTGGTTCCGAGGAATCGTGGGCCGATCTGAGTGCTTCTTGGTTGCTAAGTAGAGTGCATCAGCGATGTAGCTCGGATCACCAGTCGCTCGGACTTTGGTTCCGAGGGACGTGGAGCGATCTGAGAGCTCCTTGGTTGCAGAGTATTGTGCATCGACGATGTAGCTCGGATCACCAGTCGCTCGGACTTTGGTTCCGTGGGACGTGGAGCGATCTGAGAGCTCCTTGGTTGCAGAGTATTGTGCATCGGCGATGTAGCTCGGATCACCAGTCGCTCGGACTTTGGTTCCGAGGGACGTGGAGCGATCTGAGAGCTTCTTGGAGCGCTCGGACACATGCATCGGCGTCATGGGTCTTGAGGTGCAGCCGAGTGGAACGGCTGGTCGAACGGTCGTGACTCCTTGTGAACGGTCGCCGCTCTTCGCCACTTAGTCGTTTGGGCTTTTATAATGCCTTGAGAAGAGGCCCAAAAGTCGTGTCTTTACGTTGCAAAGCCCAAGCGTCGTTTCTTTTACTATAAGTCTTCACCCCCTCTCATTTTTCCTCATTCTTCACATTACATTTTTACTTTCTACAAGCGGAGTCTTCGCTCTCGGGTGGCGCTACTAGCTGTCGAGGCAAGGCGTTCTTAGATTCTGGCGATCTTTTCCGGCCACTCGCGTTACTTCAAGGTTAGTGTCTCGCCTTATCCTTAGAAAATGGTTAAGTTTTCTTCTGAGGATGAGACCCCCACCTCGGACCAAGACGTCAGCCGAGCGGTGATGGTTAGGTCCAACAAGGGGAAGGAGATCGCCGAGCCGATCGGGGTGATGACGGTAGTCGAGCATCCGAAGACGGCCGGAGAATTGGGTCGGCACCCCTCTACCTTATCCAGCGTCGGGGGTGTGCGGAGTTACCCCGAGGACTTGTTGGAGAAGGTGACGCAGGGCACGGCCCCGTCATACGAGGAGAATGATCCGAGGGACCCTTCGAGGTGGATCATATCTCCTCAATCTTGACCGAGGTAGACCTGCATCGGATCAGGAGTGTGTTCCGGATCCCCAAAGAATACGTTTTTCTACTCCCCGGCCCCGGCGTCCGAGCGTGCACACCCACTTCGGCCGACACATGCGTCTTCCCGTACGACACACTGAACGCTGGACTCCGGCTTTCGCTGCACCCTTTCCTGAACTAGGTGCTGCGGTGGTTCGGCCTGAGTCCCGCTCAGTTTATGCCGAACATGTGGCGACACGTGATCGCCTTCGTCCTTCAGTGCCAGGAGATCGGTGTGCAACCTGAGATGATCATACTTCGGAGCCTCTACCGCATCTGCCAGATGAGCAAGATGGAGGAGAGGTACTAGTTGTCGCCGAGGAAGGGCGTGAAACTGATCGAGAACCCGGACTCGATCAAGCACTGGAAAGAGAAGTATTTCCTCATTTGTGCTCCCGAGCCGTCTTCCAGACGAAGTGGAAGATCGGTGTTCCGAAGCGGGCGAAGAAGGAGCCCGTGCTTACAAAAGAAGAGGAGGAGGTGGTGGAAAAGCTCCTCGGTCTTCCGACCCTCAGTTGGAAGGACATCACCGAGGAGATCTTGTTTCGTGGGGGTCTCAGTCTGATCGACCTTAGTACGCTTTTGTCTTCTTTTCTTGCTTCAGCTTTGTCTTTTGGTTAAAACTTTCTAACTCCTTTTGCTCGGTTTTTTCAGAGGCCCCCGATATGGATTACAAAGGGCTGATGGCTAAGGCTCGCGCTACGAAGGAGCAGGAGTCAAAAAAGAGAAAGAGGACTGTGGTCGGGCCTCAGGGTGGCCGAACTGCGAAGGCCCCCTCGGCATCACCGACCGTCATGCAGCCGGTGGTTGAGGCACCTTCGGGTGCGACCGCCCAAGGCACGTTGGGGGCGTCTGCCCCGGCTCCTTCAGAGGCACCGACCCAAGTCGCTCAGGTCGAAGCGCCCGGGTCGTCGAGCGGGGCGTTCAATGTGGGTGCAGCCTTAGCCCTTGAGGTCCCCCTTCTTATTGCCGAGGCCGAGAAGATACTAACCGAGGAGCACAAGCACCTCTTCGTCCCCGACTGGCGGGTGATGAAGGTGGACGGCTTCCTCGGTGACGGGGGCATCTGTATACAGGCGGTGAAGCACCTGCTGATCCCCAAAGACCGAGCGGCGCTGAAGGCGGGTTCCGTGGGCGATGATGCCATGCAGATAGCTCGGAACACCATGTCGGTGAGTATCAGAAGTTTTCTCAACAGTTATTCTAAGTTTTTTCGCTCAGGCCTAATAGTTTTTTGTTGTGCTGCTTACAGACCCTATGCCACTTCAACTACTTGCTCGAGGAGTTTGCGAGCAAGGAAAAGGAGATGACTGTTCTGAACGATCGGGAGCGGTCGGAGCGTGCCAAGGCGGTCAAACGGCTGGAGGCCGAGCAGGTGCATTCCGCTTCGCTCGCGGCCGAAGTTGCCGACCTTGAGGCTAAGCTTGTCGAGGCGCTGAAGAGCTCGGCCACCGAGGCTTCCAAGGTTGAGACTTTGGAAAAGGAGACGGCTCGCCTCGAAGGGGAGCTGTCTAAGGCACTGAAGGCGTCGGAGGAAGCTCTGAGCGATGACGCGTCGAAGGTGGCGGCCGCGGAGCTGGTGGTTCGGGACGAGGCCGAGGCTCATATGTTGACAAACATGGAGGAGGCGTACGCCCGAGCGCTGAAGCATGTCGCCGCTCGCATCCCCGGGTTCGACGGCTCCTCCTACTACTTCTATGACCCCATAGAGGGTGAGGAAGAACTGCCTCTGGCCGAGCTCGCTCCCGGGCAGGAGGGCGAAGACGCCGAGGACGACGGGGGCACCGAGGGTGCGATTGTCCCTGTGCCGAGCGATGATGCTTCAGAACGAGATCATGAGGTCGACCCCTGACTTAGTCACCTCTTCTCATTTTCTTCTTTTTTTTTTTGTAATGCCTAACTGCGGACTGGCCACCGCTTTTGTGTAAATCTTGGATTTTTCATGAAACGATTTCCTTTTTGGCATTTTGGCTAAATGTTTCGAAATTTCGCAAAGTGTTCAACTCTTTTTGCTCGGGTTGTGACCTCAAGTGTTGAAGACTTCCTTTGATATTCCTCCACTTTTCAGGTCGAGTCGAGTGCTGCGGCTAAGGTCTCTCGCCTTCGTACTGAATTGAAAGCGGCGAAGCGGGCTCTTTCTAGCAGTCGAGAGTACCTCTTCAAACTCATGTTAGATCTATCGGAGGTCAAAGCTATGGCAAGAGGCTATCTCTCCGAGCTAAAACAACTGCGGAAGAGATCTCGCGAAGATCGTCTTGAAGGCGAGGTGGAGTTGCTTCGAAAGGCGCAGTTCGACGTCACTCGAGTGGAAGGTGACCTTGTGGCGGAAGTTCGAGATTTGAAGATAGCTGAGGCAGAATTCTTGGCAGAGAAAAATGTGTCAACCTTGGCAATGGATAAATTGATAGCCGAGCGCGACGAGTTGAAGGCGAAGGTCGACGAGTTGAGGAGGGTTACGGTCGACAGAAGTATCGAAGTGATCCATCTTCGTCGAATCATAGCCGGTAGCTCCGCCGCTGAAGGCTCTGCTCGGCTTCCTCGCATTGAGATATCTGTGAAAGACGACTCTTTGAAGGATCGGATTGTCGAGTTGGAGGAGGAAGTAGCTCGACTCAAGCCTCAGCCGGCAAGGATCAACGTTCGGAGTACGTCGTGTACGCGAGAGGAGAGTGAGAGGGGAATCTCATTTTATGAGCTCGCGACTCGTTCGCCCGTCGTTAGGCGGAGACCGGCCGATGCTCAAAGCGGGGTGTCTGCCTCGTCTAGTGGCGCTTCTGTTGGGGCTTCGGTTAAGGGCAGTGCCGAAGAGGCATCTCGATCCGTTGGACTACAGACGAGCTCCGAAGTCAGAAGACGCCGTTTCCGAGTGTCTGTGAACCGAAACATCCCCATTCCAAAGAAGCGTTGAACAAGTTGTAATTATTCTTCTTTGAACTTTTGTAGTGCCTCGTAGCAGTAACTTGGCCTTGTAATTTGGGTTCCGTTGTCGAACTTTTTTAATGAAATAAAAGCTCGTTTTCTTTCTGTTATTTGCGTGCTGGGAGTGTATAGTAGTTTGATTCAAAATGTTTCATAAGAACCAAGCCTTTAAGTACTCTTCTCATATGTTTAGTCTGGTTGTGGGCATTTCGCGCGTGTCGACGGTTGTGGGAGCAATTCCGAATGGCGAACCACTCCTAGCTCGCTTAAGAGCGAGCTTGTGAAGCGGAATCGAACCAAGTGTTGGACTCCGAACTCGCCGTTAGAGTTTGTCAATGGTTGTGGGAGCAATTCCGGATGGCGAACCACTCCTAGCTCGCTTCAGAGCGAGCTTGCGAAGCGGAGCCGAACCAAGTGTTGGACTCCGAACTCGTCGTTAGAGTTTGTCAACGGTTGTGGGAGCAATTCCGAATGGCGAACCAATCCTAGCTTGCTTAAGAGCGAGCTTGCGAAGCGGAGTCGAGCCAAGTGTTGGACTCCGAACTCGTCGTTAGAATTTGTCAACGGTTGTGGGAGCAATTCCGAATGGCGAACCACTCCTAGCTCGCTTAAGAGCGAGCTTGCGAAGCGGAGTCGAGCCAAGTGTTGGACTCTGAACTCGTCGTTACAGTTTGTCAACAGTTGTGGGAGCAATTCCGAATGGCGAACCACTCCTAGCTCGCTTAAGAGCGAGCCTGCGAAGCGGAGTCGAGCCAATTGTTGGACTCCGAACTCGTCGTTAGAGTTTAAAGAAGGTAAAAATAGCAAGATACAAGTAATTCTCAAGTAAGATACGAGGAAAAATGCTCTTTATTGAAAACTAATACTTGGCTGCTTCTAAGTTGCGAGCCGTTATTACATGGGAGAAATAAAAAGGCAAAAGAAAAATACAAGTGAAGGGAAAGGAACGGTTCGACATCTGACGGTACTTGGAGAGGCGTTCATGCGCTCTCTTGGTACTTCAAGAGATGGTCAGCATTCCAAATCCGGGGAATCTCTCTGCCTTCAAGGTCTTCTAGTCAGTAGGCTCCCGGCCAAACTACTTTGGTGATCTTGTAGGGTCCCTCCCAATTTGGAGCTAGCTTACTCTTCTGACTGGGGAAGGAGATAGCTAACTTTCTGAGGACCAAGTCTCCTTCTTTGAGATCAGTAGGACGGACTCTCTTATTATAGGCCAGCTCGATCCTTCTCCGATAGCTTTGTTAACGAATGGCAGCTCTTTCACGGAGCTCATCGATCAAGTCCAGATTTGCTCGGAGCTCTCTGGCATTTTGCTCTTCTTCATAAGCAATAAGACGAGGAGAGGATACACCGACTTCCAGGGGGATTACAGCCTTGGCCCCGTAGGTGAGGTTGAATGGCGACTCTCCTGTAGGGGTCCGTTTGGTAGGGCGGTAATTCCACAGTACGTTCGGGAGCTGATCAACCCATAAACCTTTAGCGGACTTATCCAGCCTCTTCTTGATACTGGAGAGGATCTGTCGATTGGCGTTTTCCACTTGGCCATTTGATTGAGGATGGGAGATAGAGGAGAAGCATTGTTGGATGGCAAGGTCTTCACACAGAGCTCGGAAGGAGGCCCCTGTGAACTGTGTTCCATTGTCGGTTATGAGGACTCGAGGTACGCCGAACCTGCAGATGACGTTATTCCAAAAGAACTGGAGTACTTTTTTCTCAGTGATTGCGGCCAAGGGCTCGGCCTCTATCCACTTCGAGAAGTAGTCAATCGCTACGTCTAAGAATTTGAGTTGGCCGGAAGCTGGTGGGAATGGCCCTAGTAAATCCATCCCCCACATTGCGAAGGGGATCGGACTTGATAGGGAAGTGAGGTGAGCTTGGGGTAGGCGATGAATGTTGGAGTACTTTTGACAAGAGCTGTATTGCCGAACATGTCGTTCGGCATCTTGTAAGAGGGTAGGCCAGAAATATCCATAATTCAACACCTTTCGAACAAGGGATCTGGACCCTAAGTGTGCTCCGCCTATGCCTTTGTGAAGTTCTTGCAAGGCGTATGTGGCTTGTTCGAGGAGAGGCACCTTAGATAGGGTCTCCCGTCAACTTGTGTGAAGGAGCGTTTGTACAAGACCCTCTCAACAATGGTGTACCGCTCCGCTCTGGTTTTGACACGGCGAGCCTCCTTAGGGTCTTCGGGGAGGAGCCCATCCCTCAGGAATTCTACCAGGGGTTTCATCCAATTATCTTGAAGTTGAACTGGCAGCGACTCCATGGAGTCGGGAGTTTCTTCTTCTATGCTCGGCTTCAGGAGCACTTCAATTAAGACGGTCTGCTCTAGACCTTGGAGGGAGGAAGAGGCTAACTTGGAGAGAGCGTCTGCTTGGGCATTTTCCTCCCTGGGGATTCGCCGAATAAGCGCCTCTTCGAAGAGAGCCATGAGATTTTGGACCTTGGCTAGATACTTAGCCATTCGGTCATCTCGCGCTTCATACTCGCCCAAAACTTGATTCACGACTAGCTGAGAGTCACTAAATATGTGAAGGCGTTGCGCCCCTGCCTTGCGAGCCATCCTGAGGCCGGCTATAAGAGCTTCATATTCCGCTTCATTGTTGGAGGCCTTGAAGTTGATGCGGAGGGAGTATTGGAGGACGAAGTCATCTGGGCCTGCCAGAATGACCCCGGCTCTGCTTCCTTCGTTGCAGGAGGATCCATCCACATATACCGACCAGATAGGAGGTCCATTTGTTGCTTGGCTGACCTCGGATAGGGTGCTCTCGACGATGAACTCGGTTAAGGCCTGAGCCTTGATCGCGGTCCGAGGCTGGTAGGTTATATCATGCTGGCTCAGCTCAACAGACCATTTCATGAGGCGACCGGAAGTCTCTGGCTTGTGGAGGACTTGCTTCAACGGTTGATCGGTAAGAACGATCACCGAGTGGGACTGGAAATATGGGCGAAGCTTTCTTGCGGCCATGACTAAGGCGTATGCCATCTTCTCTATCTTTGGGTAGCAGAGCTCGGCATCCCGAAGTACCTTGCTCACGTAATAGATGGGATTTTGAGTCTTATCTTCTTCCCTCACGAGGACAGCGCTGAGGGTTTGCTCGGAGGCGGCTAAGTAGAGGTAGAGGGCTTCCCCGGGAACATGTTTGCTGAGGAGAGGATGATTGACTAGGTAAGCCTTCAGCTGGTCGAATGAGTCTTGTTGTTGCTGACCCCACTCGAAGCCTTTAGCCCCCCTGAGAGCTTTGAAGAAGGGAAGACACTTCTTCCCTGACTTGGAAAGGAAACGCCCTATAGCTGCGAGGCGCCCGGTCAGCTTCTGAACCTCTTTAACATTCTTCGGGGGAGCCATGTCCAATATGGCCTTGATCTTCTCGGGGTTAGCTTCAATTCCTCTTTGGCTGACCATGAAGCCTAGGAATTTCTCCGACGAGACTCCGAACGCACACTTGTTCGGATTGAGCCTCATATCATGTTCCCTTAATACATCGAACGCCTCTTGCAGATCGGCCACATGATCGGCCCCATGGATGATCTTTACAAGCATATCGTCAACATATACCTCCATATTTCTGCCGATCTGTGCTTGAAAAACCTTGTTGACGAGCCGTTGATAAGTGGCACTTGTATTCTTCAACCCGAAGGGCATTATCCTGTAGCAGTAGAGGCCCTGATCGGTTACAAAGGAGGTCGTCGGGATATTCGGGGGAAACATACGAATTTGATTGTAGCCGGAGAAGGCGTCCATGAAGCTGAGGAGTTCATGGCCCGAAGTGGCGTCAATTAAAGTATCGATGCTTGGAAGAGGGAATGGATCTTTGGGGCATGCCTTGTTGAGGTCGGTAAAGTCGATGCAGATCCTCCAGGTCCCGTTGGACTTCTTTACCATCACTACATTCGAGAGCCATTCGGGATAATTGACCTCTTGTACAAACCGAGCCTTCAAGAGTTTGTCCACCTCCTCTTTTATAGCTTGCTGGCGCTCGGGAGCAAACTTGTGCCTCTTCTGTTGGACCGGTTTGGACCCCGGAGCGATGCTGAGGTGGTGGACTAGAAGCTCTTCGGAAATTCCAGGCATGTCAGCGGCCGACCAGGCAAAGATGTCGCAATTCTTTCTGATACATTGAACTATGTCCGAGCTTAGGGCAGATGGGAGGGTCTTGATGATAAAGAACTTGCGGCTCTGATCTTGCTCAGAGAAGAGCACTTCCTCCAACTCATCCCCCGGCTTGGACGTCGGTCGGACACCATCTTGGGGAATTTCCAGAGTTTCTAGGGAGAGGACTGGACCCATAGTAGAGGTCATGTAGCATCTGCGGGCCGTTTCCTGACTGCCTCTTACTTCCCCTACTCCTCCCCGAGTGGGGAACTTCATCTTGAGGTGATAAGCGGAAGGGACGGCTTCGAGAGCAGCTAAGCCAGGCCGACCCAGAATGACATTATAAGCTGCGGGAACATCCACGACCATAAAGTCCATCGACTCCGTTCGGGTAGTAGGAGTTTTGCCAGCGGTTACGTCGAGGATGATCACCCCTTCGATAGTCACTGGCACTCCCGTGAACCCATGGAGTGTGTAGCCGGCGGGCTTAAGTCTGTCCCGGGATAGTTTGAGGCTTTTAAAAGCGGCGAGGAAGAGGATGTTAACGGAGCTGCCATTGTCCACCAGGATCCTCTCCACTTTGAAGTTCGCCATATAGAGGTTGATGACAAGCGCGTCACAATGGGGGGTTCGGACACCCTCAAGATCTTCATCTGAGAATGTGACGGGTACTCCGAGGCCTTTAGGAGGAGGTGTGGCGCGAACCGAATTAACTTCCCTTATAAACGCCTTTCGAGAGGAGTTGGAGGAGCCCCCCATTGGGCCGCATGAATGAGGTGTAGGACACGCTCCTCTTCAAATTTGGGCGTTTCATCGCGTTCAGGATGCTTGTTAGTCCCCCGAGGCGGAGGAAGAAGATCGGCTTGGTCCTTTCTCACGAACTTGGTCAGCTGCCCCCTCTGGATGAGGGCTTCTATCTCGTTCTTTAGGGCCCGACAATCATTGGTGTCATGGCCATGGTCCCGGTGATAGCGGCACCACTTCTCTTTGTCCCTCTTCTTGCCAGGGGTGTTCATTTTTGGTGCAGGAGGTATCACCCCCTCCTTCTCGACTTCCATAAGAATTGTGGAAATGTTGGCATTAAGAGGAGTGAACTTTTCAAATCTGGGGGGAGGTCGGCGCTGTCCGCCATTGTCCTTCTGGAGCTTCTTGGCTCCTTCTTCTTCTGTTCCCTTTCTTTTGGACACGGAGGAAGGCCCCTCCAAGTTGGGGCGGTGCTCAGCTTCCTCGGCCTGAATATACTTTTCGCTCCGGAGGAGGAGGTCGGAGAAGTTCTGCGGTGGCTTCTTGGCAAGGGAGGAGCGGAGGCTGGAGTTGAGGACATTTGATTGGAATGCTGCTGCAGCGACTGACTGGTCAAGGGAAGCAATGGACCTGGCTTCTACGGTGAACCTTTTCACGTAGTCTCTTAGCTTCTCACCCTTCTTTTGGTTGAGGTAGAGTAGCAAAATGCTGGTCTTCTCAGTTCGGCGGCTACTCACGAAGTGGGTGACAAAGAGGGTCTCGAATTGCTCGAAGGAGAATATTGAGGATGGGGCAAGGCGAGAATACCATTCCCGAGCCGGACCCTTGAGAGTAGCGGGGAAGGTCTTGCATAGCAGAGCATCGGAAGCTTGATGGATGAGCATGAGGGTCTTAAAGCTTTCGACGTGATCGACGGGGTCAGACTCCCCGGAATAAGTCTCGAATTGGGGAGGTTTAAAGCCTAGTGGCACAGGTTCCTCCATGATGGTTCGAGAGAAAGGAGGTCGGCTCGGACGTAAGGTCCTTCCTCTAAGCTCTTCTTCTCTGTCTAGCTGACCCAAGCGTCTCTCCATTTCGTGGAGACGGCAGTAGACAGCGTCATCCCTTCGACGGTAATCAACCGAACCTCTAGACTCGTCTTCGTACGAGGGAGAGCGGGGGCTACAACGACCGTAGCTCCTGGAGCGGCGAGGACTAGGAATGTGCTGGGGGTTGCTAGGAGCTGGAGGAGGAGTTAAGGACCGTTGGCGAGGACTTCAGACCGGAAGAGGAGTGGGGACCCTCGGAGCATTACCGTTGTTGGGTCGGAGATTGAGAGCCTGTAAGATGGTTGCTTCGAATTGCTGGAACTCGGCGCAAGTGATGGGTGCGTCATCGTTCCTGGGGGGTCGCCGATCTTCAAGAGAGTGAGGTCTTCTCCTATGGTGGCCGGGGGACTCTCTCCGCCCTCTGTGAGGGGGGGACCTTCTGTGTTCTCGGCGATGAGGAGATCGCTCATTTGGACGGTGTTGGCGGGAGGCTCCCTCTCGGGCCCGCCTTTCATCCAAACGGCGGCGAAGATCCTCTTCTTTGCGCCGATTGTCGAGGGTGTTGCGGAGGTCATCTGAGGATTGGGGGTTGTGAGATCCCATGTAATCGGAAGAGGGGTTGTGTATTGAGACGCGGTCCTGATGGAGTGGTTGCTTCTGAGGATCGACTCGGGGGCCCCCCGCACCGGCATTCTGGGGACCAGTTTGACCGCGAGGGGGTTGATGATTCTGAGGAGGAGGTTGGTTCTGCTAAGGGCCTGATTAGGCTGAGGGGCAGGTCCCGTCGGCAGAACGGTTTGCTGGGGAATCTCTTGTTGTGTTGGAGGAGGGGTAGGTCCACGGTTGGACCCTCTGGATCTGAGTTTCCTTGGAGGCATGGCTGGAGAAGATCTGACCAACGGGAAGAGGGAAGGCTGCTATTCGTGGTGTTTTCCACAGACGGCGCCAATCTGTTACCGCTAAATCTGGTGTGGGGGCAAACAGATAGTATTTGTGGATTCTTGGAAAACTTGAATAGCAAACCTGAAACTTGTTCCGCCAGAGTTCGACCGTTGACTCTCGCCGTTCACCTGCAAAAAGTGCGAGACACCGGGGTTGATCCCGGCGATGCACCCTCCGACGCTCAAGTCAGTAATCAGGAATGATTATGAAAGAACATAAATTGGCAAAAGATTGATTACCTCTTAATGGTGGTGGATGGGGGGTATTTATAGTCGCCTTAGGGATCAGATTAGGAAAGTAATTCCTGTGATCAGATAAGGAATGTAATCCTTGTGATCAGATTAGGAATGTAATCCTTAATTCCAAGTGAACGGATAGATATGAATCAGGGCCATTGATTTGGATTAATCAGAAACCCTAATTCTATCCTGCTGTACCGGGTTCATTTCGGGTTGGGACCCGTACCCAGTTGAAGTGGATCCGTTTGCGGGTTATTGGGTCTTTGGAAAAAGGACCCAGTACCCGTTTCAGACCCGCTTGTAGGTGAAATTACCGTTTTATCCCCAAACTTTAAGATTCGTGCCTGATTTGGATGGTTCCGATTTAACCCTATTTTTAGCCATATCAACCACCTAATCTGTCATCGTCAATAACGGGTTAAGTAGAGAAGGTTTTACAGAACTTTCATCTGTGTAGGCTCTATGTGCTTGTGTTAATACATATACAACTTCACAAAATTTGTTCATTCACAACAACTTCTACAGATGATAATTTGTTCATTCAGCAATTCACATCAATCTTGGGATACTTAACCTGTTAGGTTGATTGATATTTGCAGTGTCTTCGCCTTTGTGGTACAACTCTTCAAATTTCCAAGATAAAGTTCGGAGAATATAGTGATACAGGTTATATCTTATAACAGCTTTGTACATCATACATTACAAACTGGCAAATACATGTAAATTGAACATACATAGAATGCATACATAACTAAAGCTAATTGATATTACAAAGTCATTCTTTGACACTTTCACCAAAATTTGCAATTAATTTAGTATACAAGTACATGCTGGGTTTCTTCTTAAAGAGGTAGGAAGGACTGCTGATACTGCCTTTTTTTGAATGCATAAGTAGCAGTTATTCCCCCTGCATACAATTTAGTTCACTACTATTATACAGAGACTGCAATTCTCCGGTTCGTGGGATAGAGTAGTAGTGAGTGTAACCGTATATTCAAATTACTTGACAACTTCTTGACACGTACTCCTTATATTCGTACTATTTATTGCATGATTGTGAGGTGTGCATGCCAAGAAGTTGAAAAGTACCATGGATACATTGTGACACCCACCACTACTCCGTCCTACGAAACCAGAGAATTGTTGCACTCTGTGTAACAATAGGGAACGAATGTGTATGAAGGGAGGAGAATTGCTACTTCTGCATTCATTCAAAAAGCCCCAAAAAGAAGAGTAAGGGGAATGAAGAAAAAAAAATGCAAAGTCAGGAGTCCTCCCTATCCCTTGAGAGAAACCCAGCATGCACTTGTATGCTAAAGTAGACATGCATCTATTTCTCTACTTCTGCATCTTCAGCTTCTTTCTGAAACAATGTTATGAAAAACTTAGTTGAAAGAGACTCTCTTTGTACTCAGGTTTTTTTTTTAACTCAAACTTCTTCCCCCTTCAGCATCTGTCTCCTCTCTTTTTTTTTCTTTCTTTTCTTCATCTTATGTATTTTCTTTATTGAACTCAAGAGGCATAGTTATAGAGAAATGAAGAAGGAAGCATTGAAGTGCAAGAAAACAAGAAGGAAATAATGAAGAAGGCAAGAAAAGATTGGCAAGAAAACAAGAAGGCATTGAGTGTGATTCTGAAATGTTGAATGAAGAAGGCAAGAAAACAAGAAGGAAATGAAGAAGGCAATAAAAGATTGGGAAGAAAACAAGAAGGCATTGAGTGTGATCCTGAAATGTTGAATGAAGAAGGCAAGAAAACAAGAAGGAAATGAAGAAGGCAAGAAAAGATTGGCAAGAAAACAAGAAGGCATTCATAATGATTCTGAAATATTGGATGAAGAAGGGCAGATGCCAAGAATGCATTGATACACTTCTCAATACTTCGTTGAATAAAGAAGGCAAGAAAACAAGAAGGAAATGATAAAGGCAAGAAAAGATTAGCAAGAAAACAAGCATGAACAGCAATATGATACACTTCTCAAAATGCAACAACAACGACAACAATATACATACCAAGTATTCATAAACTTCTGCCAATATAACTCTACTTAATCCGTTATTAAGGATGACGGGTTAAGTGTACTTAACCCGTCATCCCCAACAACGGGTTAAGTAGACATATATTGGCAGTACTTTATGCATACTTGGTCTGTAGATGATGAAGCACTGCCAATATATGTCTACTTAACCCGTTATTGGCGATGATGGGTTAAGTACACGTAACCCGTCATCGCCCACAACGGGTTAAGTAGACATATATTGGCAGTACTTGATATATATTGGCAGTACTAATAATTTTAACATTGTTTGAAAAAAAAATCAAAATATTTGTAAATAAATAAATGAAAACAATTTATTATAAATTATTCAAACACTACTGTAACCCTACTAAAACTATCTAACCCTAGCACGTTAAAAGGTTAGAGTAGGGTTAGGACCATTTTGAATAAGCTTTTTTCATTTTTGAACTGTATTATTTATTTTGATATTGTTTAAAATTATTCCATTTTTTTTATTACACTTCAATTGAAGCATTTTTTGTTTTTAACTTACAATTTATCTATTTTTTTCAGTTACAAAAAAACTCTTCATAAAAAATTATATAATCACCTATCCACAGAAGTTCGTTACACGATTTGAACTTTTAAAGTAAACAAATAAATTTTTATAACAATTACGTACATTCAACGAATTCGGTTTAAAACTTACAGTGTCAACGGGTTACGGCTAGGGTTACAGGGTTATTGTAGGGTTACGGTAGGGTTAGAGTAGTTCTTAGGGTAAAAATAGGGTTACGCTAGGGTTATAAATGGGGCTGTAAAAAATTAATTATAAATGGTTCTGTAAAATCCAACTTCTTAGAACTTTGAGTGTTGAAAATGATGAAATATAAAAAAATAAAAAAATTGAGGAACTTGGTTCACAACAAATAAATATAGGGTTAGAGTAATTTTAAATATTATGAAAATTTGATAATATAGTTGAAAATTTGAAAAAGTTTATTATAAATGACTCTAACCCTACGAACTACTCTAACCCTATTGTAACCCAAATAAATAGAGTCATTACTTAACCCGTCATCACCAATGACGGGTTAAGTAGAGATATTTTGGCAGAACTATATAAGTAGGTTTAGAGTAGGGTTAGAGAAAAGGTTAGAGGAGGTTAGAGTAGGTTTAGAGATAAGGTTAGAGTAGGTTTACAGATAAGGTTAGAGTAAGGTCAGGACATGTTCATGGTAAGGTTATAGTAGGTTTAGAGATAATGTTAGAGTAGGTTAGAGATAAGGTTAGAGTGTGTTTGCAAAGTTCGTAGGGTTAGAGTAGGGTTACAGTAGGGTTGGATAGTTAAAGTAGGGTTACAGTAGGGTTAGAGTAATTTTAAACATTATGAAATTAAATAATATAGTTGAAAATATGAAAAAGTTTATTAAAAATTGGAAATAACCCTACGAACTAATCTCTAACCCTAATGTAGAGAGATATATTCTAACCCTAGCCGTAACCCTACTGTAACCCTAAAGTGCTGCCAAGCTGTAACCTTATTTTATGTAAAACAAATAATAACTTCGATACAATACAAACATTTTTTGTTAGGGTTATTGTTAGGGTTAGGGTTATATCTTAAAACTCTTTCTTCCACAACCTCTCGGTCTCCGCTGCTTTGCCAATTCTGTTCTTCGATTGTAAAAGCAAGTTAAGGACTTGTACTACATGTACGAAGAGGAAGTCTCCAATTATGGGGAAAAATACATGTCCATAGCATGTCTACTATTACATTTCACTCTACAAAGTGGGCACCACATATACAACGCCACAATGTAGAACCCAATAATGTGGGGATTTCAACGAAATTGTGAACATCACATCATATTATACTCCCCACATGTGGAATCCCACATGTAGAACCCAATAGTGGAAAAAAATCCAGTGCGTTTTAGATCGGAGAGCTACAAATATTAACCTAATAAATAAAAACAAAAAACAACCACTTACTACTAATATTAACCCTTACCCTAACCCCAACACATAACCCTACACTAACCCTTAACCCTAGCTTACCCTAACCCTAACCCTAGGCTAGTTATAAAATTTTATTTTTTGAACTTTTTGACCACATTTAATGTTAACGATTTTATATTGGTTAGTTACGTGGTAATAAATGCAAATTAATAAAAAAAATATAAACAATTTACAAGCATATGAATGTCACTTTGCAGAGTTCAGGAGACAATGTTCGCAAAGAGTGAAGAGAAAGTTGTAGAAAACATAAAAATATCTTTCTACTTAACCCGTTATTGGGAATAACCGGTTACAATCACTTAACCCGTTATTCACAACAACGGGTTAAGTAGATAGATATTGGCAGTATATTATGCAAAACTTAGGATGTAGGGCCAATATCTTTCTACTTAACCCGTTGTTGAGGATAACAGGTTAAGCGAACTTAACCCGTTATCCCCAATAATGGGTTAAGTAGAAAGATATTGGCAGTTCATTATGATAACTTTATATGTAGGGGGATAAATTACTGCGAATATCGCTCTACTTAACCCGTTGTTGTGAATAATGGGTTAAGTGATCTTAACCCGTTATTCACAATAACGGGTTAAATAAAGCGATATTGGCAGTACTTTATTAAGACTTGGTCTGTAGGGAATGAAGGACTACCAATATCTCTCTATTTAACCCGTCATCACGAATGACGGGCTAAGCTCATTTAACCCGTCATCGTCAATGACGGGTTAAGTAGAGAGATTTGTATAGAACTTTTGTCTGTGTTTGCCTCTATACACTTTGGTTGATACAAATACAACTTCACCAAATACACTTCACAACTCACATCACATCAATGTATATAATACAACAGATAACTTCACAAGAATTTAAACCAGACAATGTCAACCAATATACATAATTAATTCAAATCAATACAGTTATCTAAAATTTTCACAAAAATTATACAACCCGACACATGTCAAAATTTTTTTTAAAAAATTATCAAGGCGTTCTTCAAGACGGCTTGCACGCATGCCCGGTATTTACCTACAATAATTTATCAACATAGAAACAAACTATGCATTAGTTATTGGAATAACAAAATCAACAACCAAATGCTAAACTACTAAAGAGTATTAGATACTACCGTTTACGGCCACGCGGCTTGCGACCGCTTGGTGTGAATTGATCGGGCAGGTTCCGCTTCCTTTGAGGATTTCCCCGTCTGCCTTGTGTCCCGGGGGATTCAGGGTCATCCGACCACTGCTCCATTTCAACTTCTTCAGGATTTTGCTGTTGTTGCACTTGTTGTGGTTCGGCGATGTAAATTCCATGCCTTGTCACGCTCTTTCGCCTAGAACCCATTGCTGGCATGTTGGCTTTCAAATATGCCTCAAGTTGCGGACCTTCACCCGCGTCCTCAAGAGTACGACGGCATGGCATTAGCATCTCCCGTATTATCTCCTTAAAGCTCTCGGGTACCTTACTTTTCAAGACGCGAGCAACTGTTCAAACGTTCTCCCATGTGTTTTCAATCTACATTAGGTTAAAAATTTCAATTTAAAAAATATACATACTTAACACATCACCCACCTCAAATTACAATACATGCATACCAACTATATGAAATTTGACTAACCATTTTTCGATATGTCTCAGCCTTTGGTTGATACATCGACTGGGAGGAGGAATATGCCGGAGGTGGTTCTGCCTGGGTTGGGGGAATCAGAATCTGCACACCAGCTGGTACAGCAGCCTTTGGAAAAACATACAACCTTGTTACCTGCTTGTACCACATCATGTATGCCTGTTGGAGGGAGCCATCATATGGTATCGCGACGAACATCATATTCGGTGTCATTTGATGCCGCATGGTGTTCCAGTTGGCCACATGGTAACGATGGTAATCAGCCCAATCGAAGTTGGGCACTCGTCCCGTTCCCCTCACCTCGTGCAACTTTTTATCATAGCACCTGACATCGGAAATCTTTTGTTGATATCCAAATTGTCGCATCACTCTATCAGGATACTGGAACTCGACAACTCCAAAATTCACAAGTGGTGTAGCCGTCAACCAAATGGCAATGTCTAAACAGACCGGTGGAACCCTTTGCAATCTGGATGTCGAGTACGGTTCCCAATTGACGAACTCGTCCCGCAGGTTATCTAACTCATCTCTGTAGTAGGTTAAAGATTGGTGTAGGTTATCGACCCACGTGTGCCGCCCCGCCCAATAACTCCTAGAGGAGGTAACAACTCCGGCACCCCCGGGTCGGCCAACCAATTCGGTGTAACTTCAATAATACGGGGACGTCCGATGTGGATGCGTTCTCAACTCCAGATCTGCAGTAGCACCATCAGGCCACCTATTTATACGGCACCTAAAGAACATGTGCACAAATTCCTATATAGTAGCGCCAGTGCCGCACTCCCCCAACTGAAATGTCCCGCATAATGGAAATTTTCCAACAACCGTAGGTACATTAACAGCACGGTTGATCCGGATGAGTTCGGGAAGATCACTCCCCCTATCATACTAAAAATGTATGCACGTGCATAGTAGGTTAGGGTTTGCTCGTCCGAATAAGGGGCCAAATAATCCTCCTCGAACTGAAATTTCAACCAACTAATGTACAGTGATTTACCATCGAAAGTTTCATCAATAACTTCAGCTTCCGCTTTATCTTTCGCAGCTTCTATTTATTCATACAATTAATCTTGATCATGACCTGCAGGAACATTTTCAAGGATTTCTTTTTCAACGGTCTCTCTTCTTTGGAGAACTATCAACTGGAGGTCGATACCTAGCAAATCACGAACAACTTCAACTCGATCGAAGTCCATGCTCCCCGTTACGGTGACCCCATCTATTGGTAGCCTAGTTATCATTACTACATCGTGTAGGGTCACAGTCATCTCACCCACTGGTAGGTAAAATGTGTGGGTCTCCGGCCTTCATCGCTCGACAAGAGCTGTAAGTAGCAGCCGATCTAGCTTCACTCCCCCCATGAATTTAGCTCCGTAGAAACCGGCCTCAACTAAGTACGGCGTGATACGGGGGTCAAAAGGAAGAACCGCGTGCTTCCGGAAGTTACATTTCTTATCGGACCCATTCCACACGGCTTCGGATCGGTGTTTGAGTTGCAAGGTGAGTAAGTTTGTGTCCACGGGTCCAGGTGGTGTAACGGGAACCGAGGATGACGGACCTGCCTCAGCAGATGTAGATTGACAGCCACCAACCTACATGAATAAAGATAACAAATGTTATTATTGAGATAATGTTACATATTCGTATTTAAAACCAATAATAATAATCAATCTTAACTCCGTAGTTGGTGCGCCACTAGTGGTACCGAACGGGCTTGTTGGTTGCCTTGTTCTAGCCATTTATCTATGTTCAAAAAAATTTAAATGTAGTTGGTACACGTTACATCCAGTTATTTATCATCAATAAACATACCGAGATTGTGGAAAAAAATGCACAAATGATAACAAAAAAATACAGTAAAAGTCAACTTGGTCGGATTCACGTAGCACAAGTCACCCCAACTTGTGGAAGTGAGTTTCAACTCTCGGTTGGAGAGATACGGGCGTGTGCCACTTTTGGTAGTAAAAAAACCCAAATAAACCAATACACGGCAGTATATCTCGAACCGTGAATCGAAACCCACTTCTACATGTTGGGGTGACTTGTGCTGCGTGAGATCAACCTAATCGCAAAGTTTCGTATTTTTTGGAGGCCGTTTGCAAGGTTTTCAACTCTAACCGCACAAAAAAAAATTTAAGTCATTAACTTCTAATGCGAGAAACGTGAGAAAACCACACAAACGGCATCCAAAATTTATAAAACTTTACAACTTGGTCCAATTCACGTAGCGCAAGCCACCCACACTTATACAAGTGAGATTCAACTCACGGTTTGCGATATACATCCGTATACCGCTTTATTAGGTTTTTTAACCAAAAGCGATACACGGCCTTATATCTCGAACCCTGAATCGAAATCCACTTCTACAAGTTGGGGTGGCTTGTGCTGCGTGACACCATCCTACTCGCAAAGTTTCGTATTTTTTGGAGGCCGTTTGCAAGGTTTTCAACTCTAACCGCACTAAAAAAATTCTAAGTCACTAACTTCTAATGCGAGGAACGTGACAAAACCGCACAAACGGCATCCAAAATTTATAAAACTTTGCACCTTGCTTGAATTCACGTATCGCAAGCCATCCCAACTTATACAAGTGAGTTTCGACTAACGGTTCGAGAGATATGGCCGTGTATCACTTTATTTGGCTTTTTTCAACCGAAAGCGATATACGGCCATACATCTCGAACTGTGAATCGAAACCCACTTCTACAAGTTGGGGTGACTTGTGCTGTGTGTCACCATCCTACTTGCAAAGTTTCATATTTTTTGGAGGTCGTTTGCAAGGTTTTCAACTCTAACCACACTAAAAAAATTCTAAGTCATTAACTTCTATTGCAAGGAACATGAGAAAACCGCACAAATGGCATCCAAAATTTATAAAACTTTTCAACTTGGTGGAATTCACGTAACGCAAGCCACCCGAACTTGTAGAAGTTAGTTTCGACTCACGGTTTGCGATATACGTCCGTATACCGCTTTATTAGGTTTTTTTTAACCAAAAGCGATACACGACCTTATATCTCGAACCGTGAATCGAAACCCACTTCTACAAGTTGAAGTGGCTTGTGCTGCGTGACACCATCCTACTCGCAAAGTTTCGTATTTTTTGGAGACCGTTTGCAAGGCTTTCAACTCTAACCGCACAAAAAAAAATCTAAGTCATTAACTTCTAATGCGAGGAACGTGAGAAAATCGCACAAACGGCATTCAAAATTTATAAAACATTCCAACTTGGTAGAATTCACGTAGCGCAAACTACCCGAACTTATAGAAGTGAATTTCGACTCACAGTTTGCGATATACGTCCGTATACTGCTTTATTAGGTTTTTTTTAACCAAAAGCGATACACAGCCTTATATCTCGAACCGTGAATCGAAACCCACTTCTATAAGTTGGGGTGGCTTGTGCTGCGTGACACCATCTTACTCGCAAAGTTTCGTATTTTTTGGAGGCCGTTTGCAGGATTTTCTACTCTAACCGCACTCAAAAAATTCTAAGTCAATAATTCCGTATAAATTGACATGTGAAAAATCAACAGAAATAAAACTAAATTAGTAAGCCAAACATTTCTACAGTTCTAAATTATTTTGGGAAATGCATTTTTTTGGACTTCCTAAATAATTTACTATGTAAAAATTTAGAAATCAACATAATTAACTCTAATAAGGCAAAGAATTAGTCAATACCTTACAAAATAACAACGAATTTTGCCAATAGAACGATTTGTGGCCTTCGCACGGAAATTGTTTTGCTTTTGATGTAGATATTTGGAGAGAGATTGTATGAGAGTGGAAAAGGAGGAGTAGGGGCAAACGGCGGAGTAGGAGCAAACGGAGGACGTTGGAATTTTTTTAAGGTTTTGGGGTTTGGTTTCGCCCAAAAAAACGAGGATCTGTGCTAGGGTTTTTGGGTTTTGGGGTTTGGTTTCGATGAGGAAGACGAAGGATTGTATATAGATCTAAGATTATATCTTTGCCTTAACCCGTCCTTATCAACACCGGGTTAAGGCAATTTTTGTTTGTTAAATTTTGCCTTAACCCGTCGTTGAAAACGGCGGGTTAAGGCAAAATATTATAAAAAAAATATCTGGGCCGTTGGATCAAAGATCCAACGGCCCAGATTAAAGTCCACACGGGTCTGTGCACACAGACTTACTATATATATATATATATATATATATATATATATATATAGTAAGTCTATTAAGAGTTGGGGAGCTAAAACCCTTATCGGGAGCTGGGGTTTTCAGCCATTTGATCGCGATTGATCGCGATCGAACGGCTCAGATTTGATCCCTCTTATCTTCATAATGTTGAGGGGTAAAAGGGGCAAAATCGAAAACCCCTATCTCTCTTTCTTTCTCACGATCAATCGACTTCCTCTCCCTCCCGCTGTCTCTTTCTTCGTCGAGCAGAACCCTACTTCAACGCCTCTCCCTCCTGCTCTGTCTCTTTCTTCGTCGAGTAAAACCCTACTTCGATTGGCTGTCTCTCTCTCTTCGTCGAAGAAGAGCTATTAGGGTTTCGATTGGAAAAACCCTACTGCCGATTTCTCTCTCTCTCTCTCTCTTCGAAGAGAAACCCTAGCCCCCAAATCAAAATCCTAGATCTCAAATACTGAAAATATGTATGCTCACCATCTCATTTCTTTCATCTCCGATCTCAAATCAGAAAACCTAAATCGAAAACCCAAACTTATGAGATCTGTCTTAGATTTGGGGGCATTTAGTGGATATCGAAACCCCTTATCGCGGTGGGTTTGGCTGACGCTTGACGCCCTCTGTCCTCTACTGCCATTACAGGCTCAGATTTCGGAGGGAAGTGTTTGATTCTCATACATGCTTTTATGATTTCTGTTCAATTTCTTGCATTTTCTTTTGGTTGGGTGTGTAGGCAATGATGAGTTACATTTTGATATAAGTTGGTTATTTATTTTTGGGGATTGAAATTATTGTTTTGAAGCATATTTGGTTGTGTGCCATGATAATTATGGAAAATTGAATAGAGTTCGGGGAATGAGCGGGAGAGAAGATGGGGAAGAAATGAATGAATGTTGTGGAATCCCCAACACCCTCAACACTTAGCTTACATTTATATGCTCAATACGTATATATTCTTCTTCTTATTGAGCTTTGTTTATGTCCGTTTTATGCTCTGTTTGAGCTCTATTTATACTGAGTTCTGTTGTGCAGAAACCTGTGCTGATTGAGCTTTGTTTATGAGAGTTTGAACAAACATTTATGCTTAATTTGAACAAACAGTGAAATATAAGTGTGTTCTGAGCCTATGACTACTTCATTTTAATGATTTTGTTGAATATAAGTGAAATACAAGTGTGTTTATATATATATTTCTGCTTGTAGTTTGCAAAATATATTAATTGGTTGAGTTTGTGTATTTGTGTAAATAGTTCAGTGATGAATTCTGAGACGGGGGAGATGGTGGCGATCAAGAAGATTGTTAACGCGTTTGATAATCACATGGATGCGAAGAGGACGCTGAAGGAGATCAAGTTGCTCAGGCACTTGGACCATGAGAACGTAAGGAAACTTTTTTGCTTGTTGGTTTTCTTTTACTTCTACTTTCGGTCAAGTTTCAAAAATTAATTATCATGATTTTCTGTAGTATTCTTTTTTTTTAAAGACAAGTCAGTCTATTAATTGCTGACTTTGGTAGGAGTCATATAGTCTGTGCTATTTATCGATAATTCTTTCTCTGAATATAGCCTAATGCAAGTAATATGTTGGGAGTTTTTTTTATGTAGAGAATTGGCACGCCAACTGATGCTGATCTAGGATTTGTAAGGAATGAAGACGCTCGAAAGTATTTTAGGCATCTCCCTTTCCATCCACGTCGGCCCATTGCAAGTCAGTTACCTTATGTTCAGCCTCTTGCTATTGACCTTATGGAGAAGATGCTCACATTTGACCCAACCAAAAGGATTACAGGTATTTTCTCTTGTTCTCTCTTCGTTTGTAAAATTTGAATTCCAGAATGGTTAATCAACAAATGATTTCCTAAAGACTTAATTATCTTATTCTCTACTTGTTATCTTCAAAATATTTAGATTTTTGTCAATTGCCTTCCCTTGGGAATGTTCCCAACTCTGCATCTCTTACCTGTAATCCTTTTTAGCAGTTGTAGTATCATACTTTTGGTCTTTATTAATAACTGTTTAATTTATAATAAAAGAAACTAGAGGAAGTTTTCCATTATTAACTCTGGAGAATGTCATTATATATTAATTTTTTCTAGGATTAATTTTCCTACTAGTTCGTGCTTTCATTTCATGTTTATTTGAATTGAATTTTGTTGTCATATGGAGTATATACTTCCAACTCTTACTTTTCTGTTTAATTTTACAGTTGAAGAAGCACTTTCCTATCCATATCTCGAAAGATTGCATGACATTTCCGATGAACCAGTATGCTCGGAACCATTCTCTTTTGAGTTTGAGCAGCATGCCCTGGCCGAAGATCAGATGAAGGAGTTAATATACAACGAAGCCATATCTCTCAGTCCTGAATTTGGGCAGTAATTGCTGTTGCAGAGTTGTGAATAAAACAATCATTTTTCACACATGTCCCATTATCTTGTATACGTTCATATTAGTTACTTGTGTGTGATAAAACAGAGTGATATTGCAATTATGTGTTTGCATAAAACCATACAAGCAATGCAATGTGATTCTTTTTCTTCTTTCCACCTCTTTTTAAGCCCTTTTGGCTATGTGGTGGTGTGGTTAGCTTCAAAATGTTTCAGACATTTGAAGCCCATGTATCAACTTATCCGCATATTTCAATGATCATTAAATAGAGAATAGAGTTTTAATTCTCTTCATCATGTTCATACCTGGATTCTTTCAGTTGTTCTCTTTCTGTTTACTAGTTATGTTCGTTAACATTTCCTTTATTTTTATTCATGGAAATCTACTGATCGATTGTTTTGGAATTAGGAGCATTATAGGGTATTATTAGTTCAGTCCTTTTGTAATTTCTTTAATATGTTCGAAAATTGATCAGAGTGTGTTGTTTGATTATCAAGTGACGAACACATCCCTCCCTTTATGCATTCAGAAAATAAGAATGCAACTCAAATAATACATATTCAGATTTTATTATCTCAGTAGAGAGGAATCCACGTGAAAATCGGCTTGCCAATGTGGGAGGGTGGGTGGTGATGTGAAAACAGGAAACTCATGTTTCTTCTCATGCATCATGCATGACATTTTCTTCTCCTCTCCTCGCTTACAGATGTGTTATTCCTACTTCTTTCTTGAAGTCAGCATTGATTATCCACAAACACTGAGTCGCATTGCTTAAAAACCCTTCAGTTTATAATAATGCAAAACTACCTATCTTGTGCGAGGACATTCTCTAGTAACTAATATAAACACAGAAAAACAGAATTAAAACATGACAAAAAAAAAATAATCTAATGTCTTAGCCAGCAACCAAAACCACCAAGAAAATAACTGACGACCATACATCAAGAAAGAATTATAACAAGACAAGCAATAAACATGATGCCCGTTAACTATAAGAATTAATACCATACGATGAAATTTTGTAACGAAATTCTCCTACACAGCATAATATCTTATATTCCAAAAAAAATAATCGCCTAGCAAGGGCAATAAAAGATGGCATATGTTGAAACTTCCAAAATAACACAAATAAAAGGGCAAAACTGCACCAAATTTGAAAATTCAACTAAAACAACAAATACTAAAGAATATCACTAGGCTGCAGTTTCTTTCTTCAGTTTTGACAGCTTTTGCATGATAGCACCACCTCTCTGATACAATTACATCAAAAACCAAAGATTCATCAGGTTTAAAATATATAAGAAAAATCAAGACAATAAAACGGGTTAATTAACAAACCTTGATTTTCGCCACCATAACCTTGAACCTGTCAAAGTCATTGAGAGAAGCACGCTTCTTCTGCATGATCAACTTTCGTCCCCACGAGCTGTTCTCCCACTTGTTCTTCACATCTGCAAATTGATAGTTTTGTTTTTAAAGTTACATAAGAATGCAACATCACATACTGTTTCTACTTCCAAAAAGACAAGCTAGCAAACATATGCTCTTCAATCCTCCGCAAAACTGGTAAGGGCAATAACAAGGAACAGAATTAGTCAAAGGACAAACAAGAATTCTTCCCTAATATCTTGCAAGAAGAACCGATGTTCACTACTTACCCAAGTTCTGAAAGCTTGAGGTGGGCTTCAGCGTAGTCAGCAAAGAAGTCATCTTCATCCTGTATAGGCAAAATAATAATAATAATAATAAGGAATTTAATCTCAAAAGTTTACCTAGATTTATGATATTTTTTATCCATTGTTTCAGTTTATAAGAGGAATTTAAAGTAACTTACTTGAAATATAAGTTATCGAAGATAAGTGGATATGAAGTCCAAGCTCCCTCAAACCCTGAACGCTCCTTATGGCACCTTCCCTGTGAGATTCAATAACAAACCAACCTTACTTGATATATATCTTGAAAATCAAAGATTATACGTCAAAACAAATAACTGTTAGATATTAATAAGGACTATTAGGACTAATTCAAACTACTCTTTACTATTAAAATTAGAGAATGGTGTAAGCTTCTTACATATTTCAGTATTTGGGCGGAATATATCCCAGCCATCGATAAGAGATAGTACGGCTGAGAACTTTTGCACACAATAAGGGCCTCTTCTCACCATCTCATAATAGACTTACTCATGTATATATATAGAGTAAAAAAACC